>VZTR01030572.1:23589-149117 GCA_013400775.1 Chaetops frenatus
TTGTGTAACCTTGTCTCTTCCTTCTGCTCCTTTGGCTATCCAGTGACTATGCAGCTGTGCCAACACAGTGGGGAGGAAGTTTTCAAGACCATTTGGTTATTGCTTAACCTTCCACCAAAGAAATGCATACTTCTCTGGTGAAGGCTGCTGGAGTCCTTGTATAATCTTTGATATCTCATTTGGTGAGGAAAAAAGGCCGTGTTTGGCTTTGAATTATTAAATGCCTATGTTTGGGGTTTTTTCTTGGTTTTGAATAGTCATGGTTAATTAAGAAGAATGTTATCGGGGTTCTGAGATTCAGAATTTTCTGGTGATGGTACAGTATGCAACAGGTCTTTGTTGCAAAAGGTCAGTCCTGCCCCTGCGGTGGAAGTCGCTGTCCTGATGCTGATAAGTGGGGTCAGTCTGACCTCTGCTCGAGAGTGTTAACTTGCATTTCCCACTGTTGCTGCTCTTTTGACGTGCTGGGATAGGAAGCTGATGAAGAGACTTGTTCAGAAAGGGTTTTGCTATCAGATGTTTGTCGTAGCTTTTGTGATCAGTTTTTATTTCACAGACTTGCAGTAATTGGTCTGGTTTATAGCTGGGACCACATGGAATTCTTGTATTTCTTTAAATTTAGTGCTGTTACTGCAGTTAATATCATGTACCATCAATGAGTCAAGCTCTGTCTTAAGGTCCCCCTGGTTCATTGTACAACCCTTGCTTTTGGAAAGCCAGTTCACTTTCAATTGCCATTAATTGATGTATTCATCAAAATTTTTCAAATCTGTCCTGATAGAGAGTAAGTATTTAAAATTGTAGTGCCTGTCAGGGGCAGGAATCCATAAGCTATTTATGAGTCTAGATTTGACTCCCATAAGCACTTCACCTCATGAATAATTGCCTCCCTTGGACAATAGAAGTGTTCCAATATATGTACATAATCAATGATCCAGGGCAAAGTTCAGCTTCAAATAACCATGTTATTGTTGAGGAAATCATTAGAATCAAAAGGACAAGGGAATTTGTCTCAGGTTAAAATTGGTTTTATCAGTATTGTTTTCAAAGCAAATTCTCTGTCATCACTTGTTTTAAAATATTTCTTACTCTCTTGCTAATTTAATAGACTTCTCTCTCATGGGTGACTACTGACAAGAAATACTTAGAAAGGATGCAATTTAAATGTACTGAAGTCAAAGTTAATTGCATTAAACCTTCTTAAAATGCAAGAATCATATAATACCAGGAAAATAAACATCTAGCATGCAGAAATTACATTACTACTTTCCTTCTCTCAGTTGTTCTACAGGCATGTTTTTACAAAATGAAAGACACAAGGGACTTCAATATAGTCTAGATAACCATATTAATTTCTTGTGATGTTCTCAGTCAAACTTTTGAGGTTCAGTCATGCTGAGAGTTCCCAGAGCTGAGGAACTCAGCTGCCCATGGAGACTCTTCCCAGTATCTCCATAGTTAAATTTTATTTATTTTGTACATCATGTCCTACTCTTACAAGAATGGGGCAATAAAAAAAACTAATAATAAACCCCATACACCTTGCAACACCTACTACCCCATAGATATTTTCTTTTAAAGATCTTCACATTATTTACTTTTACTTTTGTATGAAATTAGTAGTAAATCTTGTGGAAGAGAGGTTTAACTTGCAGGACTGATGGTTGGGCACAGTCTGCTTTCAAAAAAAACCAAACCTACTTGAAAGTTTTTATCTTCAATTATCTCATTGCTAAAGGGAAAATATTCTAAAAATGGTAAATACTGTATTTTCTTATGAAGTTTCAAGGTCAATAACTGTTCTTTTTACCAAGAAAACATCTATTTTCATTAGTTTGAGCCTTAAAATGCATGGTTTCAGCTTTTGTTCTGATAGCAGCTGGCAAAAGAATGTGCTCATTCCCTAGAAATAAAAATCAGTTTGACTTAGCAATGGCTATAGGGATCTTAGAGACCAGAAATCCACACTGTAAAAATACCTGATATAATTTAGGAGCTCAAATCTCACCAAGAGTGGCCTTAAACTCCTACATTCTCTAGAACCTTTGAAAATGTTTTATTACCCAACCAGTATTAAGCAGTTTACTGAATGCTTGACCATTAGTAGGCATGATGAGATTGTACAGGAATGGGATGACCTGGGACCAAAGGACAGCCCTGCTCAGACTCTGTCCCCCTGGGAATGAATCATAGTAGGAAAAGACATTTTCCTAAATATCCCTTAGTTATTGTGGTTTTATGTGTTCTTCTGTGTGTCTCTCTATTTCACAGGATACAAATGAAATGAAAAAACTTATATAAGTTTTTTTTCCTTCATCTTCTTGGATTGTGCTTTTATTG
The DNA here is from genome assembly GCA_013400775.1 of Chaetops frenatus. NCBI lineage: Eukaryota > Metazoa > Chordata > Aves > Passeriformes > Picathartidae > Chaetops > Chaetops frenatus. Next base: position 25,930 of record VZTR01030572.1, read on the forward strand.
CAGCCATATCATCTTCTAAACACCTTTTCCTATTTTAACTCAGTCTTAATCTCTTGCCAAAAGCTGAACTCTGGTAGGAATTCAGTAGTCCCAATAAGGTGTTAAAAATAAAATAGTAGTTGATACTTAAATACCCATTTATATACACAGACAAATTAATCCTCATACCTCATGCAGGGAAGTATTTATTCTCATTCCAGTTTTAACTGCCAGGAAGCAAAGAGAGAATTTAAGCAGCTAATTTTTCAAACTTGCTTTTTTCCCATAAAGTTTTCAAAAGATAACCTAATGAAAACATCTGTTCAACCTATCTAGTTTCAAAGTGTTACATACCAATGCCACTTTCTCCTTTAATCTTCTCTACCATTTTCTTTAGAATTATGGTAGATTTGAGTGTTTGGATTGCATGTAAAAATAAAGATTGTGTGTGAATGTGAGCATATAACCAAATACCTCTCAAATAAAAGATATCATTTATCTCTGTTATCTAATGCATCCATTCTATGTCATGCTCCCTCTGCCTCCTCACGTCTTACTGGTATTTCAAATCATATATCAGGTAGTATTTGGATTTGCTACGTTGAGAAATGGATGTGCACACAGGAGATGGCCACATCTGATGCTGTGGCAACACTGAGTATGTGACAAGATATCCCAGAAGTTTCATCATGACATCACAGTATGCTCTTCTCCCGTAGCATTTGCTAAAGGAGACTCTTAGAAACCCAGTTTAATATCTGTGTACTGGTTTCTGTGACATAACTAACTATAAACATTGCAGCAAATGAAGAGGACAGACCTGTCTTGGCTTTCAGGGTTTGGTAGGTTTTCTTTTTAGATAAAAATGTAACAGTTTGGAGGCAAAAGCAAATTTAAACTGCAATTATACCCTCTAGGCCATCAGTAAGTAGAGTATTAACCAAAGTGCTTGGCTTGTTTCTTTGTGGTATCTTTGTTTGTAAAGCACCTTACCACAGTAGTTTTTAATAAATCTTTCCTGACAATCTGTTTGGAGGCAGAGCAGGTGATCTCTGGAGCTGCTCTATAATTTCTCATGTCAGTTTTACTGTCTATTGGGTTTTCTAAAGCATTTCAGTGTAAGAGATGAGAAGGTTCTCTTATGATTGACCTGAAACAGACTCTAAACAGGGGCCTAAATTTGGACAGAAAGGCTGATTTTCATTAACATAAAATTCAAAGGTGCACTGACCTACAACATTAATATCTGATGTCTCCGGTGTCTTGCCAGTGCTGAATCCTGGAGATAACTGTATTGCTATTACACTGGAAGTTAAGGAGAGTGTGAGGGAAACCCAAATAATTTCTTTGGTTGACACCTGTGTGATGGCCTTGTTAATGCATCCCAATTACATATTTTATTTAGTGCAAATGCTGGCCTACACTTCAGTTTTTAGCAAGATATACTGCTTTCACTTCCTTTCTTCTTAGGTTTCTGGTTCACTTCCTCATTCTCTTTAGCTTTCCACCATGTTCCTTCTAAACCTGAAATAATCTTAGTCTGTTATTTTACTCCTATAAGGGGCAAGGGAGTTGAAAGGAGAAAAAACGACAAGAAGCATAAGCAAGGAAAGGCAGCTCCAACCAGGCCCTGAAGGGAATTCTGACTTCTAGATTTTACCTGCTGCTGCAGCTGGGAAACAAATAACTATTTTTGTAGTAATCTTGCTTTTCCTGGAGAAACTGTGCGCAAGACTTTATCTCCTACTGTAGTATATCTGACATAGTACAGGCTGGTAAATCCTGATGAGAAGTGTATTGTGTGGCTTTAAGGGAGAAGGATTGATTAGAGTCAGAAAAAATTGTTAGGGGTAGTGGTTAAAAATAGGAGAAAGATGATTTGAGTTACTGTGGTGAATGATTCAATAATAGGGAATAACAGAGAAAATGTTAGTTTATGGTGAAGAGATCATTTGAGATAGAAAACTAAGCTGGTAATAGAAGACTATATTATTCATTTTTCTGCTTTGGATGATGCAGCACTTGAAAGTCACTTTTCAGAGTTTCAGAGTGTGCTAGAGTACTTCATGACTAAAAGGAGAGTAAAGGACACATTTGGCAGCTTAGAATTCAGCTGTGTTATTGTGCAGTAAAGACCTAAAACCAGTTCTTCTCTTTCACATATGTTAGCACTTCCCTCTCTTTAAAACAGAATAGGGTTGAAACAGAGTAAGAGGGTATTTTGGTGAGATTGGATGCTTCATAAATTTTGTTGCAGAGAATAGGACCTAAGAGCATCTAATTGAGAGCAATAGCCATGTAAATGACCAGAACATCACACATCTGGGTAAGCCAGCATCTAATCAAACACATAAGTGAAAAGTGTGCTGTGAAACACACCTGACATGCACCGTACTTTATCAGCTTAATTTTGAGAAAGGAGATTCACTGTTAAAGAGAGGTTATGTGGTCACTTAGCTGACCCTATTTATTCTCTCTAGAATTAGTTACAATTCACTTACTTCATGGTCAACAAAATAAATCTGTATACCTCTCTGTTTAGACCTTTTATAAGAAACCAGACTATTCATAGTGCAGGGCTTTTTTCATCCTCTTCTTCAATGCTGAAATACTGCAAGAGGTGCTGTTGCTGAATGCCATAGCAGCAGCAGTGTGTCAGTTCTTTCCTTTCTGGGGAAGATACAGCAGTATATTATTGATTCTGATCAGTTGAAACAGGTTCCCAAGAGTGCAAAGAAATCTAGTGGCATGAGAACTGCAAAAACAGAGTGACGTGGCTCTCATATTGTGGGAGCAAGTCCTGCTGTGACAGCAGAGTGTGTGTGAGCAAGTGTAGAGTGGCCAACTGGAGTGCAGGGCTTGGACAGAGTTGCAGACTCGCTCTCCTCCAATTCAGTCTAAGAAGGCTAAGCAAGGCTAAGAAGTTTTTAGAATCTGCATCATACGTTTCAGTTTGGGCTGCCAGGCATTAATTTCCTCACATCTCTAGCTGTAGGATACAGCTAGCATGCAGTAAATTGGCACAGCAGCTTGCAATGCCTCATTTGTTTTAAGTTAACCTGTGTTTCACAACTGCCCATGCATATATGTGCATAAACAAATTTGCTTCTAAAGCGGTTTAAACCCACCTGATGCAGAAACATACATGCTGCTCTGATTGCCTGATTAGTTTGAAGTTTGGCATGGTGATTAGTACAGTAAAAACCAAACTTCTTCTGGTGTTGACTAAGAAAATCCTAAATTCCATGGGGTTTTTAGCTCAGTTCGCTTTGTATCAGTAATTGCAATGCAACATTAGTACCCAGTTACACCCCCCGTTATAATTTTCATTCAAGAAAGAGTATGTAAGACTAGAAAAGGTAAATAATACTGCTGTTTCTGTGCCTGTCTTAATGATGGGTACCACAAGAAGTAACATCTGCAATGGAAATAAAAACAGTATAGGCTAATGAGGAAAGCTTGGTGGAAAACAAAATAAAGCCATGAAGTTTTGGGGCTTCTAGATGTAAAGAAACAAAAGATGAATAGCCATCTCATCCTGAAAGAAAATAAAACCAAAAAACCCTTTTCCTTTTTTCACACAAAGAACTACTTGATCTCAGATTTTAAAGAATTGCTTGTCTTCATATCAAATAAAAACATGCAGTGATTTATTTTCTACTGTTTTTGCAACTGCGAATGGTTTTCTCTCTAAAGCTTTGGCAAGTTTCAGCATGCAACTGTTAACAATAGCAAAGTGATAACTTCCAGTACACATGCACAGCCTGGTACTTCGGAGGAATCTCTTGCTTTTTCTCATTTATCTCTGTCACATTCCAAATCTAGCTTCATTATTATAAGAAATTAATACTTTAGGAAGGATTAGGTTGAAAGAATGCATGCTGATTTATAGATGGGTTTTTTTCTTAAATCCTGGAGGTACATTACCAGATTGAGAAATCATATTTAAAGAAGGAAACCCTTGCTTTGGTTGAAATTATTTCCACTAGAAATTGAATGAAAGGAATCTAATTCTCTGCTGGGTTGTTTTGGTTATATTTCACATTTTCTCCAGCCTTGACAGAAGAAGTGATTTATCAGAGTGGTGTTCTAATCAGTTTCTTCCTGCATTGAAGACTGGAAAGCCCACAGATGTACAGTACCTTTCACATTGTACAGCAGAGGACTTACCTTTCCCCAGCCTTCTCCTAGGAGTTCTGGGGGATTCCACACTTCAGATGATAGGTCTGCTGAAGCCAGGTTCTTCCCAGCTTTCGTTGTCACCTCTGTTCCTCTGCTTCTGTGGTAGCCTAGCACTGACCAAAATTATGTTTCCCCCAAGACCTTAAAGATGTTTGAAGCACATACTCATTGAGATGTGAAATTCCCTGCATATACCTGCTGAAGAATGACCTCAACCTCCTATGAAGTGAGTGAGGTAAGAGTCCTTCACAGAATGTTCCCTCCTCTGTACCCAAATCTGAGCCTTGTTGGGGTTAGTGGGTCAGACTGCAAAACTGCCATTCCACATACCTTTATTCTTCAGTCCAGTTTGTAGAGTTTTAGTTTGTCAGGATAGCATGGTTCCCCAACCTATGCTTCTGTTGGCTTCAGTATTGCCTGATCCCAGATTGTTAGGTGATAACAAACATATAAACTATGTGGTGTGGGTAGGCAGGTGAACTCTTAAGATTTAATGTGGCTATTTATAATAAGCCATTGCCAATAGTTGCTAATCCACAGGATAATGGCAACAGTTATGAATTGTCACTGCTTCTGGTGGTGGTGCAGGAATGAAAGGAGCATGGTTTGCCCTCAGGAAAGGTCTTACTCCTTTGACTGCTCTATCCCTTTTCAGCACCTATGGCAACACCAAACATCTTGCACAGTGTTGGGCTGAGGGAGTATTCTGGGTGTATTTTAGTTTCTGTCTCCTTTGGAATTCGAGCATGATAGTGATAGTCATGAAGGCTTCGAGATTGACCCTATTCTTTAGTTTTGTTATTTGATTAAATATTTGGAACTTTTCTTGTAAAACTGTATCTGTTCTGTCAACATACCAACCTAGTGGTATGAAGTTATGGTGCTATGAGCTCAGGCTGATGTTTCCTTGGTTTTCTTAGGCCAAAAATGCAAAGGAAGGGTAATTAGACAAACCACTTTTTCATGTTCTGGTGCATAGTCAAAACCAGACTTCTCACTGCATGGCATTTAAAGCATGTTGGGAAACTTTCCCTATGTGGGAGAACATGAAACAATTATTGTTGACATGCTGTTTTAAGTAACTACCATTGATGGGCTGTGGAGCGAATGTTAGGGCAGCCAAGTCTACTTACATGATCTCCATGCCATAGGAGAAACAGGCACTGAGTGACCCAAGGTTCAGCTATTATCACAAGAGCCTGGAGTACAAAAGAAAAAGGACTAAACATCAGTCAGAGATCAGCTTTGCTGCCGGAGTGCAGCCTGTGAGTTTGCAGGCTACCAGGAGGTCCTATGGGGCAAGCAAATACTATACTGTCAAGGTAGGCTTGATCATCTTGGAGGTCTTTTCCAACCATAATGACTCTGTCTCGTGCTCCCCTTATTCTTCTAGTAGTGAATATGCTGCATTACTTTCCGATTTTCTCTAAAAATGCCTTTGCTTTCCTCAAAAGCCCAGAGATCTGGGGCTAATATGCAACAGCTTGGTAACGTTCGTGTCTGGAAAAGACAGCTGCTTTTTTATGGATCTCTGGATTCAGTGGGAGCAAGTGTAAATATAGCAGTTAATGTTCTCTCACGTCTCTGCTCATCTTATGCCATCTGCTTTGTGTCCATTCATTCACACTGGTGCCAAAATGTATTTCTGGAACAGGGTATTTGTGCATCAGCAGACTTGATCCCAGATTGTTAGGTGATAACAAACATATAAACTATATGGTGTGGGTAGACAGGTGAACTCTTAAGATTTAATGTGGCTATTTATAATAAGCCATTGCCAATAGTTGCTAATCCACAGGATAATGGCAACAGTTATGAATTGTCACTGCTTCTGGTGGTGGTGCAGGAATGAAAGGAGCATGGTTTGCCCTCAGGAAAGGTCTTACTCCTTTGACTGCTCTNCCTCAAAAGCCCAGAGATCTGGGGCTAATATGCAACAGCTTGGTAACGTTCGTGTCTGGAAAAGACAGCTGCTTTTTTATGGATCTCTGGATTCAGTGGGAGCAAGTGTAAATATAGCAGTTAATGTTCTCTCACATCTCTGCTCATCTTATGCCATCTGCTTTGTGTCCATTCATTCACACTGGTGCCAAAATGTATTTCTGGAACAGGGTATTTGTGCATCAGCAGACTTGATCCCAGATTGTTAGGTGATAACAAACATATAAACTATATGGTGTGGGTAGACAGGTGAACTCTTAAGATTTAATGTGGCTATTTATAATAAGCCATTGCCAATAGTTGCTAATCCACAGGATAATGGCAACAGTTATGAATTGTCACTGCTTCTGGTGGTGGTGCAGGAATGAAAGGAGCATGATTTGCCCTCAGGAAAGGTCTTACTCCTTTGACTGCTCTGTCCCTTTTCAGCACCTATGGCAACACCAAACATCTTGCACAGTTAATCAGAAATCAAATATTTATAGAGCTGGGACCTAGACATGGTGCAGATGCTTTAATCCTCCCACTCGTAATCTGTCTTTATTTTACAGGAGTGAGAAATGTGTCAAGCAGGGTTATGGCCTTCTCTCTCTGCTTATGCACATTGTCCCTGTGCTGGTATTAGTGCATTATTAAGTATGGGGATAAGGGATATGTGGGTTCAGTTATATTCACACAAACATGTTTATATCACTTTCTCTGATTCTTTTTCCAAGGTAGAAGTCTATTCTGTGTACAGGGCATTTTGACTGAACTGCAATTGCAACCACACAAGCAGTTGTACTAGCTGTAGTTATTAAGGCTTAAGCCATAACACTTAGCACTAGCCGTAACATTTGTCAACATCTGTCAACATTTGGCAATACAAATCTGGATGTGAATTAGACTGGTCTGAGGCTTTGAGTATATGTTATCTTTCAAATCCAGCTGTACATGTGGAAAAACCCACTATTCTTAGCTTTTCGCTCTATTTCCACCAGAGATTAGTCTCTCCCCTGTGATCTGCCAGCAGAATTGTTTGTACAAGCCCTCCTTTTCTTATTTCTAGGATAAATCCATTTAGTGCAGACCAGAGGCCAGAGTTCGATGTATCAGTCTGATTTCACCAGACACTAGGTAGAAACTCTGAACTGGTCTTCTGTGGGGACAGAGACATGGTAACTTGCAGCAAAGGGACACCATGCGCCTGTGAGATTATCATCTGCTAGGAGCAGAGGTCTGCCCACAGCTGTCCTTGTCTTTTTGGGAAGGTTATTCTCTTCCTGTGCACATGGATGGCATGGCATTGCTTGATTACCTGTCAGCCTTGAGTGGAAATAAATACAGCATTTGATGTTGATTGTAGGCTGCAGCCTTGCTGGTGTGTAATCAACGTTTCCTCTGCAGTCATTTCATCACGCCTGATTTCACACTAGCACACGTGCAGGATTAAAGCGTGGGTATCTGTTGATGTACAGACTGTTGCAGTAGATATGATTTAAGATAGCCATGTAAGTTGTGTTCTTCTAAAACACAGTGTAGTGTTATGAACTGTGTGTGGTACTGTTTAAAAATTGGTCTAATGTTCAAAGAAGACAGCAGTAAGCTGTCTTTTATACATTTAAGCTTCAAGTTTAAGCCTGGTGGTGTTTTATTCTTTGTTGTGCAGTGAAAAAACCACAGCAGTCATATTTCAGGAAGCATTCAGAGATTTAATAGGTTCATTTTCTTCTGCTGAAACTGAAGCGTGCATAACTACTTTCAACCCACTATTTTCCTTCATAATTACACAGGAGTAAACAGAAGTACAATTCCCTCTCTAAAACTGAAGAGAAATTCTGTATCTTCTACATACTTTTGTTTAGCTCTTAGGAGAGACATAGGTATTAAAAATCCTTTGTTGTCAGCTTTGAGAGACGTGTAGGGATTTTTATGCACCATTCACTTTGACTCCTTTAAAGAGAAAAATATAAGAACAGTTTCAAAGCTTGTGTTACAACATGGGAATGCAACTTTTGACATTTTATTTCCTGTTTTGTGGAAGTAAGGGTATGGATCCTCTTCTGGTTCTTGCAGCTGATTCAAAGATTGAACTGCTTTTTCCTTGCTTAGCTGACTTGCATATTGCATTTCTTTAAAATACATTGTTAAGCTGCCTCTGTCATGCTCCTGCTTCTCTTACAGCAGTCATCCACTCTGCCAGCTCACCTAGTGTTAGCACTTGGTAGAAGAAATTTCTTTTCACCAGCTTCAGCCATCTGGAACCACCTTCTTTTATCTTCTAAATTCATCAGGTCTCCATAGTTTTAAAAATATTTCCTGAGGTTACAACTGATTTCTTTCACCTTTTACTCCTGTGTTGGACATATTTCACTTGACCAAGTTGCTCATGGCAAGTGGGATTTGAAAGATAATTTTTATGGTCTCTTTCCACCCCAAACCATTCTATGATTTTCCTCAGAAAGCCAAGAGAGCACAGCTTCTAAAACTGAATGTCACTACCTGGATTTCCTAACTTGTTCTGACTCCAAGAAATTTTACCAAAATTGCTGGTGCTTTATTTTTTACTGAAAGAGTGATTTTGTAAGATATATCTATTGTTCATATGTCTGTAGTGCTCTGGTGCTTCCTCTGTATTGATATCTCTTAAAATGCTTGAAAATGTGGAGCTTATGTTTGTTCCTTATCCAGAGGTCTTGGCAGCTTCTGGCTCTGTGGAAACTAATGGGATAGAGGGCTGAGATGCACATGATACACTGTGACAGAATAAAATTAAATCTTCAGATATAATTGAGAGGAAAGGAAAAAACAATGTCTCCTGTCATGGAAGTATGGATGGTAGAGTACATAAATTGTTCTTAAGGGTGGAATAATACTGACTGTCCTGAGTGTTATAAGAAGGGGACAATGTGCTGAAGTAAAGTCAATAAAGAACTGATTAGAGAACTGACTTTTACTCTGAATTTAGTAATAAACCTTTGTAGATGAGCTAACTGGCACATTATTTTTCTTTCAAAGTGCATTCATGGCAGTGAAATACTGGATGTGCAGACTTTGCTGAAACATTGCTACTAAAGCTGGAAGAAGCCAGTAGTTGTCTGTCATGTAGAGAAAGTAAACTAATAAATGGAAAACTGGGGGAAAACCACTTAGTCCCATTTTCCCAACCTATAGTAAATAATTTATTTTGTAGAACATAACATTTACTGCTGTTTAGAGTTCCAAATGCATCTACAGTAACAGTATAATAAAGGAATATTTTATATGCTTCATATTGAACTTTGGATGGATAAGGTGAAACTTCGTAAGTGATTTAATTTCAGTTGATTTTGTTCTCAAGTATTTTCATGGGTTGCAGGTTTTTTTTAAGCAACTTATGATTTCCATTTTTTTTTGCTGGTATGTCAGCTGTAGGGATGATCTAATGTGCTCTTTTCATTCACATCAGTAATAAATATAAACACAGACAGTGATAAATTATTCCTGTTGTTGCTTTTCTGTTATTGGGCAGTAGGAGAGCCTAGCAGTTTAGGAAACATAATGTTGCAAATAACTCTCTCAAAGGAGAGGAAAAGTGTATTTCATGCATTATAAAATATAGTAAGCAGTCAAATTAAACAAATATATCCACTCTAATGGTACTTCAAAACTGTGTAGTAAAGGAGTCTGCAATCTCAGGTAGAAAAATCTGCTTAAAATTTTGAGTCTTGTGTATTGAGATGGTTATTGCTTTTCTTGAGTTTTCTATTTTTTCTTTGAAATGGAAGAACAAATCTCCCACATTGTTAAAGTCAATGTGAGTTTTTGTCTTTGATTTGACTGGTGCCAGGGTTTCATCCCTAGCCTGTATAAGTTATGACTCTTCCACGGAGGTAAGATTTTACATTTGCTAATAATTATGTATCTGTCTTTATTAATCTGGGCAACTAAATAAGAAAGGCGGCAAGCATATTGATTTTACTTTCATATTTTGTCTTTGAGGGTGGGAATCTTTGGCATAGTGGATAAATTTCCCTGCATGATGAGTAGTCCGTGGCTTTTACAACACCTCTTGGTTGAGCTTACAGAAATTATTTTGATGTAGCAGCTTACCACTGGAAAATGCTGATGGAGCTGAATGAAAACACTCTGTGGGAATGTGTCAGTGTGATGAGATTTTCATGGGAAAGCAGGCCAACTTCCACCCTGGCCAACCAGCTGTTTGCTGGCAAGGTTTTCCTATAGATATTTCTGAAAAAGTATGTTCATTAAATCATACAATCTTAGAATGGTTTGGGTTGGAAGGGACCTTAGAGACCATCCTATTTCAACCCCCCACCACAGGCAGGGACACCTTGCACTAGATCAGGCTGCTCAAAGCCCCATCCAGTCTGGCCTTGAACACTTCCAAGTATGGGGCATCCACAGCTTCTCTGGGCAACCTGTGCCGGTGCCTCACCATCCTTACAATAAAGAATTTCTCCCTCATATTTAATATAAGACATGAAATTTTTTTTTCTGAATTTTAGTTCAAGTTCAGAAGAAGAAAAGAATTATTTGGAAATGTGGAAGCTTTCGTGGATCTCAGTTTTGTTGTCTGTACAAACCCTTCCATGCAATAACTGCATTTTTCTACTGGGTTATTGCTGTTAGTCTTGGAGTAGTGAAAGAGTGTTCAGGAAGTGAGATTGCATGATTTTTTTTCTATTCTTAACCAAGAATTGTTGTCATGTCCCATTTATCCCTTGTAGATGTGTTATTTAGACATGAATCCTTTGTGTGACCGATTCCCTGAGAAGCATCTTAGATATGTTAAAAATTGCACCTTTTTTTGCATCCTTTATAGCAGACACATAACTGTCTTAAACATACTTTGAGCACAGGATCCAAAATGAGTGTTTTAACTCTGTTCTGAATACTCCATGATATTTTATGCTTGCATTCAATTCCTTCTGGTTGATCATGCTTCCTGAGTTCTTTAGTCACAGCATCAAGTAGAGTGGTGATTGAGGATCAACTCTGAAAATCCAAAGTTGTAATTGATGGTAATTTAAATCTCCACTTAAGTGACTGTTGAAAGTTCTTGCAGAGAACAAAGAGGAAGTGTCTGTCTCAGAACTTCTTCTCTTGTATGTTTTTCATCAGGTAGGAAAAACAGATTGTATCTTTTCAGAAGATGGTTGTGTAACCTGGTAGTCATTTTTTTTTTCTTTCTTCTTGTGTTTTTGTGATGGCATCTGTACATCTGTTTTGCTGTCTTTTTGATCAGCAAAAAATATGTGAAGCAATCTCCTTGGCAGATAAGAATCTGGACGTGTCACTTCCAGTCAGCTAACTTAACTTTCTGCATTAGTATTCTGCATATCCTGAAGAAGGCTAAACAAAACCAAAACCATACAGGAGAAACTGCTGCATACACGTAACCAAGAGCAGATGAGTTTGGGACAACAGAAATTCTATAGGTCTCTTGTATTTGATTGATCACCTTCCCTCTAAATAGCTGTTGGACAGTTCACTTAGAGAAGTGGTTCTAAAGAGAAGAGGTACATCATTTGCTATCTTCTGATCATATACAAGTATTTGTCTTCTCCCCCTGGGTAGGATCTTGGTTCTTGTTTATTTCAAAATGTAAGGCATTATTCTTTATGACTTTGGACTTCTCATCGTGACTTTGGAATCAGGATATGATTTACAGTGACAGCACTGTTCAAACAAACTAATATTCAGACAAAATGGAATATATCAAAGATTTAATCTAAGCTAGTTTCAAAATACTGTCAAATAGTCTTTTAAGTTAGATGAGATAAACACTTTGTGCTTTGTTATTCTGGGGGAAAAAAAAGTTTCAGTTCTGTAACACATGCAGTGCTTTAGCAAAAAGAGAAAGTTTGGGAATTTTTAGGAGACACGTTAGATAGAGAAGAGATGGAAAAGTAACACTGCTTTCAAATACAGCCTCTGTTTTCTCATTGCATTAGTGTGTTATTAAGTAAAAAGATTATTATCATGTGTAATTTGTGTTGATACAAAGAAGCATCTTTATTTTGCCAGCAATGTTGAAACTAATCACAGTATTGTTTTTGCTTCCTTTAATAGGTTGCCTTTTTGAAGATGTGAAGAATGAAGATACATTTCAGCAGAAATGTGTACAGATAACTTCCAATGGTGTGACTTCTGGAAGAAAATCCACTGGCAATACAAAAGAAAATGGGGTGGGGTAGATGGGTGGATATGAAGATATGGATTCTTCATATCTGAATATGTTTCAAAACCAAAGACAGAGTTGACTTTTGTATCCAGTGTGTTCTTAGATGTCATTCTATGAGTGACTTACCTGTCACACCTCTGACATCCAGCTGGGATGACTATTATGATGTCTTCACTGCCAAAAGGAAATTCCCTGTGTATCTTGTACTACCTTTATTAGTGTTTGATAGTAATGTGTATATCCTTAGGAAGATTAATGACTGGTAGCCAACGTTTTAAAATGTCATGGATACTAATGTGAGTTTTTTACCTTCCTTGTTCTGGTGAAGTTAGAGGTCCAGCTTTAAAACATAAAATGTGTTTTTGTAAAACTTACATGTTTATCATGTATATTGTTTCTGCATTAAGGTCTACTTCTCTGCTTGAGAGTGAAGGAAGACAGTTTCTGCATTCCTACTCCATATGTAGATTTTAAAAAAAATTATTATGTTTTGGAGAATCAAGGTTTTATGGTTATTTGGAATAATTATTATTTCAAGGAAAGTTAATATGCCCTTTTCTCATTAAATGATCCTGACATAGAATGTGATCCTATGAAGTGTTGGACACCTGGGTTTAACACATCCAAAGACAAGTAGCTGAGGCCTCACAGTACCCACCCTGGATATAATTTTTCTGTTGTTATTTTATTTTTTGGTATTGAAGGAAGAACAACATTACTCTATTCAGGGACTAAATTATCTAGCTCCAAGATATTTTGTCTATGCAACAATCTTGAGTCATTTTATGAATAAAATACTTTTTTCTAAATTAGTTTACCATTTGTTCTGCCTAATTTCTGTGACAGTTTCAACTTCCCAGAGTATGACTGAGCAATTTGCAGAGGGAAATCATTCCTATCACACCAAAATATTCCAGCTTTAAAATCTTTTTCAGCCTCTTTAAATGACCCCTGTTGTTGTTTTGCATGTGTGGAGCAGCATTCTTCATAACGGCCTGTATGGTTCTGTGGCTTGTGGCTTCAACAGTGGCTCCAACATCAATATTTTGACTATAGCTGAACTTTCTCTTATTTCCCACTCTGCACCCACTTTCCCCTGTAAAGAAGGGCAAGAAGTTAGCAGGGGGACACAGCAGGGACAGCTGATCTGGATTGGCCAGGAGGATATCCTGTACCATACAGCATCAAGCACAGCAGTGAAAGTGGTGGTAGGGGAGGAAACGGGGAGAGGGATGTCTTCCAAGTTTGTGGTTGCTCAGAGAATACCTGAGCATTGGTCTGCCTTTGCATCACTCGGTTCCATTCTTGTTTGATGGTTCTTTTTTCTTTTTTTTTTTGCCTCTCCATTTATTAAACTGTTTTTCAACTCACAGGTTTTCTTGCTGTTTTCTTCCTGTCCTCTGCTCCTTCATGCTGGTAAAGGAATGAAGCTGGATGGGTGCTTACCTGCTGGTCAGCACCAGGATCCACCGTAATTGGAAGTAAAGTTCTGAAATCCCCAAAAGACAAAGGATCAATCTCTCTGTTCTAGCTGCCCTCCCATTTGGGGACATTTTCCTTCCCCATGTTCTCAATGGCCATATTGATATATAATACCAATTGCCTGTCTGTGTCTATACCAGCAATTTGACACATTTGATGTTGTTTTCCCCTTTCCATGATTCTAGCTCTGAGACCTCTACAAGCATTTAACTGCTGAAATTACTGGAAAATATCAGACCACGTCTGATAATATATAATTGTCTTAGATGTCTTTCCATTTGAAAATAGATTTATTTGGCCTTGTTCAGAAAATAAATTATCGTATGCTCTCCTAGTACCAGACAGTATGTTATTCAGAACTCCTGTTTCTGAAGACAACTTTATTGGGTCTTTTTTCTCACTTCCTGTTTCTTACATCACCTTTCCTACTGAGCCAGTAGTGGATTTGAAGTTTGACAGCTTCATCTGACACTTTCTTGAAATCTCTCTACTTTGTAAAAGCAAAACGTGGCCTTTGTTATCTTTGCAGTGAACCATGGGCTCTTATAAAAAATGGACTTAGGTTCAGACAGACTGTTGAGTTTCCTTGATCACTTCTTTCTTTACCCTTGCCTACCACTGCTCTTGCCTCTATTTCTCTGTCTGTTGAATAGCATGTTACTTTATTTTCTTGTTTGCTTATAGACATCAGCATTTTGAGAAGTAATGTAAGTGCAAAGTACAATTAGTTAGTTTTTTATTTGCTTTGCATCCAGAGTTAGTGGTACATCTTAGTCTAGCCTAAATACCATGTTTGGATACAACCATAACAGAAAGTTTGTTTAGTTTTGACGTGTGCGGACAGCATCTCCATGAAGATGGAAAAGCAAGCACGAAGATTAGAACCTGTGCCCTTACAAAATATTTCGTTCTTCTTATCGCTTGCCCTCTCTCCCCAGCATTGTTATCTCTTTCAGTCTGCATTTCTCCCTTCAGAAGCTGTCTTAATTTTTGTTTTCTGTAGTGCCAAGCACAATGTTAGTCCTGAAGTAATAATAATTAATCAATGATGTCAAGAATTCCCAACCTGCATTAACTGAGATGTACATCCTTTCCTAATGTGCAGTTACCAAGTGCTGTATGACACCAAGAAGATATTAAAAGTGTCAGCTTTAATTCTAATATGTTATTGGATTATAAAGCTGGCTATTGCTGTAGTGCAGAAAACATGCCTGTCTGTCAGACCAGTACTGTACTTGCCACTAGCAACGACAGACAACAATATTATTGCTGTCATTAATGGGTCCCGGGGCAATTACATTTGTGTAGGGCTTACAATTTCTTTTATAAAGGGTGACCATTTAACTGGAATCGCAAACTGGCTTACCAAAATGAGTCCCAGTGGGGTTATTCCAAAATGAGGGTGGCTATCTAGCTTTGTTTAAATCCCTGCAAGACTAGGTTAGGATAAACTGAATAATAATAACAAATGGGTTGATCAGAAGCTGTGATGGCCTTACCCTGTGAGTTGAAGGGCAAGTTCTAGCTTACCTCCATCTTAACTTTTCTGTATAGAGAAACTTTTATATATAAGGAACAACTTTAATTAAAATTTACAATAGATGATTCTGCTCTCAAACATTCTGGGTTTAAATGCAAATGCTTCCCAGTAGTTTTGTTTTGCTGCCTTCAGCTTCATTCCTCCAGAACATCACTCTGTGATTTCAATTTTAGACTTTGTGTCCTATCATTCCTCTCCTAGCTGACTGCACTCCATTATAGATGACAGGTAACTTGTTTGAGGTACTGCTTTAGCTCATCAACCTCATTCCTTTTGGTTTACTTCCATGGGTTTTTTTGCTACCGTTGAATCACTGTCGTAGAAGCACTGCAGAATCTGCAGATGAACAAATTATAGAGACATTGAGCAACTCTTGTCCTTAGAAACAGCTTCACTTTGTTCATTAAGAGCAGGCTGAATTACCTCATAGCAGCTGCCAGGGAGCATTTGCCAGCATTGACAGAATATCAGGGATTTTTCAGGTCCACCTGAAAATGGCTCAGGATCAACATCTGTGTCTTATAATACCTGAGTGTGATATTAGGTGTGGAATAGCATGACATTTTTCTTACTGTGGATAGCAATTGCTACATCCAGATCCCAAGGTTCTGTGGTTCAGTGTGTTTGACTGGTGTTCTCTTAACACAGCAGTACTGCTATTGTCTCTCTGCCACAGGCTTTATTCCCATCCAGTTGTCTTACATATGGATTGTGGAGGTCAGTTCTTTGTTAGTGATAGATACTTCTACCTGCTTATATTCAGTGATGATATAAATGTATATCAATTTGTCAGTGTAAATAATAGAAAACTGTTTATTTGAAAATATAGAACATCTATAAATCTGTCTTTCGTGCTTTTAATCACTTCCTCAAGACTGCAAATCACTTAATTATTTACCTTCTTTTGTGGTAACTGGATTTTCTGTAGTGTGGGCAGGATGGCATAGCTGCAGATGGGCTCTACCGTATGATTGTGGCAGCACCACCAGCGAGAGGCTTGTGAAACAGACTTTACACCTTTGTTACTGGCACCGGGTTATTACAACCCCAGTGGGCTGGGCATCTTGTCTTTTACTAGATGTGTTTCCTTGCTTCTAAAACCATGACTGTATCAGAAGACTCACTCTTTCCCATCAGCAACAAGGTCATTTTCTCAGCAGTGCAGCTGGGAAAAAAGTCCCTGTGTGGCCATCAGCTGAGTTACACAGATGAAGGGCAGACCATCAAACATGATAAAGCTGAGGTAGCTGTCCTGACTTTAATGGAGCTGCTGCCAATTTACATCAGCCAACAATGTTCAGTGTAACAGGAGGGAGATGAAGTCTCTTGTCTTCCCCTGTCAGTCCCGTTTCAGAATATAGAACTGAGTTGGCACATAGATAGAAACAGGGCTGACAATGTCTGAGAAAAGCATGAGAACACATTGGGACAGACATGGACTCAGTTCCATCACTGACCCATCATAATGAGATGGCTCTGCACAGCTCACAAGTGTCCTTCCTGCAAAGAAAGGACTTTGGCTGCAAAACATAAAGAGGGAAGAAAGAAATTCAGTCAGTGCTCTATCAGCTCTGCAGGATGGAGTCCTAGATTAACAGGCTTATCAAGTATATCCATGATGCAACGGCTCTACTCTCAACTTCTTGAGAACCTGTCAAGCTCATCAGAAGTTTCTAGTTTCTGTCTGTGACTAATGGGAAGCACGACATGCAACAATCTAGTTGCATAGTTAGTGTGGGCTGTTTGCTCAGATTACTTGACTTGTCCTTTACCAGGCTCTGATTTATGTGGACATAAAATGAAAAGGGCAAGAACAATCCTTTGTCTGAGGTTTGAAAGAAAACTGAGGTATGGGACAATTTACAGCTTGTGCTTTGTTGCTAAAAGGAGGTTTTTTGAATTTGTTGGAATAAATATTCTCAAACACGTGAAGCAAGATGAAAATGCACTAAATTAAGAGCGCCTTTTAAATTTATGGCTATTGGGAAGAAGATATGCATTGCTGCTTTAGTTGATTCACAGTAATTATTAAGATCGTATTTTGTGGTTGAGATGCACAAAAACAGCTTGACTGTTGCAGCCTCTTATCTCAGGAGCACAAAGAGCAGTGTCTGTTCCGATCCAGCAAACACAGCTCCAGGACTCCGGCAGTTCTCTGTGCAGGTAAACAAGGCGTGAGCCCCACAGAGGATGGCAAACATGACGGGCAGAGGGCTCTGTGAGATGCAGAGGGGAAAATACATTAACAGCTAGCTCGGAAGAGACAGTTATTCTGTCCTTAAAAGTGCTTTTTAGATTGCAACAGGCATATAAAGAAACATCTCAGTAAGCTATGGTTTTTGGAATTGGCATCGTAATTTGCAAATGAAAATGTATTTCCTAGGCTGGTTTTTTTTCAATGACCACATGAATGCAAAAGAACATCTTGTCGTATGGTAACGCTGATTTATTTTGAAAATGTTTCTAGTTACCTGTGGATTTATTAGTGAATGCATTACAATCTATACCCTCTTCCACTTCCAGATTTTGAACAAGAGTCACCATTTACACAAAAGTATATTAGCTTTCCCCAAATGAAGATAATTTTTCTTTGAAGTAGAAACTATTTGCAATTTGTTGATACAGTTACCAGAAGACTAGTAAGTAAAAAGACCTCACATGCGCTATTTGTTTTTTGGTGTATCATTTCACATTTTAAAGTGGATTTTGGTCTCCTACTCTACTAGGCAAATATTACATTTTTATTTTGGCCATAGAACATAGTTTTAAAGCATTTTTGAAAGACCTGGAATTCAGAACCTGTGAGACTTTTCCAACCCTTATACCCAATCTCCTGTTATAGATGGCACTCCTCCGCATGGTTCTCTCTCATATGACTATTTCCATATCCTGATCCACCCTAAAATTGATCAGTTGGTTTGATTTTGGTTTTTTTTGTCCTGCTATCCTTACTGAAAACCTGACCCAGAGTCTCATTCTTCTGATTTCTGAGGTAAGTGTATCCCTGGCTATATTGCACTTGTTTGTTGTGCCAACAGCATTCTTTAATATAGGCAGCTTCTCTCCTGGGTTCTTAAACTTTATTCTGTACTTAGGGAACAATTCTATCTTCTCAATGTTAATTTTATTAATGGTTTCATTCCCTAAGATAAACTTGGCATTCTACCAAATTCTGCATCTGTGCCTGCTTGAATTAATCTCCGTTGTGTGGGTGTGAACAAATTGTGCATGAGGTGTGATCTCAGCAAAGAGACATTAATGCTTTCTTACTTCTTTTGGGAGCACCTCTCTTCATGCCTTTGTAAGTGCTTCTCTTTTTTCCCAGGTCTGCTGGACGCTGGCTCACCCCAGCTCTTCTCCCCTTCCATTTCCAACTGTGGAGACCTAAAGAATGCCATTATTTTCTGGCAGAAGTATCCGATTATTTCATAAGTGCATGACCTCATACTTTGTGTGTTGATCCTTTCCTTGGTTTTTCTGATCCTCATCTTTATTTATGATGCTTCTGACTGTCACATCATCAAGTATTCTTATAACATTTCTAGTGGACCATGTCACTGTGCTATGGTCACTAGTGAAAATGTTTAATAAGATCAGCTTATAAGCAGAGCTACTATCGCCTCAAGCCAGTTACTTCTGCTTTGGGTTTCTGCTGAGGATTTGAACCTTGAAATTCATTTCAGACCTCAGCAGGAGTCAGGATTTTGATGCTGTCCTCCTGAGCCCTGTGCCAGGACTGATCTACTAAGCAGAATCAGCCCTTCAGCGGTTATTGACACTGGGCAGTACTTGTTCCTGACCGTGCATGAAAGACTAATGCTCTAGTGAATGGAGTCCCCCTGCTGTGGTAGAGAGATGTTGGAGTATTATACACTTGAGCTGTTAGGTAAAAATTGCAGATTATCTCATTCTTATTTAACACTGGGTTGCTGGTCAATTTGGGATTGTTTTGTTTTGTTACAGAGTGGTTTATTAATTTTAACGTTTGATACAAAAAGATTGGGATTCTAATGACCAAATGCTCTTTTAAAAACACAGTGTTACACCTCATCCCTTCTGCTGGGAGTACCAAACACAGCCTGATGATAAACTGAGAACAAGTTGTAGGAGTGGGAGCAAGACAAGGGTCATATCCCAGTATTGCAATGGAAAGTGTTGCTGGCCTGAGCTTGGATGCTTGATGTTACAGCTTTGATAACTGTGTCTACGGCATGGCTATAGGCAGGGCCTGAGAGATCCAAACTTTTCCTGCCTGAGTGTAGAATTTTGAAGAGGTGTTTGACAGATCTGTGCTTTGCTTTTCCATATGCAGCCTTATTTACATGGCGGGCTAATAATAATGCACTGTATCCTGTGCGAGCTGTTTTTAGCTGCGATCCCTCGCGGTCCGTCCCTCTGCGTGGTGGGAGTGTGCCAGCGCCGCCGTGCCGGAGCAGCTTCCTGCCTTCTCTAACACCGGCAGAACCTCGCAAGCGTGACCCGCCCTTGCTCTCTGCAGAAAGGAGGTGCAAAGTGCCTGTTGTCGTGATCTTGTGGGCGTGAGGATGGAGCAGTCACCTGCTTGTTTTAAATGTGAGGCCTTCTTGGTGACTCTGTTAGAAGAAACGAGTGACAGAAGCGTGCCTGGGAGCGGAAGGTGTTCGGGTTTTCCATGGTCCAGAGTTCCTGTGTGAGGTCCCTCCATAAGTGAAGAAGCCACTGTGAAAAGTTTTTCTCTTGTGGGAAGTGCAATAGCTATCCTGAGCCCAGGTTTACAGGTGTCTTGAAGAGAGGACTTTGGTATCACGGACTTGATTCAAAGCTCCATGAGACAGCAGCACAGACAGCAGGTGTTAGGTCACTGACAACTTTTATTAAAATCTAGTTGGAAGGAACTTTTTAATCTCCAAGCTATGTTTAAAAAATACACACAGCACAATTTTTGCCCTGTCACTAGTAGTGTTTCTCAAATGCAGGCTACACTGATCAGCCAAAGGCTGCTTGGTCTGTTGCCAGGATGTTCTGCATTCCTCTGCCTACCATCACCTACTGGAAATGTTTTGCTTAAGCCCATTTCAAGCAGCAACCCATGTCAAGCTAGCCCTGTTCCAACATAAGCCTGCTAGTGGTAGTGGCCTGGCTTTATGAGGGGAAGAACACATGAATGAGCAGAGTTTCTGCAGATTAGTAATATGGTTTATATATTATAACGTATCATGCTCTTTATTACCATAATGCATGCACAACAAATGCAGAGGAATGCCATATGTACAGCTGCAGAAGGTAACCCAAACTATTATTAGTTATAAATTTAATATGATCCTCTAATCAAAGATGATACAGTAATGGACAAAGGGACACACTCAAGTTTAAATTTGGTATTTTCTGCCTTGAAGTTTTAGTCACATAATCTCAGCATGGATGTAAGTGTTTGATGATGTATATGAAAATGTTTTTGATTATTTAGAGGAAAGCATTAAGGAATTCTGAGATTGTCATGTGTTTAGACACAGCCTCTGAAACAACTTCAGAGACCAGAGTCCTTATGTCAATTAACTGTATTTTGTGTATCTGATTTCATAAAGAATTCAAAATCAAAGGTCACATTAGAGCAGTCTTAATGGTGACATAATTTCATGATAATAAAGCATGATTCTGGCTTCTTTTCCTTGTAATGAAATGATGTTGCACACATTGCAAAATTATGGTAATGTTATTTTCCTGTAATTCATAAAGAGAATATTAGGCAAGCAACAATGCACTGGGGCATTTTATTAGGAAATTGAGGGCTATATTCACTAGTTTTTCAAGATAGCTTTTCTCTTTCCCTCTGTGTTTTTGTTTTTCAGAATTGCATTTCTTTGGTAGCATCTCACTTCTGCAAAAGGCAATTTTATTAAATGTATCCCCAAATGCACTGATGAAGTTATAACTGTTTGGCAAAGGCTTGGAGACAAAGATACTGCTGTGAAAAATGAGTCTTGTCAAAACAAAACTGATTTGTGAGCACACAGTGTGGACAACATGGTCAAATGTTGAATTATCCATTTGTATCCATCTTTCAGGTGTATCCACTATCCTGAGGTAGTTTTCACATATTGAGAGCATCTATATGGACTCTGTCCACCCTTCTTCACTGTCAAATTATATCAGAATAGAGATTTTTTCCATCTCTCAGCACTATGGCTTTTGCCCAGTGTAACTGGATATCCTGGGACTTTGTGGCTGGCACTCTGGGATTTGGACACTTGGTTCCTCTTTGTGCATCTGTACCTGTCTATAGCTCTGTCTTTTATCTGTGCCTACAAAATGAGAGGAAAGCACAGTCTAGTCTTGAAAGAGATATTATGAGGAGAAACATGTTAAAAGCTGTGAGTTTTAGGCTAAGAAGTCAAGGATTTAGTAGATGAAATATGGATTTGCTACAGACTGTTTCTAAAAGAAGGTGTATCTTGTTCCAGACTAATAGTTGTGTGGCATGTTGGCACATAAGTGGAGAGCTGTTGCTCCCAGTGTCTGCTAGGAGATCATATTATTTCCTTCTCTTAACTTGTAATGCATTTACCCTGCCTTTGATTTATGTAGCCAGGAACAAGAAGTGAAGCACTTACACAGGGGAGATGGGTAGGTACTTGTATTGGCTCCTCGTATGCCAGAGCTGTTAAAAGCTAAATTTTCAGATCTTTAACCCATAGGATAGTGTTTCTAAAGAGGACACCTTAAATCTGTTTGTATGTATTTATTAGTTTCACTACTGTTTTGTTTCTGCTGTGTTTTACAGCAGCTGATATCTTCCCGTGTTTTTCAAGATCCCAGGGTGTTTACTGTAGTTGCAATTGTTTTTTTCTTGAGATCAGCAGAGTAGCTGGGCTTCTTCAGCAAGCAGACTGCAGGTCTATTTTAGCCAATGAGCCGATAGTTCATGCAAGTCTAGCAAATTCTGCTTTTTGTTAAACTGCAGCAGCACTATTTTACTCTCACAGAGTTTTCATTAATGTAATATTTAGTCTTCTTAAAACATGTGCTTCTGCTTGTTTTGTCCTAATCCATCTGTTTGAAAAACAACAATTAAAAGGGTTATGCAGTATGTGTGTTGCTTTGATCACAGATTTGGAATTTCCTCCCTCATGTAAGGAGCATGGATTAGATGTAACTCCAGTCTAACACCCAGCCTAACATTTGCCTTGCAAAAGTAGGGACAGTCCCGTTTTTGCAAGGTATTTCAGGAGACCTCTTTTCTGAAGTGGAAAAGCTGCACTTCAGATGCTCAGATAAATTGTCAGAGGTGTCTCTTCTTTTACAGGCAGCTGTTAAGACCCAGGAGGGATGCTGTCTACCCTTGTTGCCACCGGCAGAAGCATAAAGAGGTGACTTCGCAAGTATGTGCTATTTTTGTACAATCTGAGTTTTATCATATTAGCTGGGCTGAACATCCTACAGGTCATTAGGAAGGGTATGTAATCTAGGAAGGGTTAACAGAGGTGCAGGCAGAGAAGTGTCCTGTCCCTCATGTAGATGGTATCTGACAAAATTTCACTTATTTGCTAATGTTGCCTTACTAAAAGTACCCCAGAAGAGAAATAGCACATGAAGAGTAAGGCAGGGTCCAACAGCAAATACTACATGAAACAGGGTAGAAAGCTAAAAGCTGAACTCTTCCAGTGAGCCCTGATGGCTGCCTGCATTCTCACTGAACCCCTCCTATCCAGGCTTTTTCCTTTCCTGCTGTTCATGCACCATGCAAATACTCTGATGTCTGTGCAGCCTGTATCTCTTTTGTCAGCAGGAACATAGCCCTCTAACCTCTGAGATGGACACTGGCTTCTCTGGGAAATTACTTTGGCCATTTTGTGCTAGAAATGATCCTTTAGTACTGCACTACATTTAAAAACAATAGGTTTTAAATTACCCTGAAGGAAACTTCAAAAGGTAACAAGCAAAGGGTGAGGGAGATGAAGGGAGAAGAAGTAGAATTAGGCTTAGCTCATGTTCTGCATGACACAAGAGAGCCAGAACAACGTAACACCCCTTTCTCTCTGCAACAGAAAAAATCCCTCAGACTGGCTCTCCTGTGCAACCAGTGCCAGGGCAGTTGAAACACAGCAGAAATAGATTCACTGGGAATGTTGTGAGCAGATTTCCAACCTCCTCGTGCAACTCAGGCATCCAAAAGGTGCACAAGCAGAAGTCCCTGCAGCCAAATCCAACAACTGATGGCCACTTGTGTAAGTGTCAGTGCTGAACACATTCCCACCCCATGAAATGCAGGAGGGCTTTTGCTTTGCAAAGTTTTGAGCTGTTGCACTGTAGATGAAATGCCCCTGGTCGAGGGTCCACAGGGTCAGCTGAGCTTTCAGGCCAGCACATAGAAGGTGTGGAAGGTATATGCTCCTGGGATGCCTTTCTAGTTCTTTCTGGTGGAAAAGTGGATGAGGAAATTAATCAACGTGGATCCTATTATGCCTTTTTAAAAACAGGAAATTCAATTAAACAAACACATGGTTAGGAAAGGTTAACAGACCTATGCACTGCTTAAAAAGTTAAACAAATATAAACACTTGCAAAACACTTTGTAAGTGTTTCTAAAATGCTTTGTAAGTCAGAAAATGAAAAAGAAAATTACATTAAAAACTTAATTAAAAAATATTAATAATTTCCTTAGTAATGTAAGGAAATTCCAACTGGAAAACTATCCAGTGTAAGAGGGGTAGCACTGAATGCTCTTGGATATCTGAACTCCCAGATGACAAATGGTTTCTAATTTAGGGCCAAATTAAGCCCCCATTTATGCTAGAATGTATCCCTAGGAGCTCTTTTCCCTTCATCAGGGTATTTGAATCTTACCCCGATGTAGCTGAGACCATAAATGAGCCCTTATGAAGCTTTTTGCTACTGAGAATTCTTTCAGAGCCTCATCATTATTTAAGTTCTTTCCTGAATAATGAACAGGCGAGACACAGTAGGCAGAAAAGACTGACAGGCATGGATGTGCTGTTACAAAATCATGAAGTGTCCTAAAACTTGATGATTCTGACTCTATTACAGATAACACTCTTAAAATTAGTCCTCACTTTTTACTTCCCACATTTAAGTCCAATAAACTGCACATTATTAAGGCATTGAATGGACCTGATTACAACACACATCATTTTATTATTCACGTGGAAGCTTTTCAAAATTGTCTTTCAATGACTTCTCTCCAAACCTGGGTAGAACAGGCCTTTACAGCAGGACATTTGAGTGGTGTAGGAGAAGAGTTTCATGTGAGTGTGACCTTCAGGCAGTCACTGTTATGGGCACGTCTCACGTGGTTGCCATGATAAATGCTGGCTGATTAAATCAGTGCACCTCATTAGTGCCTCACAGCTTCTAAATTTCTTGTCACTCTCTAGTCCCATGGAACACTTTCCATATCTGCTCTTCTCAGGCTGACATGCAGGTTTTTTTGCAGTTCTTTCTCTGCAGAGATACAACAATTCCAGTACTCTCCATCTGAAACTAAGTTTGAGAAGTGTATTTAGTACATCCAATAAGAGAATAGTTGTAAGGTAACCAGTAGCACCTCCTGCTTCCCCATTAAATTTATTTTCACCATTTCACAAATGAAGACCCTTCTGTGTCTTTTGGACTTAAGTTATAAGCTAAACGATGGAAATAACTTTTTTTTATTATTATTATTTAATGTGTTGGGAATTGTGTTAATGCAGGGAGAGAACAGCTGCTGAGAGATGTTACATGAAAGAATGTAAAGAATCCTACAAGGATTTTCACTCTCTTGCAGCATTGACAAGGATCTGAGTTAGGAATATGGCAGACAATATTGTCCCCATACCTATTGTGTGTCTGCTTCTGTGCTTGCACATAATAGGGAGCCTTTTTCTGATCCCTTCTTGACTTTTGCCATCTATTAAATACACAAGAAAAAGAGTTTTAAAACCTTTCCCCCAAAACCCTGCCATTTTCCCACAAAACTAGTAGCCTAAATATCTATAAAAATATGTTGATTCTCTTTGCTGTTTTTCCTTTCATCCCTTTTCTCCCCCTCCCAGTGAATCATGTTTTCAATACCATACCAGGACAGAAACAAAAATTATTTGGGGTTTTGTTACTTTAAAAATTTCTTTCCCCTTTCTCTTTGATCATTATTCACCATTCCTTTTCACAGGCAAAGAAAGGGAAGATGAGGGAAGGGATTTCTTCAGTCTAAGCATTTCTCTGGAAGAATTTGGAAGAAGTAGGTTTCTACAACAGCTAAAGGAGCAAGAAGAAACAAAAAAGAGCAACTGCCTGTGTTTTAGCTAAGCCTAGCAGCAGCCCATGTCTGGATTGCTTGTTATAATCCAAGTGTGTGCTTTAATAGGAGTAAAACCACAGTGGTTTGAATGCACTCAATACCAGTAATTCCCAAACAGAGAGCTTCCTGGCTGTGGGCAAACACCAGCCTTGACTTGGACTCTGGTAAAACTGCATTTGATCATCACACACTAATGCCTTGACACGTGGGCTTGCTCCCATCCCTGCAGCGTGCCAGGGTGTAGGGACACAGCCTGGCTCCTCCCTGGGACTCCTGTCTTGCCTTGCTTGATTGTAGTGAGACAGAGGAAGGATTCTGGAGTAGAACCTGGGACAAAATCTCCCCCTGCACCACTAGAGCCATTAACTTCAGACCCCATAGCTCGGCTGCAAGAGGGAAGAGAAGGGAAAGGTGAGACATAAACAACCCGACCTGTAGATAAATTATACTAGAGGACTGCCAGGGAAACCACTGGGATGACTACACCCACAGCATCTTGCTTAAAGGTTTGCACAGGAAGCCTTTTGCAGGTCACTGAAATCTGCTTTCTCCTGACCCTGCAGCTCTTATGCAGGACTTGTCCTGCCTTTTTTGCACTATCTTTAGTAGGTGTGTTAGTAAAAGCCCTGGATATAAAAGAAGTCCTCAGGTTGCATTGCTTCATCTACCACTAACCTGTCACGTCGTGGTTTGTCTTGCAAGAATCTAGGCTGCATCCCAAAATCCAGCTCATTTTTCAGAGGTGATACAACAGCTTTCACCTGTCCTGTTTCTGCACCTAATAGAGCTGTCAGCTCTGCTGTCATTCCTTGTCATCCCATCCAGAAACATATAGAACACTTTAAAGGAAACAGGTCATCCTGAGACTGACTCTTGAAATAAAATTGACCTTTATTCAAGTGTACACACAAAAAAGCCTGGACTCTTCCCTTCGATTGCAATTTGTATTTGCCTCTTGTTCCACAGAGAGTTAATGTGGATTGAAAATATGACATTTGCCAGGAAAATATTTGTTACAGGTGCCAAAGGCTGTTCTGTTGCCAATGCTTTGAGATATTATCATGGCATGTTTGGAAGAAAGGCTTTCCTCTCTGTCTCCTTCATTTGCCTTAAGCCCAGCATTACCATCTCATTCAAGAAATGATAATGACTGTGTTCACTTGTTGCACTGGATGTTTGTGCCAAGGGTATTTATGAATGTTCTAGCTCATTTTAAATTCAAACTTCAGTGCCTGGAGATACTTTCATATGAAAAGCAATTGAATCGCCATAGCAGGGAAGGAGAGGTTCAGCAGGTAAAGTGGCACTCAGTCAAGAAGGTGCTTGTTGGTTAGTAAAGTACAGGGGATGACAGCTGCTCTGACAAAGTGACATTTGCATCTCCAGAGAAGTGAGACTTCTTAATTTAACTGGAGAAGTGTCAAGATCATCTGCTGAGTAAGTTAAAAGGAAGTAAGTTTCAGATGGAAAGATACAAAGTTTCTAGAGGGAAAAATAAATCTGCTCAGAGTCCCTGGAAAGAAATTTAGTTTCAGATAGTGGTGTGGAGGAAAGGTTTTTCTCTAACAAATGCAGCCTGTGACACATGGCATGCAGGGAGTCACAGTCCCTGACATGTCAGAAGACTACCTGCAGCAGATAAGAAGGAGATGTAGTAAAAAGGACCTTTGGTATTTTCTCTTCTAAGTAGGCTGATTATAGCCTTCTTCATTATGCCTTAAAACACTTGTCACTGCAGTGTCTATTTTGGATGCTGTAAAT
Source organism: Chaetops frenatus (assembly GCA_013400775.1). Lineage (NCBI taxonomy): Eukaryota > Metazoa > Chordata > Aves > Passeriformes > Picathartidae > Chaetops > Chaetops frenatus. Next base: position 53,254 of record VZTR01030572.1, read on the forward strand.
AAATGTTCCCACTTGGATTTTGCGTTAACACAGATGGAGTTAAAGCACTTGGTTAAAAACAAGTCGTTCCTTGCTGAAGGCTGCTACAGCCCTAATGGGCACCTGGGGATGTGGTCACCTAGAGGTGAGGAGGTGAAGTCACCTCTTCCCACAGTCAGGACTCTTAGCAGGATGCTGGTGAGCATACCTGAATCTCAGGGATCCCGTGGGAATTTGTCACCTGTGCACATCAGTCATGCTGTGTTTTTATTCCTCTTTGAAAGAGTGAACACCCATGATAAGAGCAAGCTTATCTTTCTCCATTTCTTTCTTTGTTCATGAGCAGCTCCTGGTTTGCTGGAGCAGTTTGCCAGCAATTATGTCAGAACATTTTCTAGCATCTTACGCTGACTCCTAAATCATAAAGCTGCGAAGGGAATTATTGCTGCCATCTCCAAAGCAGGGCAACAAAGGCATAGATGTAATAACGCATGCACCTAAGTATTTATCCGTTTTTTTTTCACATTCCTCTTTTTGTTTTCCCAAGCAAAAAGCAGCACTCCCTAGCAACCATTTTAAGGCTGAGGACACGCTGAAAGCAAGCTTGGCACATGAAAGGGAAGTGCTGTGGCATGTGGGACTGGTGGAGCAGCCCCATGGAATTATCAAGCCCCACACTGTGCATAGCCCCACTGGACTGCATCCCTGGGGTCACAGGGATGGGAAAAATGCAAGCAGCCACCTAAGCTGGCAGGCAGGAGGTGCTTAGGAGAAAAGCTCCTGTGTCTTAGCAACTCGGAATCCTCTCCCAGAGTTAAGTGCTGTGCTTTTTTTTTTTTTTTTTTTTTCCAAAGAAAGTGGCAGTGAACATCAGACTTACTTTTTTTAACAGGAATGAAGAAATGAAAGTCCCAGTTTTAAATGCTGACCAAGTGGGCAGGGCATTTAAAGGAAGCACAGATTCAGATCCTGCCTTTGCCTGAGGAGATCTGACCATCAGTTTGTCAAGAATAGACTCATCACCAGGACGGGGTATCTAAGGCAGGACTCTGCCTAGTGGTGTCATCTAAAGAGTCAGTGCTAACCGTGTAGTCCTGCCCTCTTCTCCATGCCAGCTGTGATGGCTTTCTGGCCACAGAGCACACTCCTACAATTCACAAAGCAGGAGACATTCACCTCAGTTTTGTTGCTTTAGTTTCTCTTGGAAGGGGAGAAAAAAGGAAGACAAAGGTGCTGAAAAGCAGGACCTTTCTCCTTGAGTATCAATTGGACTGATCCAGTTGCACCATTTATGATCTCACCTGTCAAAGCTGCTCACTCAACCTCTCACAGAACTGTAAAATGTACCCTGAACTTGATAAGGACTCTTTGGCCCATAGCTGAAATGCTCATCTATAAAAGGTGAGACATGGACTTTCTTCTCTCGCCATGTATTTCCCACTGTATTGTTTTCTTTCACTTGAAATCGCACTGAGCACATTTCAGTTGCATACCTGTCGTATACAGTAAAACTGAGATTCTGCAGTCTTAAATAACTGGCCAGGACTACCAAGCAGAGAAATGTAGGATTGATTATGTTTTGATTCACACTGTGTAATCTTCAGTTACTAGTAAGTGAACCAGGGCAGCTGAGCCCTCCTTTCCAAACTCAATAACATGTATAATTTTGAGGGACTTTAGCAAATGTTCTGGTTGCCTGCCCGTGGCGTGGCTTCCCATATCACTCATGAGTACTGAGCTTGATAACAGATAGCTAGAAGTCTTCATATTCTCATCTGTCATTTTGTGCTCCAGTGGCTTCTACTAGCAACAAATGTTATTGGACATGTATCAGCCCTTGGAGGAGATGCATAGGAAAATAATAAGGTGAAGTAGGTGTCAAATGCCCAGCCAAGATGATATTAATACCAACCTCACTAAATAAGGTGTCAGACCTGCCAGTGTGACCATCAGGAAAAGGTAAAAAAGCAATCAATGTAGCTGACTTCTAAGTATATCTTCCAGTTCTTATCAAAAATGGTTGTCATCATTCTTGGGGATCTTTACAGCAAAAAATAAAGAGGCTATATAAATGCCAGATATTTTTTCTCCAGAGAATTTTATTGCCAGTGAAAACTTGCTGTTGTCCAGATCCATTAGTGTTGGTAGAGGCTGAACATTAGAGAACCATATTCTACCCCCTGCTCCATGCACTGTTTAGAAACTTGAGTGACTCAGAACATCCACTGTCTGGTGTCCATGGTTGTGGCATATTACACAAGCAATGACTAAAATAATTTCAGTGTCCATGGCAGGCACCCATAGCAGGATGTTTGAATTCAGCCCTAAATCTTTTCAGTGGTTGTGAAATCCATTTTACAGGACATCCAGTTTGTTACTTTTATTGGATTGGAAAGAAATTCTGAAGTTTTAGGTAAAGCAATATATGGTAGAACTATGAAGGACTAACTTTGTCTAGTCACTGAGCCTGAAAATATTAATATGCACAAGGGTAATAAATTCTACTGAGTTACTTTACATTGGAGATGGTAAATAGGCCCATTAAAAGCTTAGTCCTCTTGATTTCAGTTACATTGTTTCTTATACTTACTCAAATTAATCCTACCAAACTTGCCCAAAATTACATGGTAGTGCTCAGATATTCCACAACTGACTGTTCTCCATCAAGGCACAATCCTGACTTGTTATTTAACCAATCCTTATTTTATTTCCTTATTGTTTGTTCTGTGTTTTTGTGGCAGAAACAGGCTTGAAACAGAGAAGGTCTCTGTGCAAAGCTATAAAGCAGTGTCTGTGGGAAACTCTGACACTCTGAACCAAAACAATCCATGTTTCTCAGGCTAGCTTGTGTCAGCATCAGAACAATAATGTAAGCTGCTCACACCTGCAAGGACAAATGTGTGTTCTCTCATGATTAGTTAAGATAATTGTTTATATCTTTCAGCCTATGGCATCTTAGTTCTAGAATTCTATCCAATGGAAATTTGTTTATTACTATGTGCCTTATAAAAATGTGTTCAGTTTAATGAAACTTGCTTTTTGCCTTTCTGAATTATTGGAGTCTTTTTGTGTCACGTTGAACTCAACAGCGACACTGTTTCTTTAAAGGTTCTGCAGTTGAAATAATAATACTTCATTAGTGCTGGCATTAAAGGGAAATTGCCAGATTTTAAATGATCAGTTACTGAACCAATATAAACTCTGCTTCAGGAAAAATGTCTTGGATATGAGTGAATAAGTTGCACTATAGCAGCCAGCTTTAGGATTTTAGGAACTTTCTTTTGAAGCAGCATGTTCTGGCTTCTTTTGGAAACAAGACAGATGACAGTTCTCATACAGCGTAGGAAAGCTTGTGTTCCTTAACAAAAGAGAGGTTACCCTCCAAAATAAACATTATCCAAGGTAACTTAGGAACTCCATGTATTTCTGCACTTGATTCACTACAGCATAAATATCTTTTATGTGCTATATAAATCTTATATATGCCATATATATGTGTGTGTATATATATATATATACACACATGCATATATGTTATATAAGTTATATATGCTATATGTTATATATGCCATCTGCTGAGCATATATAAAACTATGCAAGACTTAGATAGTAGATTCCACTCAGGTAGTGAAACATCAGCTGATATTGTCTGTATATTTAGGTTCAAAGGACCTGTCAGAAATAAAGATAATCTGGAGCATAATATAGTCAAGTTCTATTTGTTCTTGGTAAGGTGACTCCAAATCATATTAGAGACCGGGTGGCAGCTCCTGAGGCAGTCACAATAATGATAGTTTTATCAGCACTCATTCACCATTTTCAAGAACAAAGGTTAATAAACAGGAGATAGAATATTTATTCTAATATAGGTCCCCGGGGTACTAAGTCATCCTTAATGAGAAATGAGGTAATTACCAGTTCTGTCACCTTTCGTCTCTCAAATGCACTTGAAACTGTTTAGTATGAGGCCTGTGTTGATCAATAGAAAATAAAGAATTAGAAATTATTGTAAAGCATTTTAGTATTACTATATTAATGTAAAGACAGTGAAGCTGGAATATCAAAGTATATATCTCAAGGCAATTTGAATGGCTTTCTTAAACCAGAATGGAATGAGATGTCAGGACAAAAAAAATTACATCAGTTGTTCTGTTCTGCCATCACCATAATCATCACAGACTCAGCTCATTGAATTAGAGGTGTTTTGGGCTTGAAATGGAAAACATAGTGAAAGAATTAGACTGTGACAAATTTTGGAAGGATGCATTTCTAAATTTGCATCACCTGCCTTATATGCAGAAAGTTTGTGGAGAGTGATATGAGACTGGCTAGGATGAAAATAAGTCACAAAAGTAATGTGTGAGAAGAAAGAACAAGGAACAACTGCAATTAAAGGAAACAGAGTCTTCTGGACGGCTGTAAGAGGCATTTTCATTTGCTTTACTGTATTTTCTGGATCAAAGATTCTTAAAGTGAATTTAAATGCCTGTCCCTTTTTTGCAATGTCAGAGCAGTGGAAAGGAGACACGATGTAGATTAGAACCACGTTCTGGAGAATTAGGTTATGGAAAGATAATTGCACAAACAGCCTTCATCCATATGCTGTGGGGGGCAGGCAGGATTAAAATGGTTTGAGTTATACAAGGCAAAATAAACAGTGGCTCTCGGGTCCCTGGTGGGCCAGGGACGTGGCCTAGAGCACAGTCTCCTCCATCCATCTCTGTACTGGGGGTGCTGCTTGGAGAGGGCCTGAGCAGCAGAGACATGGGGCTGCTGGAACCTGGCTGCTGCCCATGGCAGGGCTGGGAGTGGGACTCCAGGCTGGACCCCAGCTTTGGCTTCCCCTGCAGGCCAGGTGGGTCAGGGGGATGAAGGTGACACAAAACTGGGTGGAATGGCTGACATGCCAGAGGTTGGTGCCACCATTTGGAAGGACCTGGACAGGCTGGAGAAATGGGCTGACAGGAACATTGTGAGGTTAAACACAGGGAAGTGCAAAGTCTTGGGTGGAGAGGCAGGGGTGCTGGTGGGATGGCCAAAGGACACAGAGGACTGAAGAGGAGGGGAGAAACAGGACACAAAACATCCAGCTGAGGAAGGGCACCTGGCTGAAGATATGAGGAAAAGGCAGCTAGCAGGCTCCTGACTTTGGAAGAGGAGTAAACATGACTGTGAGAAGAAGCTGTGAAAATGTCTTGAGTGGCAAGAGCAAAAAAGGTCTGGATGGTGGTCCTGCTATAGCCTGTCAGTGGTCAGCCCTGAATGTTTTGCAAAGGCATTGAGGGGATCTGTGACTTTCTCAGCCCCCATGTCCCTGGCCCCTGGGAAGGAGACTTGCAAGGGGAGCAATGGGGACCTAGAGCAGTCTTTGAAAATTCAGGTGTATAGCCACAAAGAAGTTGTGTGGTGTGCTCTTTCACCCACCCCCCAACACCCCCACCCACACTGCTCCCACTTCTCTTCATGTAAACATTTATTTAGCTTTAAAATGTTACTGGCAGATAGCTGATGAGGTTGTTCCCAGGTTATAGTTGCTAAGCCAGCTCCAGGCCTGGTTCATTACCAAGTAATTATGGCTTTGCATCTTCTTGTTTGCTATTCAATAATTGTCCTCTTCAGTGAAAGTGCCTATTGACCTGAATAAAATATAATTGTGTCTCCCATCGACTTTCAACTTTTAAAAGCATTTCTCCATTGAATAGGCTTTCTCCAATAATGCTCATGTTTGTTATGGATTTCCCTGACAATAAAACAGTATGGAAATAAGCATTTGTACTAATCTTTTCTGTTTCAGTTCTAATATGCAATAGTCATTTTTATATCAACAGTCACAGTCTTGCATTCCCTTCAGTGTAGAGATGAAACTGCTCCTCAGCATCACCATGTGCAATTTTTTGTGTATCTCAGCTTCTCTGTGTCACAACTTCTCAGAGCTCCTTGTCCCATAAGGGGGAAGGAGCTGAGGCATCTGCAGTGGGTTGGCACCTACTTTCAGCCTCCTCCGTGACAACTGCTTCCAGAAGTGCTAGCACTGGTAAATCCACTTAAAGACATTGGGAACTTGCAGACTCTAATCCATCCACTTTCCTTTCCCATTTGAAGGATTGGAAAGCTCCCAAACCATGAAAAGCTTGGGAGCACATTTCTCCTTCCCTCCTTGTGGTGCAGTAGCTTGGGAGTAATTGGGGGATTCATTTCCAGGGAAATGGCACAGCAAAGTCCCAGTTAACTTCTTGATGTGGTACCTTCTCCATACTGAAAAATCAGAAGGTTTTTTTAAAACTGTGCAGTACAATTCTGCACAGCTAACTACTGCTCTCAGTAATTCCTTTTTATACCTTAAGAAAACTGCACACAGCACTTCTAAGTGTAATTTGAGGTGGTAGGTTTATTATACTAATATGCAGGAGAAAATTTTCATGACTACTCTATGCGAGTTTAGCTCGTTTGTTACAATTAATTAACTAATTAATGTTCTTTCAGGTTCATGTGATTTTAGTAGAGCACAATCATTTACATGTTAAGAAGTAGAGAACATAAAAGTAAAATAAAAATCACTTTTTTTCCCTCCAAACCTTATGATTTAATTTTGTTTAAAAGACTAGAAATAGTTCCTGCTAAGAACAACAAGTTACTAAAAAAAAAAACAGATTTTGTCAAAATATTTTTTAAAATTTGTAGGGTAGTCACTTGGTGCAGGGACTTAAATATTTAGTTTCAAATTCCAACGTATGCTTGTTTCACTTGGAAGGCCTAAACAGTCCCAATTACTGCTAATTGATTTAAATCTCAGAACTCAGTAGGAAATCACAGATGTTAACTTCTCAGCAATGCACTAAAACTTCCTGAGTTTCTCACAAAAAGATTTGGCATAATTGCAAGATATCTTTTGAGGTACATGGATTATATAAATCTGTTCCAGTGAGAGCTGTTACAAGGAAAGCATTGATGTTAAGCTTGTAAGACTGTTAAGGAAAATAACTTTATATTTGTTTTGAGACCTTCACCCTGTAGAAGACTGAAAAAAACCCCTGTAATGCTTTTGTACTGCAAAGAAGAGAGAAACTTCATCTTTTTTGGGTGCCCATGAAAGATTTCAGAACCCTTTAAAAAGAAAGCTGACCGTTTTCTTGAAAAGATGAAAAAGATGTGTCAGAAAGACCTGAAAAAAATCTAGTCAGCAGAAAATAGGTCTCCTGAACTGGTCTGCAATGCTGAAGCTTAAGTTATAGGATGGAGAACAGGGAAAATGTTCTAGAAGTATTTGATTAAAAAAGCAGAAAAGTTGTCTATGAACTTACACAATGGATATAAGTACATAAGCAGGATGCAATAACCACTTGAAGGTAAATGGAGACAAGCTTCAGCTACCAAATTGCTTCTAGAATTAAAATGACCCTGCTCCCTTCCTCATCCATAGATATGACCTACAGATGCTATCTGCTGGCTAAACCTCATTTTCATTTTCCTTTCTTTGGCAGTTATGATGAAGTTCTCTGTAGCAGAAGGGATTTTCCTGAAAGTTGAAGAAAAATTTAAAAAATTATAGCACTAGTCACATAAATTCTTTAATATCATTAAAAATTCAGTAATATCCCAAGCTGACAGAGATATCATCTTGCAGCAAGATGAAGTGCTCCAGACCAGTTACTGGCAGGTTGACCAGCAGGTGAATTGGGAGCTCAGCTTGTATGGCTTGAAACTCTGGGGCATCTCTGGGCTGCAGATTATTTTTTTGCTGGGGATTCAAGAACTTAAGGCTTGGTGGCTCTGGCACAGTGCAGACTAAAAGCAACAGCTGCCTGAAGATAGTGAGTTGGTTAAAGCTGCAAATTATAAATCAGAACAATTGGGGACTTCTTTGTGACTGCCATTTACCCATGCCTCTGCATCCTGTTTGTAACACAAAAGCACTGTCTGTCCTCTGTGAAGCTTTCTGAATCCATCAGAATGTGCTGTATGTCAGGAATGTGGTGCTCACAGAGCCTCTGAGGGTTCCAGGCGTGGCTCCCAACTCAGAAGCTGACAGAGGGAGAATCCCTTTCTTAGGGTGTAACAACAGCATGAAGGAAATTAAAGTGGCCACCCTTCTGCAGCTGAGGTCACATTTATGTCCATACAAGTCTGTCTGTCTGGCAGAGGTGTCTGTCCCTACTTGCACTGGCCAGAAACCAGCAGCCTAGTGGGCAGACCACCATTTGAGAAACATGCTGAGGCCTCCAGTTAAAAGAGCACTGCCTGGCTCTGCTGGCAGGGCTAGGGGATGCTCTCTCCCTACAACTGCCTGCCAGCCATTCCAAGGCACAGTTTCTTCTGCCTCTCACCCTCTGCCCCATTCTCTCAGAAACCCAACTAGACAGTAGCAAAGCATCAGTTAACAATGATCTTCCGAGACATACAAGGTCAAATGGTTGTGGAGCTCTTTGTGGGTCATCCAGATCCAAGAACCCACCTCAAGATTGGGTCAGCAACCACCAGTTCCCTCAGCCTGGCAGGAGGACAGCCTTTGTAGAGCAGGAACACAGGTAAGTGCTATTAACAATGCCATCATCCTCTTCCAGCTTGTTCCTCAGCATTTGCTCCTTGGATTTTGCTCCTTGGTAAGTCTGACAATCTTATGGGCAAGACCCTTGGTTTACTCTGCAGCCTGTTCCAAAGGTGTTGCCTGGACTGGAAGAATCCCTCAGCCTCCATCTGTACTGTGCTCCAGTACTGACATATGTTTTATATTGTGACTTTCTCAGATCATAATTTTAGGTTTGCAAACTGAAAGAGACCCATTGTATATGTTGCCTTCTTATCCATGCTCTTGAAAATACAGATGAGAAAGAAAAGATGGACTATACTTACACTAGGAAAAACAGCCTGAGAATCCAAAATAACATATTTGCCTGCCTTGTTACACAAACATTTCAGAAGGGTTATCCTGCTGTTCTTTTAATGAGATTATACTGGGGAAAAAAGGAGCGGGATGCAGGCGTGGTGAATGTGTCTGGCAAATCTTTAAATGCCTGAGTGATGATGATAATGCAAGCATGGGTTTATTGCTTTACATTTTAGAAATACATTTCAAAAACTTCCAGTTTTACTAAGCATTTATTTGCATACAGGCACTTCTGCCTCTGCTTTCTGTAATTTTATTACCACTGTAATAGAGATTTGGAAATCGAATGTGCTTCACTGTATTTCAAGGCTCTTCATATGCTGCTGGGTGATATCTGATTTATGAAAAGAAGGCAGTATTTGCCCTACCCTCTGTGTATCTGATGGAAAAATACAATAAATTGAGATTAATCCACATTCCTTGTGCATGTGGATGGATAAAGGGAGGCACAGGTTTCAGTGTCATAGAGGTTTTTACTCTCGCCTTATGTGAGGTTGAAGCATATTATTTGGTTTCTTTCATCTTTACCCCTCCAGTCTCATGCTGCGTGCTGATAATGGGATGGTAGGTTTATTTGCTACAGAGTCTTCCTTGAGATTGTTTCAACTGCACCTCAGTCCTTTGAACTTGTCTGTCATTCCTGACTTCAAGTTCAACAGAGGATGGGAAGGGAGGAGCTGGTCTCCCTATCTCAACTCCACTGGCTACTGTCATTGTACAGCTTCCTTTCAGACTCCCTGACAGTCCTAGCTTTGGTTTTTTAGAAAATTTCTTTCCAGTCAGTAAGTTTTCACTAATTGGAGGCATTATTCTTAGAAGCAACTCAGCTTTAATTATATCTGTAAGTTATATGTCCATTTTAACTTGAAAGTGGCATTTGAGGTCAAATCCTCTCCCCCACCGCTTCCCCAGAACCCTGCTGTTGGAGGTATTGAGTGGTCTCTATGGAGAAACCTCAGCATTCTGGGATTAAATTGGTGTATGAGAAGGGAAAGATTTTGTTTTCCATCCTCACCAGCCTCCTCTGGGAGCAGCAATATTTGGTGCTGAGCCTCAGACTACAAGAGGGCTCTCTTCTCAATTTATTTTTGGTTACTGTACAATACTGGATATAATTTCATTACCCATTTTGCCTTAAGTCAAACCCTGATTACCTGACTTGAAATGTTATTGTGTGGTTTCTGAAAGAGTTATTTTTAAAACCATATTTAAACATTGGAAAAAGAGCTGAACAAGCTGCAAAGAGAATATTATGTTGCTAAAAAGTTAAGAAGGGTGTTGATGGAAGATAATGTCTTATAGAAAAGTGGATAGACTAAAAAAATAACCCTGCTACATCTGGATACTGTTTTTTTCATGGCATTAAATAGCTATTACAGGACTCTATGCTGTCTTTCCCGCTGGGAAACAAGAGCTAAAAGAAGCAACTTTTTAGCTATTTTTGCAGTTCATTAACAAATGGTCTTACTTGAAAATGCAGTTCTCTAGATCTTGGCAGTAGTGAGATGCCTGTAGGCAGGAGCATAAATCTCCTCTCAAAGATCTGTGTGGATGGATATTAAACCCATGAAATTCTAAGCATACCTGGCCATGTACTGTAGGATGAGAGTGCTGGTAATGATGCTACTCAGAATCTCTCTCCGTGAGAACTAGGCAATTTCAGGGCTCTACAGCAAACTGCAGTCTCCTATTGTCAGACTTGCTGACTGTCCTCCAGATGAGCCCAGTTCTAAACAAAAAATAATATCTATCTTATTTTCAGACTCCTGTAGTTCCTTAGGCCTTGCAAAAATATTATTCTCAACTCTGAGAATAATTTTAATCTACCCTTAAGATACCAGGGGCGGAAAGCAATCATGTAAAGGTTATTATACAACTTTCCTTCTTCCAATTACTTGCAAGTGATACAGTTATTGCAAGCAGGGAGTGGGTGCTGGGGCGTTCATATCCCCTGGTGTGTGGCTGGGGGTGCTCCAGGGTCATGTCCCAGCAGCAATGGGTGGGGGGGGACATGGCATGCGAGGAGCAGGCAGGTGGATCCTGCTCTCCTGCAGACCTTTCTAATATTAGATTTGTGTTATTGATCCCTGCTCTCCCTGGAGCCAGGAAAAAGCCTCCTGCAAGGAGGCAATGAGAAAAGTAAGGCAAAACCTAAAGAACTGAATTATGTTTGCTGTTAAAGGGCGCCGCAAGACGCTTGCTGTGCAGCTTAGATCATCTGCAGAAGTGATGAAAATCACACTGGCATGGGTGTTATGCAACAGTTATGTCTTTGTTTTTCGTCTAAAAAGGAACAAATTAGGATTATAGAGAAGCATGAGTTTCTGAGGTACTGTGCTAACTGAATTTCTCCCCAAATGCATACAGATTTAATGGAATATATCCCCAGGCAAACTGCATCATCCAGGGATGAAAAAGTCTATTAAAGTTTAAGTTTACACTACCAATCTAAAAGCAGAAGTATATGAAAGGCCACTGAAAGCAAGAATGGTGCTCACCCAGAACACTGTAATTAAATATTAAAAGTCATGTTCTAGGCTTGAGTGACTTCCTTTGCCACCACGAGTCCTGCATGTGCATGAGCACAGTGCCACATGTAGCAGCATGCACAAGCAAGCATGCAAGGAGACCACAGAGGAGACTTGCAAGATGTCAGCCTGAGCTGTGCAGTCCAGCCTGTGGTCACAGTGTGAGCATGCAGGGGACATTATGGCTCACATTTCTGTCCAGGCTATTAAGTCCCTGCTGTTGCTGCTGCAGCAGTACTCATACTGCATAGTGCACATCAGAAATCTTGGGGTTTTTTAGTGTTGAAATATAAGAAACCTCTTTAACTTTTGACTAAGCCTTGATTGGTGTTAGTATAACTCTCCTGAACTCAACAGAAAACACTCTCTGAAGAGTTCAAGCGAATTCAGAAGTGTAGTAACCTCTCTGGTGCTTTGGAGAGGCTTCCTTGGACTTTGGCTCATGGCATGGTATGTCTGGCTCTGAGCTCCTAATACTGGACTCAAAATGATACAGTGGGTTGACATGATATGAACTCACCCTGTGGGTTCAGATTTGTTCCAGAAAGGTTGGATGGGCTAACTTTGTACTGAGAAGCTCTACACAAGATCAGGTTTCAGCTGTCCTCTGCAGCCACTGCTCCTGACTCCATAAAATTGGAATAAATCCCTTGCTGTTTGTGGAGGTTATTCAACAGAAATATGACCATCTGCCTGTGCCTGCTCTGGATCTTTTTTGTACTGCTGAGTAACCTGATAGCACCTGATAAGCACTACTGATCTCAGAGGTATGAGCCTGAGATTAAAAAACGTCTTGAAATAGTTAAGTATTTCCCTTAGCAGTAGCTCGACTCCTGTAGTTTCATATATCCACTTGAGAAAGGCTGGGGGAGCATTAAAAACCAAAAGGAAAGAGTCAACACAGCTTTCTTCTACATTATTATCTTCCATGTTTGTGAGAAACTGATGCCTTGTGCCTTCCTCTCATCTCCTTGGTACACAGATGAATCATTAAGACTCTGCTAGCAAAGGCCATCTAAGTTGCCTGCACAATTTCCTATGAATTTAACAAAGGGATAAATTCAATCAAGCATCTGTGGGTTTGCTGACCAACGTCAACTGCAAGCCAAAGGCAGCATCAGTGTTCTGCCCAAAAGGAGCCATGGATTTTAATCCATTGTTGACAGTGCAGTATCTTGTAGTGCTATTTTATCTGTCCTCTGCCAAAGCTGTCTCTAACAGACACGTGCTACAATCCTAATTCTTACAGAACACTGAAATTTAGAATGCTACATTAAGCTTGATTCATTACCACTCTCCTTAGTTCACTCACAGCAGTCCTGTCTGTGTCAACAAAACTTCATGAGAAGCATTGCCTGTTACTCCGAAGGGGAATGATGTCTGTGTTCCTTGTACCATGGCCCTGTTTTTCTAAACAAGACTTTATCTATACCTATTTGAGCTTTCTCTTGGTTCCTTTGTGCAGATATAAGTTCAAAATTGTAATAAGAATTTTCAAAGAGGTTTTTCTGTTACTAGGTTGTTACTAGGACAAAGCTAAAATATTCCTAGGTCTTTTTCTAATGAATATTCCAAGTTTGCAATCCAGTATGACGTGATTTACCTAATGCTAATGGGAGGAAAGGGAACACCAATGACGTGATGCTGCAAAGCTGAGCCTAATTCAGCAGAGCAAGCAAGAGGCTCTGAGATAAACAGATTTTCACATACTCAGGCACCCCAATGAACTGAGACCTGCCCCTCTCATCCATTCCATGACTTAGTGATGCTCCTTCCAGTGCTGGGCTTTGGGCACTGCCTTGCCCCCAACCCATGATGGTGCCAGCTCAGCTGCTGCACAGTTTCAGACATCCATGTGACAGTGCTGCCCTTGTCACCAGCCCTGAGGGCCACTATAGCCATGGGCCAGCACTGGCCACCAGTCCCTCTGGCCATGCTGATACTCTGCTATCTCTCTGTGATAATTCCAGATGTGCTGTCCCATCAGGTGTTGGTCCATGGCCCACTAAAAGCTCATGCCAATGTCTGAGTCACCCTGTCATCTGGAGTCACCACACTCAGCCTGTTTGTGTCATGCTCTTGTGAGAGCATGATAGTCCCATGTCACCTAAAATTGTGGAGAGGAGCATTCCTGCAGTTAAGCTTTGCATCTTTTAGGACCCTGGGCCTAACTCTCTCCTTTTTTATTAAATACAGTACTGATGAAACACACAGAAACACACATACACACATGTGTATGTTATTACTGGCTGTTGTATTTCAACACACCTGAAGACTGACGATAAAACCCCAAATACCAAAGTCAAGTAAGCATCTCACTCTCTCTGACACGTTGCCATCTCATTTAATTCCTGCTCACGTGTCACTTCTTGCAGTTGCAGGGACCTTTCTGCTTGACTGGACGAGTGCAAGGCGCTCACACATTCTGGGGCAGGGACACACTGCCCCTGCCATCCTTGGCACACCTTGACTCAGTTGTACAGACAGAGGCCAGGGCATGGATGGCCACCTGGGTCCTCATGGGCAAGTTCCTGGCTTGAACTGAAAGTCCTTCTAAACTTAGGAACTTGTGATGGCCAGATAGGGAGTCTGTAAGACTGCTCTGTTTGTTGGCCAATAAGAGAAAGCACATGGAATGTGTTTGTGTAAAAATATATAAAGGGAGAAACAGCTGAGAAAGAGCTTCAGAAACAAATCCCCTTTCTTTAGTGTGTTTAAGGAGCAGCTGGCTGCAAATGATAATTATCCTCTTTTTAGGAACAATAAATTAAAGCAGAGGGAGATGAAGGCAAAGACTTAGCTGATAATTTATAAAGGCTTGTAATCACTGTAATTAATGATGTATTAGAAACCTATAACTACAGTATGAAGCTGATTTAAAATGGCAGTTACTTTCTCTCTAATGGTGACTGGTATTTGACAAAGTTCAATTAACAATGTTTGTATTAAAGTGTACTCAGTGCATGCTTGCTGCAGGAACTTGGACTGGGTAATGACATCCTTTCCAAGAATATGTGCAGACCTTCAAAGGACACTGGGACTTCTGAGCTGGGAGAATATTGAACAAATTTGTATCATAAATTGTAAATATCTGTGGGTGCAGGACTGTCCCCAGCAAAAGCAGATAAGAAAACACAGATTCTAGCTCTCTCTGTATGCCTGCATAGTTAAAGAGTTTCAGAGCAAGGGTGATTGTGTTCATGTCAAGAGGTCACTGCCTGTCACACTCTGCATTCCCTTCAGAATGATATGACACAGCAAAACCTTGTTTCCCCTAGTGAGATTTGTAATTAATTGCAGAGCACAGTATCAAAACTTACAGTTTTTTAGAGCCAAGGTCCCCAAACTGGAGATCTGGGAACCCAGACTGACCCTTTGCTTCCAAGAACAGCAGCAGTCCCTGGAAGTGCAGCAGTCATATTTCTTGCTCATGAAAAGGAGTCTTAGATCTTCCAACAAATGGTCCTGTTAGCAGCTGTTCAATGGTTAATTATGTCTCACTGTAGATTTCTCCTGTTTCTGTGTACATGTGTGAGTGCCTACCTTCCTCCTCTCTTTGGAGATACGCAGAGAAGGTCTGTTAAACTATGCATTAGTTGGAAATACAGGCCAGTTTAGTATTCTGAGAAAGCAAGCAAAGTAAGAATAATGTGGCACGCTTCTGGAGGCCTCCCAGGAACCAGCAAAAAGAGAACTGAACCAGTATTTCAGCTGTGAAAAGGGAGAAGGTTTCTAATCATTAATGTCTAAATTTTGCTGAAATGCTTTGCTTAAGCTGTTGCATCTAAATGGATTGTTGAAATGTTGGAACAGGAAAAGAAGGAGAGCAGAGCTCAGGCAGGGCTTGAATCTTTCTTCTGAAATTTCGGGCTTGATGGAAATTCCCATAGGTCTGAGTGATTTAGAACAAACACAGCCAAACAAAATCTTTTTGCTGAGGCTTAGCCAGGGCTAACAGCCAAACACCCAACCAGCTGCTCACTTCACCTCCTCCAGTGGGATGGGGGAAGAAAATAGGACTCGACTAGGGGAAAATTACTTTTAATTTATTGCCAGTTAAATAGAGTAGGGACAAACAAAATTAAAAACATTAAACCAGTACCTTTTCTTCCCTGTTTTTCATGCTCTGCTTCACTGCTTCACCTCCCAAGAAGTGAAGGGAATAGGGGTTTGCTTCTCTCTGCTGCTCCTCCCTTTGCCTGGAAATGTCTGTGCCTAGCACAGGGGTAGCCCATGGCCATCTCTTACATCTTGCAGCCCTCCCAGTGTCTTGTGTGCCAATTGCATGTGGTGCCTTTGCAGTGAAAGGGCAATTTTGGTGATTTATTGAATTGGGACCGAGGCTGGAAGTCAGTGCTAGTTTCAGTCTCTTTTTTCAAGCTGAAAATGAATGGAAACCCTTGGAAAATGAAAGGCTCCCTGTGCATGGTAAGGCAAGGGGTGGTACATAGTTAGATAAGATCAGAATTGCCAGCAATGACTTACTTCTCAGTAGAGGAAAATAACAAGTAGTGAAACACATATGAAGATGCCAGTGGATATGAAAGAAATGTTAACATGCATGTAAGTAAGGCAGCAAGGCAAGGGTGACTGTGCAGGGCAGTGAGCAATTGGGAATGCATGTGAGAAATGGGACAGAGAGGGGCTTTTGGCTTATTTCAACTAGCCAATACATGCCACCACAATGTGCTGGCGTTTCTGAATAACATTTTCCCAGTTAGTTCCATATTGCCAGTACTAAGTATATTTACCTGACTTACATATTTATGCACCATTATACAAGTCAAGTAACTGCATTAGAATTAGCAAAATTCTATATATGTGCTCTCATTCTAATGTAATTTCTATCAGAATAACCTAAACCCCCACTGAAATACAGAAATAGGCACATTTGGGAATATTTTCCTCCATGGATCCATATGTTTCTATATTTAAATTGCAGCAATTATGTATATGTATGTAATTTCTTTATTGCTGTGAACAAACAGGAAGAGCTCTGTTAATTTTTCAGGGAAAAAAAGAAATAAGCTGTCAGACTGAAGTGTTTGTTACATTTTAATACAGATGAATAAAGAAAACATTAGTAAGCATCTGTGAAGATTTGTATTTGATGTTTCTCATTTAAACTGGTAATTTAAAACACGAATAAAATATTAATGGTACAGGTATGACCTAATGCTCTTTTCACCATTTTAGTGCAAATGTTGAATGTACTGAGGGCAGAGATGACTCTGAAAACACACAACCCTTCTCTCTCTCTCTCTTTGGGGAGAAGTTTTAATAAAATCAGAAAATAATAAAAGAGAACAGTTTTCCTTCTGTTTCCTAAGACTTGTTTGTAAAACAAAGCTGTGCTCTTGCTCTTCAGGAGGGAGACAAAGAGCATATCCAAAGGGATCCATTCCAGTTCTGCAAAATGCAGGTCTTAAGAGCTGTGCTGGGTTTGATACACTTTCTCCTCTTTACTTCAGTGGACAGGGTTTTTCTGAAAATTGGAATCAGAAACAAAGATGAGAGTATCTGGAGAGTCTGAGAACAAGTGGGATAGACAAAGGTAACGTGAACACAGCATAGGAGAAAGGCCATTTCCTCACCTCCATTTTCACCAGAAGATGCCAAGAGGCCTGCCCAGTCTTCCTCATGGAAAGGAGAACTGACTCCCTGTTGGAGTTTAAAGATATCAAGAGAAGATGTACTTGTCAAACCATTGAACATGACATACCCTCTCTGTCCATTTTCTAAACTGTACTAATCTGAGCTCTAACAGTTTTTCTATCAACTTGGTACAGACTTTAGTATTACACCCCAGAGGAATGGCTAATGCCAAACATTTATTCATAGAAAAACAAAGCCCAAACAAGAAATCCAATAGTAATGGCCTTGGCAATTATGGACCACCAATTCGTTCTTAAGAAATTATAAAAAAACCCACTTGAAACAATGAGAAATTTCATGGACTGCTCATATGTCACTCTTTAAATAATATTTTCCTATCTAAAACAGGAGAGTGACAGCTTTTAAAGAAGGAGGGCTTTCATGAAGCTTGAGATGGAGACACATACCAAGTGAGCCACATATAAGAGCAGTGCACAGCCTTGCAGACCTCTACCAGCCAAATTCCCTTTAAACACAGAATTTGTAGAGTAAGTTTTTGAGGAGTGCAGTGTAGAGAGGGTGACACTGCCCTGCCATCCTTCCTGTGTGCAAGGCCATGCCCATGGGCCAGCACTTTTCCTCCTTTTCTCATTGCTCCCAGAGAGTGACAAGAGCAGACACCTGCAGTGCAAATTTATCAGCATATCAGCATGGAAAGAGTTGAAGGCATCTCTCAGGAGTCATTCAAAGAGTCTGAACAAGTGCTGAGCCTGCACCTTACCCTCTCCTTGATACTAACTGCAGAAACAGAGTTACCTTCAGTAAATGGGTCTGGAGAACTTTTCATGTACCAGAAAAATCTAATAGATGATATCTTGACTTTTTCAAGAAAATAGAGTAGGCTATCTTTGGACTTATCTTTTTGTTTCAAACGCTGTTTTTCCTGAATTTACTCTCACATGTGTGATCAAAGTCGTGTAAATAATGACATTTCTAATAGTGGATCAAACGAAGAAAAAAATAACTGCTTCACAACCATTTATTATCTGCATAATTAAATCAAGGCTGTGAACAGAAGTTTGTTGGAAAAAACTCTCTTTTTGGGATGCGCAGTTAGACGGGAATGTAAAATTACCCCAAACGTAAGCAAAATTCTGTCTCATGTTTAGGAGACAGCTAATTAAATCTTACTCTAAAAATCCTGCTTTTTCCTCAGTCAGCGTGATGACTTTGACTAAATGCATTTCAAACTTTTAAGGTTGTTGGGAAAGAAACCAACAGAACATTAAAACTTAGATTGTGTTTGCTAATGTCCACATTAGAATGAGTTGTTTTGTTCCCCACCATCACCTCTATACTTATGATCCAAACTCCTAGTTACCTACAATAATTATATATAGGTGTCTACAATACCATCTAGCAAAAAGGATACCATCTAGCAAATCTGGTGAACTGCCCACATTTAAAATTATTCTACTTGAAGGACTGCATTATAACAGCCAAATTTCAATCACCTATATTTGTTCCCTTTCTGTTTTGAAGAGTGGTTCCTGTTGGCGCATGCTATCAAACCCTTGCCATGCTTTAATCCATTAGTGCATGTGGGCTCTCACAGCTAGAGGATGCTGTAGTTTCTGTACCATCAAGACACGGCTCATAAGGGAGAGTGACTTCCCTAATCTGCATGAGCAACATCCATGCCTGGATGGAGCAGGTGGAGAGCAAAAATCCCAACCATACCAGCTTTTGCTTTGATCCAGAATCTGAGGAAGACACTGATTTTATTGGCTCTGGAGCAGTGACTCAGACCTTGTTGCAGAAGGATTTCAGAGGTGCCTTCCTGCATGCCTTGTTGAATTAGTGAGCCAGAGCAGCTTTCTGAATTCATGCTTAAATTAATATGGCAGGCAAGAAAGTGGAAGTGCTAAATAAAAACAGCCTTGCCTTTGGTGCCTCACAGCTGCCATGCAGAACCAGTCCAGGAAACCTAAGCAAAGGCAGTCCTGCTTCATGCAGGTGGTGGGTGGTTACCAGGGCACCAAAGAGATGCTGATTCACAGCAATCTTTCCAGGCTGTCATGTAATGCTGATGGTACAGAAGAGCTTGTTTCAGTGTTTTCATCTTGAAGAAAACTTCCCTTTTAGCACAAATGTAATAGAGTATACATGACATGTCTATTTCTCACATCTGTGTTGGGTTATCATTCCTGTCATTAGCATGATTACACTTGTCATGTGTACAGAGATCAGCAGTGTTTGTTTTCTCATGTATCTAAAACATCAGGATGATGCTTATATGCTGCATCATAAATATCAAGTTACTTAAATCTCTTAAAGTTCTTCCAGAAACTTATCACTTTCTTAGTCTGATAAATACCTAATATTTTTACAAGCTTGGAAATCGCAGTGCAGAATGTTAGATTTACCAGCATGGGTAGACGATATTTAAAGCAGAAACATTTATACAACCAGAACACATGGGAACCAGGAAGTAGCAGCTATTTCACTTGGTGCAGTTTCCTTATTTTAGAACATTTTCTAGTCCGTTCCCCTTCCTGAGCAATCCCAAGGTCATGACCTCACAGCTTTGAGCAGCAGGTCATTTAACCTGCTTACAGCTATGGGAGATGAAAAGTGATTTTTTTTTAAAGTTTACTTTGAATTTATTTTTCTTTAACTTCTAATTGTGTTCTCCTTATTCAGCCTTCTGCACTAAAGCTAAAGAAGAAGCTTCTTTTATCTCAGTTATTTGTGATTTTGGTCACTTCTATTAAATCACTACCTATGAACATAGTTTTCTAACTTGTTTTCATAACTTGTTTTTTAGTCTTGGCTTTGCTACTGTCCTTATTTATTTATTTATTTATTTATTTCCTTATAAAATGCATGTAAGAAAGAAAAGGAAGTCATTGGTTTAATCAAAAGTAATGCCTGGCCTACTGTCCATTAATATTTTTCTTTCTGTTAACTAAACAGAAATATCTTGGGCGAGGAAATTTCTTTGGAACATGCAGTTCAAAATATTTTTTTTGGATCAAGTATCACTTGTATTATAGTTGTCTCTTTTTAGGAAAGTCACTAGCAGCCCTATATTTAGAGTGTTATGTGCTATTATCAGAATTCTTGGAGCCCTTCTGTAAGAAAGTCTAACAGCATTGCTTGTGTCAGGCTTTTGAGATTTTCAGCCGAAGACGAGTGCTCAGGGAAGATAATACTTTTTCCTCTCCACTTCTGCCCATGAAAATTTATTTATACTTAACAGAGATACAGGCTGTTAAATTGCTGTTCCATTTTTTCACCGGTGTTCTGCTGGAAAGCCTTGGCATCACATGGAATTGATAACAGACAGACAGTCCTTCAGCACCAGAGTGCCACTGCTGCCTCCAGCATCACCAGGAGAGGGAAAGCCAGGAGGGGGCAGACAAAAGCGAACCCAGGAGCTTTGGTTTCTACCCTGGAACTCCCCCCAAGACCTTCCCTCCTTGTCTGGCTGTGAAGGAGAGAGAAGCCAGCCTGATTTGCTGTGAGAATCTTTCTAGACCCTCTCTCACCCACCCTCATGCGGTAGGGTTACCCAGATGGCCAGCTGCTGTCTTACAAAGGAAAAAACCACGGGCTCCTGTGGTGATGACAGATAAAAAGCTTCTGCAGAAATGAAGTAATTTGGATTGCCAAAGAGCCAGCTGTGTGCCTCCCTGCCAGCCCCATGGGGCAGTTGATGTTCCTTTCCCTGTTTTCTTATGTAGTGTCTGTGCTGGGCATTCTCACTTTCCACTTCTCACCTGTGGGAGGTAAAACTCTGCTTGCCTCTTCCAGCAAGGCTGAGTAAGGATACCAGGAATCCACTGTCCCACTCCTGGCCATTGGCAAAGGGTCTCCTAATTTAAAGGCTGTTATTTTCGGTAAAGGAGCTCCAGTTTCTCTCTGTGAGAAGTTTTCTTTTTTCCATCCCACTCCAATTTTTTGTCTCTTCTTCATCCACTGTTAGTCGTGGGGTGTTTAGGTCTCACCCCATAATATCCCTCAGCCTCTAGTCTTCAAACCCTTTGCTTTTTCCTGCCCAGTGGCTGTAGGAGAAACTGCCTTAAAATGAGCCACTTTGTGCTGCATAGCCATGAAAAATATCCAGCTTTGTAGTCCCAAGGAGGGACATGTCACATGAATATTGTCAAGGAAATCAGCAAATAGCTTCATCTCTTTTTGTTTTTCTCATGAGCACTGAGTTAAAGTGAGTATGAGTAGTATTTGAATTTATGTTCTGCAGCAACAGATGGGTTTTAAGGGCTTGTTGTTTTAAATATATTTATTCTTAAATGCATACTTGATCTCATGTGCTTTTAAAATGCTGCCAGGAAGACTTCTTGACAATGTCCTCTGGAGAGAGAGGAGAGAGGGAAGGAGGCTGTTGGCAACATCTCTGATATTTGGGTGGGCCTGATGTGCTAGGAGGAGTAATGTGGGGCTGGCAGGCTGCACATCTTCTCTCTGTGCTGAGACTATGCTCAAACCTGCCATGTGTAGACCCAGCCCTCATGGTCCAGCTAACAGCCTTCATTCATCTTCCTTGCATGTAATATTTCTAAGTGTTTATGGAGCTGATGTACAGCATTAACCTCATGTCTGGATTAGACTTTGGCTCCCATCAAGATTTCCAGTGTCAGCTTGGACTCAGGGTGGTGTTGAGCAGGGCACAAATCACACTGTAAGACACTGAGACACAAGTTTCTTGATTTGTCTTGTGGCTGGAGATGAGAAATCTAAAGCCAGAGTTTTTCCAGCCTGTGTGGTTCAGCAGATTTGTTTCTTTTCCAGCTCTTTCAGAGGAGATGAGTATTGGCATGATGGGCATAAGGCACTGTCAGAGGGGAAAATCCTAAAAGCTCATGTCCCTCACTAGACCTCAATCCCCATAACCTTCTACTGTGCCATGGTTGCAGGAGACCTCACCTTACTACCAGTGTTGTTGATGAAAACATGAATCTGATTGATCAGGATGACTTTTTATTTCAGTTGGGTGCTCGGAACCTTGGTGCTTTGGATAAAAATGGAACTACCTGAAATAAATAAGCTGAAATAACTTTCTCAGTATATGAAAAAATTTCTTGATTTCTGAACTTTAGTAACACTTATTCTTCAAACAGGTATTTTTGTGCAGCTTAGGCTAGCTCCTTTTTGTCACCTTTTTTGCATTCAGACAGCAACCTTTCCTTTAATAATATTTTCCTAAAACCTTTAACTTTTCAAAGGAAGGTCTATACAAACAACTTCATCAAGGCTTTTGCCAAGAAAAATGCTTAAGAAGTCGCTTGTAATAAGCCCTATTCCCTTTCTTCTAACACATCAGTGGGTCTAGAGCATGAATTCTCCAGGGACCAGTGCTCTATAAATACCTTTGATGGATAAATTACAAACTGCCACACACTAGAGCAGGTTTCACTTGTGTTGTGCAGTGAAGGACAAGAGAACTAACCAAAATAAGCACAGAGTCGCTGGCAGAATGGAATTTATCATGAGGACTTGGTTTGCCAACTATTGTCACAGCTATTTTCTTTACCTAAGCACAGGGATAGAAATACAGTAATTACTGTTGGTAAATGCCATTTCACACCCCTGACTACTGCACTTTCCAAGGACTCTCGTTACTGTACAATCATTGCCAGTTTTGACAAATTGCATCTGATTAATGAAAACAATATTTCTAAATCAACCATACCTCCTGAGAAGTCACTTCCTTGGCAGGGGAGAAGTATGAAGGGGAATTTCAGTGGGGTTTATCAGAGCTGTGGAGATCCCAGGTGTGCTGCCTGTGGTATCAGTAGTCATCAAATATCTCAAAAAGGGGTGCTGATTGAAACAAGCAGAATAGTTTTAAACAGATGCAGGAAAAGCTGCTGTGAAAACAGGTGGTGAACTTCTGGAGCTTGGGACCACTGGACATGAATGAGGACATGTCAGCAGGCTAAAAAAGGAATTAAACACATCTATGTCCAGCAAGTATATAAACAGAAAGTGGCAGAGATATGCAGTTAATCTAGTAAAAGAAAAGTATGAGAAAATGCTGAGTCTCATGTGCTCCCATAAATAACCTATTTCACTGTCACCACTGGGATCAGTATTGGGTGTGTCTCTCTGTTGGTCTAACCCAGCAACACATTGTGTCCTTAAAAACTAGAAAACACAAAGCTGCTGTGTCTGCCATAGATGCCAGCACAGAAAGCCTTGGTGTGTTCCCCTGGAGTGGCAGGTGGAGGGAATGGGACAAACCAGCATTAGGTCTGACCTTTTTAAAAAGTCTGAAAATACATGTGATAGAAAAGTGTACTTCAGAAAATGTAGGTGGTTACTCTGAAGTTCATCTGTTTACCTGTATGCATTATTTTTACATGTATGTATCTACAGCATAGAGTTCTTTTCTTAAATTTTTGTTGTTGCTGTTTTCATTTCGCCTATGTCTTCATATGCTTAGGGAATATGGCTGGTGAAGAAACCCAGTGAGGCGGTTTGAACTTAGGTGTCCAAATTTGCTTGCAATACCTTTCAGCTGCCTTCATCTGTATCAGAATCTATTTCTTTCTCTTCCCTTTCTCAGAAGTCTTTGGGGATCCAACAATGGCCAGAAGACACAAATATAATTGCAAGAAATCTTTTGTTTACAGCTCCCTTCCCTCTGCTTAGACAATTCTCAGTGGGAGGTTTAATCTAGTTATCACTTTTTGCTGAGGAAAGCACATTTTTAGGTTTTGCTTTAATTTTAAAGTAAGTTACATCCTCTTCTTGTTGAATTGAAAGCACAGTCTTTGTTCCTTGGGTGTCATTCATCACAGCCTTAACAGGGAGAGACTGAAGACAGGTTCCACCGGGAGACATCTGTGCAAACATTACTGCTGCCTTTCTATCCATCAGGTTTTAATCTGAACCACTGAGTTTTTCATTTTTTCCTTCGTTCCTGTGCTTCTCAGAGCCTGTGCAGCGAGCTCTGGTTCCTTTATTTACGCTCATCATAAAGTGCCCAGAAGCCACTGTCATTGACTGAGACCCCACTGAGTGAGAGGAAGGAGACAGCTGCCATCTCCAAAGCTGCTCTGGGGGTGCACTTGGAAGCACTCCTGCCTTCAAAACCCTAAGAATAAAAACAATGTGTCATATACAGCTGTCCAAGTCACAAAAAGCATTTCAGGGTAAGTTAGGGCTCGTCCCATGGAGTGGTTACTGAGGTGAAAATGCAGCATTCTCTTGTTATAGGAAAAGGGGTTAAGTCCAACTATCTGACTTAAGGTCCATTTATAAAGCACTTTGAGTGTTTTATTTATTTATCTATCTAACAATTTAATACTAATAATAGAGTTTAGAGGCAGAAATGAAGAGCAGGGCTTACTGTGTTAGTTTCTCTGTCAAAAACATAGTAATCTGCAGAGACAGAACTTTCCTCAGAAATACCTTTCAGTTTTCTTGTGGCAATGTCCAGCCATTGAATTTTATGGAATCCAAATCGAAAGATGGATTAATAAGTTCTTGAATTATCAGAAATCTTGATGCCCACAATTTGCATTAACTTCAAAAAGAATTTCAAAATCTTTCTGAAAAAACTCCTCAGAATGCTAATCAGATTTCTAAGTTGTCATCTGAACCCATGGATCAAATTCTCAGAAACTTCTAAAACAACACCTTCAGTGCACAAAGCTGAGAACTTTTACTCTCCTCTTGCTGACAGTGGCTTTACAATTTTGATTTATTCTGAGTTTTATTCTCTGTACTTTTTAGTCTTTAATAGAGTCTTATATTGTAATCACAGCTGAAATCTGCAGATTATGCTGCAACAATAAGTTATTCAGATGGGCTACTTAGACTTCATTTTGCCAAAGTGGTTCCATCTCTATCAATGATTGACAGTTATTTCTGAGAACTATTTAGCCTTTCACATCACAAATCAGGACTCCTGCCTATTGCCAGCTCCAGCTTCTAGTGCCAGATTCCCATCTGGCATTGTAACGGGGAGTATTTGAGTAGGACATGCTGCCTTTTTTTAGTATCAAATCCATAAGGCCCACAATGAAAAAAACAGCTTTTTTATCTACTGAGCTCAAGCTTATGTATTCCGTAAATCATTTTCACTTCTCAAATGTCAAGAAGACTTTAATAGCCCTAATTGAATGGAAAACTGAGCTGAAACTCAGATGTTGAGTTGGAGCTCTCGATGAGGTAAAAAGCATCTTTTTTAATAGCCCCTCTATTAAGAAAAGAAAGTTAAGCATTATGTTATGTAGACATTTCCATCACATTCCTCACTGAACAGTAATTAGTTCTGATCCTGCCATGCCATTCAGCTGAGGCTCTGGGGGATATAGAGCTTTCCAGCAAAGTGTGAGGATCCACACCAGCCACCAAGCCCCACTGATGCCCTGCCAAGCCCTTCTGGCAGATGCAGGCTCTCATGACCTCTCAAATCTCAAATCACAGTATCCTCCTGCATGACTCCCTCCTCTTGCCTCCCGTGCAAGGAGTTCTTGGCTGTGCTGGCCAGCTGCATGGTCAGGGTTTTTTTGTGGTCTGACTGTGATGTCTCCCAAATGAGACCTTCAGGTGCCCTTGTCTGGTGGCTTGTTAGCAGCATGTGTCTTGTGCACAGCCAGCTGCTGGACCAAAGTCGTGGGTCCTGGAGAGATCTGTGGGACTTCATACTCTATGGGCAGGAATCTTGCATCTCCAGCCTAAGCTTAGTGTGCTAAGCCCCAGATCCCTCAGCCTTTGTTGTTATCACATATATAACAACAAGCAAAGAAAGCAGGCAATCTCAGGAAGTATTGAAGGATCAGAAATTTCAAAGCTAATTTAAAAGTAGTTGCCTGACAAACAAACAAAAAACCAGACAAGTCTCTAAGATGATTCCTCTGTGCACTGTTTTTCAATAAACATGATTTTATTTTTCTTGATTGAGAGATGTCACTTAGTATCATCAATGGCATTTTTTGGTTTTCTGTCACAAAATTACCTCCCAGAATACCTTCCTCTCTCTTGGTGCTGAAGTGTTTTACCAGGCTTTTTTCCCATTGAGGGATGTTTTTTTGTACTTATTTTCCTTAGGAAATGCACGAATGCATACATATCGTCTTTTGCTGTCAGAAATTCATCTGTCATGTTTCAAGAGTAAATGCAACATGACACGAGGCTTTTAAAATGCATTGTATTAATGTATCTGCTCTTTTTTTTTTTGGAATTGCTTCTAAAATTCAGTGTCACAAATGCTTCACTGAGAAATCAAAGCAAGTAGTTTCAGTGTTACTGTCAAGATTTGTCTCTGCTCCTAATATCTAAATGAGATACTAGGAGAAAAAGTATAAAAGCCAGCTGATTTTTCAGACAAGGTTTATGTGAATTATCAGAAAATTGTAGTTGTCCTGTCTCCATTTTCAGTTTTCTTCTACCCATACCAAAGAGAGCACCTTTGTTTTAGATCTAACAATTGGTTTTTTTCGGTCTTAATGGGGAATTTCTCATTGCTTCACGTAGGTGGGTGGGAGATCTGAATTTCTACCACCTTAGCTAAACTATTTAGTGCATCAGTGTTGTCCTGTGGCAGAGGCAGTCTCTGTTACATCCATTTCATGGCTTCTTCCAAACTCAATAATTTGTGTGATGACTGGCACGGTCTTTGCCAACAAATGACTGATTCATACATGTACAGGGTTAAATTTGAACATGAAGTGCATGGTGTCAGTCTGGTTACACACATTTGATATGTCATGTATTAAGAAGTACTCTTAAGAGCCAGAAGCTGTGAATATTTGATATTAATGATACTGAGAGAACAATAGCCTTGAAAAACATAAATTTCTGTGTATATAGCAATGAAAACAGCAACTGACAGAAAGATGGGATCCTAAGGATTGAGGCATTTAAATGTATTTGTATACAAAGTACACCTTACATACTTCAGTAAGTGGTATACAAGTAGGATTTGACAGAAAGTTGGAATGATGAGCAAGAAGGAGGAGTGGAAGAACAGCTTCTGTACACAAAGGTGGCTCCCCAGCTATTGCTGACTGCTGCATCCTTGAAGTATAAATGTATACGTGTGTGTAAGTATGTAGTACTTTCTACTGCCTATTCTTGGGCATTAAAAGGACACCAATTAGCTCACTTGAAGGAACCCTGACTTGTTCTAAACAAATTAAATAGCTGAAATAATACAATTTATTAAAAGGCAGTATACTGCCAACTCCACCATTGCAAGCTCTGCAGTAACTTCATTGCCTGGTTCTTGCCAAGCCAGAAAAGCATAGTTGTTTTGTCATATTGTATCCCATTCATTCTGCAACCTGACATAAACAAGCTCTTGTTCACCATTATCCCAGGCAGACCACAGATTTGCCCTTTGTTTGACCATCTGTTATGTTTGCAGTTCCTAGAGAACAAATTCTAATTATAGGATGTAAGTCTTTGTGGATGTGGCCTTAAATGGCTGGAATAAGGGGCCTTAGTCTATTAAAAGAGGTTTTCAGTTCTCAGATTTAAAGCTGTATCAGGTCTCTGACCTAAAACTGTATCATTATTAAAGTCACTGAATGACTAAATGCTCTGTCCCAGGACTTCGGTAAGTGGTATGTTTTACCCGATTCTGAATGGGGGTTATTATTGCTGAACACCAAAAGGGCAAACAAGGGTCTGATTCTCATTCATATTAGGCCCCATCAGGAGGAGCATGTGGGTAAAAGAAGCAGGAAATTATATTAGCAGTTTCCAGAGGGATAAGATGTGTCATGATAGACCCATTTTTTGCACAAGAACAAGTTAAAATCTTTGCAAATCATAATGCCTCTTTCAGAGTTAAGGAAAAACAAGTTAACTAGGATGGTTTTCCTTACTATTTGACAGTGTAGCCTTGTTGCCATCTAGAATTTGTATTAATTCACTGTGAAAATTTCAGTGGCCTTGTACTGCTGATCAGATGTTGGCATTTTATTTCCTGGACTGCCTGCAGTCTGCTTCTGGTTGTTGTGACTCCTGTAAGTCCTTAGAGTGCCAAAGAGTCCTTTCTAATGAAAGCTGCCTAAGGAGCACTGCCATAGGGATGACTTCCTCATCTGAGAACATCTCCAGAACCTGCATGCACACAGCCAGAAAATGATCCAGCTTAGGAAATGATTTGGGAACTATTTAGACAATAAATATTCTTTGGTGCGTGAGCTGAGTCAGCTGTGCAGGTGACTGTGAAGACCTCCTGTACCCTCACTTTCTTGGCTCATGCTTGTTATTGGCAATATCAGTGAGCCACCTTCCTCCCTCCTCATTTATTCCCTGGCAATAGGAGTTAACGAGGACAAGGACTCCCTTCATCATTCCTAACCCGGGGAGACCAGAAATCATTGCCAATTGCAGAAATCAGCTGGAGTGTGGGACTGTCCTTGCTGAGTGGTTTCCTGGGGAAAGGTTAGTACTCATAGGTATGGTTCCACATATTTTTTATCGCATCAATCAGGTTTAAGCATTTTGTGGCCGCCGGGAGACGTGATGATAAATCTCTGCTGCCATGGTCAAGGCAGGCAGTAGAAGTGTCAGCCACACACCAAACTCACTGCTCCTTATATGACAGAAAAGAAATGATACCAGAGGAAAGATGATGCCTTTGGAAAAGTAGACTCCTTATTTCAACAAATATTTGAAAATTTTTAGAATGTGAAGGGACTGGAGTTTAATTTCCTTTTTGATGGCATGCTGCCTAAAAGTTGTGATTCTCTATTCTCTAATTGTTTGTGACTACCAATGGTACCAACTTCCCATGATGCCATCCCCAAAAGTGTGGTCCTGGTAGTGACACTGCCTGCTTCCCCTGGCCAGTGGAGCCTGCACTGCTTTGAGGCTTACCTTGGTTTTTCACAGGATTGAAAGGAAGACTGGTGACACTGATATTTGAGGAATAAAATCCCATGGAGGTGGATGATGGCAGTATGGAATTCAGTGAGGTAATTTTGGGTGAAAAGCAGCAAGAAAAGTTGTTTTAGTGAGTGCTGCTAAGCTGTGTATGAGCTGCAAAGCACCTCTGGGGGCTGGAGCTTCCCTGGAGTCTTACCAGGGATGAGATGGGTGCATGGGGAGTCCAGGAGATTTGTTTTTTATAGTCCATCTTGGCAGCGGACCCTTACATTCATGGCACTTCTCTGACCCACAGGAGAGTCATTTTTGGCCACTGCTGGAGCTGAACACTAGTCAGCAAAGGACTGTCAGTTTGTATGGTGCTTATGAGGTAGTTTTTATGCCTGTATTATTATGTTGTCATTCCTGCAAGCTAAAAATGATTCTCTCTTGAGTTAAATGACATCTGCTGATGGCTCTTGTAGAATGGCAAACATCTGAGGAGAAGGAGGTGATTTTTTCTGGTGACTTACACCTTCTTTAACAGGTATACCTATCTTGTTTAGCAGATTTACAGGACTGCAGCATAGAAGAGAGGTTACAAATCAGAGCAATAGCTACATACCCTGAAATTTCAGTTTTATACACATCTGCCTGGCATCTTGTGTGCTGAAATGCCTCACTGGCACATATATTTAGAAAATTGGTAATATGTTGCTAAAGCTTTCTGGTGGCATTCAGATTTCAGAGCAGATTCCATCTCTCAAATAAATAAGAAGGGGAAAACCAGGGAAAATACAAAAAGATTTGAAAGCTGCTCAAGACCTTGGTGGAGAGAGACAAGAAGGAATATAAAACTGTTCAATGCATTTATTACTAACCTTAAATTTTTACAAGACTAGTTATTCTGTTCTGATTTTTTTGTCTGATATCAAGAGGTAGTATTAAATATGTCACTGTTAAAACACAAGAAAGCAATTAAAAAAAGCCCCTCACATAAAATAATTGTAATACCTCTGAAAAGCAAGAAAAGGTGATTTAATTAAACATTTTAAAACTAATTTGCCATGATTGGCAATATTGAACTGCAAACAGTTCTCTTTAGTGGGTTACTGTTGCAGTTGGAAACTTCTGTTCCAGCATTGCTCATTCTTTTGTTAAGAAAAACAATGCCTCATTTTTTTGGTAATACTTTATACTGTTGTTGTGGGTTTTTTTTTTTTTTTTCCTTTTTGTAGTTTATTCTAACGCAAAATAAATGGAAAATGTCACACCTTTGGAACAGAGTACTTTGTCATAACAGAACTCTTGTGAGAATTACTTTGGAAAAGACGAGGACAGCAATGAATTGATGATTTGGCAACATGCCTAGTCACACAAAACATATAGTTTAGGTTAGAATCAGGGTTTCCAGAATATTTTATCATCCAATTTCATCTTGTCCCATCAGAAACTTCCTCACAAACAGCAACCTGAAATAATGTCAGCATAAGTTGTGTTAATGCTTTTTAGGTTTTCCCACCTGTCATTACACAGTCACAGTAGAAACTGGCTGAACAGGTGTGAAAACAAAATGTCCGTGCTGTTGAGGAGTACTCTATTCCTTGAAATACATCTTGTTTCCTCTGCTGCATGCTCCCCAGGTACATCTAGTAACACTAATAACATCATATGTCACAAAGCTTCACTCTGACTAAATATGGCCACTGACTGATGATCTCAACTGGCCTCAGCACTGGTCACAGCAGATTAATAAATTCACTGTGTAGCATTGAAAAAGGCTTGTACAATAAATCACATTTTTTCTGGCACTGGAGCATCCACACAAATATGTTCAAGTTAGCCCTTAATGTAAAACAGACTCCCTAGTCTCTTGGTTTGAAACAAAGAACAAACGGTAAGGACAGGGACCAAGAGCAGTGGCAGAAGCACCACAAAGTGCTGGGAAAAAAGTACCTTCTTGGAGGCATCTGTGTTGTGGATCTGTGTCTCCATGATCCAGGCCTGGAGCTTTCTGGTTTCTACCCTGTGTAAGGGCATTGTATCATGTTTGTTGGAAATGAAAGATGAATAACAATTGGGTTTTTTCACCGACAAATATTAAGGTTCTACCTCATTATACCTAGTGTTTCCAAATAACAGATGATGTAGAGAGGACTGGAACATGGTGTTTTGTTTGTCCTGGTGTTAATGAGCTTTTGAAATGCTGATGTGTAGGCAAATCTATTTCTGTTTTAATATTTTGCATATATATTACTATATAATGCCTTGTGGGGGGAATAGGAATTTAACATCTAAATATATTAATATTCAACAAATAGTGGTGTGTACAAAACAGAGGAAGGAATGATTTTTTCCCCTTAAAACATATAAGCCAGTGTTAGTTTGGCTTCATACAAGCTATTACAATGATTGTACTAATTCATCTCTCTAATTTATGGCTGATAGATGTTAATTTTTGTCTTCAGGAAATACACAACTCCTTGCTTGTTTTCACTGAGGCACCCTCATCATAGTCTGAAATGATGCACACTGGCAGAAAGGGGTTTGCTATCCCTTTCAGTTGGCCAGTGGAAGTTTTCACAGGTGCTTTGAGCCAAATCAGCACAAACCCCAAGCAGAAATAAGATGCTTCTTTTTCACATGCTGTAGGCAAACAGAGGTACATGGTGTCCTTAGCTGCTCTGGAGTGCCATGGCCTGAAGCCTCTGATCAAGACCTCTAGAAGATTTGCCCTGACATGACTTTATGACATTGATAATGCTGACCCAGCAATAACTGGATTACGTTCCACATCTTCATTATGAAGACCAGAATACATGGTCCCGGAGGTTCCTTCTGCTCTTAAAATACATAAATCAATTCATTTACTGGTTTGACTAATTTGATTTAGATAAATTATGAAGATATATCTATATGCAAAGAGTGGGAGGGAAGGACAAGGAGGTTTATGGTCAAGTGAGAATCACTAGTTTATTAGCTGGGGCTATGCTGGTTCCTTTTGCACTTGACTGATGGTGGTGTGAATATGACATCATTTTTTCTGGGCTTCGTCATCTCCTCAAGTTAACTGGAAGAGTTGCACTAAGCCTGGAGGGCACTCCTCTCCTGGTGAGCAGTCATACAAGGCTTTAATGAGGACAACAGTATTCAGCAGAAGTTTTGCTGGCATGAGTTTGGACTGTGTAATTCTGTGTACGCAGAATTACAAATAAGTAAGGCAAGATGCTGCCACCATATGCCATCTATATATAAAGGGTGCCAAAAAGAAGGGCTTTTGTCTAGCTCTCTGTGACTATGGCAGAGAGCAACGAATACATGAACAGATCTCCTTCAGATAAATTATACGGATGACTGTGTTTTACAGGTTACAAAATACTTTTAAAGCATACAAGGTATGTTGTTACCTTGTAAGTATTTAAAACATGATACACACCGAGCTCCTCCTGGCTTTGTTTGCTTTGCTTCTTCCTCATTTTCTCTTATACTGGAGTAGAAATTGATCATCCAGTCTGCTTATCTTCCTCATTAATGAGATTTCAGTTTAACTCGTTATGCTCCCACCACTGAATTTTTTCCCTATAGTACTCCTTGATTCATGTAATCTCTTCCTAAAGAGATGAAATGCTGGGATCTGTAATTAGAATAACCTTTACTTATGAGGTTTTAATGTTTTTTCCCCCTCTAAATTGATTTAAATCAATACAATTTAATTAATTTCTTTCTTGGGCCCCTGTCAGTTGCACTGAACTAATATTCTAATATTGCAATAGGATCTGTAATGTTGTTTATATAATGTTGTTTCCTGTCTTGGCAGAGGGGTTACTGGACTTGCACCCTGTGCAAGATATACCTCCCTTCTAGTACAAAAGCCAGTCTGCTTCAGCTACTTATCCTCATGCCCTAGATTTGTACTTGGGCTTTTTTGCCTGTTCTGCTACATCCAAATATAGCAGTAGTCCCACTTCACTATTTGGAGACACCTACAGTTTTCATTTGGAGTGTTTTGGTAAACTGGAAACTGCTTTGATGTTTACTTTAGCAGGTGGTTGGAATACAAGATTGTTCATGTAGAAGTAGAGTCACTTTAAAAATCTAATTATTTAAGTGGAATGTGAAGTCAAGCAAACCATGAGATATATGA
The DNA here is from genome assembly GCA_013400775.1 of Chaetops frenatus. Lineage (NCBI taxonomy): Eukaryota > Metazoa > Chordata > Aves > Passeriformes > Picathartidae > Chaetops > Chaetops frenatus. The sequence goes on from VZTR01030572.1 coordinate 86,234, forward strand.
AATACAGCAGCTCCAAGATAGAGGTTTGGTGACTGTACACAGACACTTATTTATATATATTTTTTTCTTTTTTTCATGAATGGATGCTTTTGTGACTCTTTTGTTCCCTTTAGAAATTCTTTTTTATAAAACCCTAATTAAAATGAACAATTCAAGGATGACTTCAGAATATTTTTTGTTTAGCTTATGCCTTCTACTGGGATATAGTTCCTCTAGAGCAATGGAAGGTTATTGAAAGAGGAGAACAACTTTTCAAACAATTTTTGATTACTTTTTATGTTTGAGTTATTTCCAGGTGATACTTTTCACCAGAGCTTTTAAAATCAATATTATTTTAACTTCTCCCCATCTCAGCCTACACTCCCATCTGCACTTTTTTTTCTTACTGAGTGCAATAAAATGAATTAGATTCAGAGAGACTTTTATCTTTTTTTTCTTACTCTCTTTTTGACTTCTTAAATTTTCAAGATTTCTTCCACTTTCAAAAAGTCTCAGAGGAAGAAGGTGAAAAATTAAAATGTGATTAATTGCTATTTTAACACCCTTGAAACTGACACAAGCCTGAGAAAGTTTTCAGAAGTTCAGATAAACTGGGAAAAAAAGGAATGAAATTAGAAAAAACAAGCATTTGGTGATAGAGAGAGAAAAGGGAGAAAATAAAGAGAACACACATCACCCTAAACTTCATCTTGGGTTTTCACCATCCAATACTGAATGGAAATAAAACTGTGGAGTTAAACAAATTGGAAATATTTGTTTAGTTTTAAATACTATTAATGAAAACACTTTATGAATATCAAAATGAAGGCACCTAAATTACTCCTGGTTTGGGAGTTTGGTTAGAATTCATGTGTTACTTGAGGACATGATTGCAAAGGGCAAGATCCTGTCTGCCCTTTGCAAAAGATCTAAGCAGCTGAAGAGAGGGATGAACCTATGTCTTCAGGCAGATGCTCCCTGTGTATCCTGAGAGAGGCACCTTTCCAAACTCTGCTGGCATTTATAGCATCACACATCTGGAAATGCATCACACATCTGGAAAGGGCAGGTTTGGAGAAGCAGACGTGAGCAATCCTGACTTAGCCTTTGGTTAGGGCAGGCACACAGCTATACATAAAATGTATATGCATTTACATTAGGCCATAATTAAACACCAGGAAATAGCTCTGAGGCCTCAGACAAAACACATCTAACTTTAGGATGAGTATTTTCCATTTTTTTTCCCTCTAAATTTGACACAACAGTTGTGGCAATGAGCCTGCCTGCCCAGCTTGGATCAAGAAACCAGACTGAACCAATCTTCTGGTGAAGGACTCACTCCAAAGTCTAATAAAGCTCCTCTTGCTTGTCTGGCAAATAAAAAATGCTGCTGGCTGTTCAAGGAGAGCCACAACAGAGGAGACAAGAGTGACTGCAAGCTAGAAGTCGCCCAGCACACTGCAACTTGGCTCCTCATTTCCTGGAAAGATTTCTCATGGCAAAAAAACCCTTTAAGATTCCAAACAAAGGCATTGAATAGGTAGAATCAGCCCATAGAGAACTTCAGGGACTAGAAATGAGGTGCAGGAATTCAGATAAATGGTGAAATGCCCTTGAGTATACAATGGGTTTTGTCCCACTCCAGGTCTTTAAACTGGGACTACACCTGCTGAGAGAAATACTCTTTGTGTGGGAGAAGTCAACCAAGAGCTGCAGATTCAATTCACTGTGTCATCCAATCAAAAAATGGCAGATTTGTGCACTGGAACTGATGTTTTGGTTAACTCTGAGTACAGTTACAGTTAATAAGAACTTAATTTTATTGCTTTGGCTCTGAATTTTTTCCCAAATACTCACTGCATATGATAAGCCAGATGATATTCAGGGCAACAGCTCATTCTTAGACCTGTGTATGGATAAATTGTTCCCTCCATGGTTCCTCCATGGTGGTCTGATAGGGAGAAGAACAGAGGCATGGTGCTGCTGCTGCGATTTTGAGAGCAATTAGATATGAAGGAGCTGCTAAAGGCCTCATGAGATCTTCCATATCCTGTGTATATTATCAAAACAACTCCACAGAAGACATAAAATTTGGGATGTAAACAAGCAGACCTAGTGAACCATCAAGACAGGATGGAGATCAGGACAAAGAAACTTACAAGCTATTTTTTTTGTGATGGGCTGTGAGGTAGTGAGAAAATCTGGCATCACTGAAAATATTTGGAACACTGAGAGTAAATCTTACTGGTTTCATGCACTTTCCCATATACTTGCAAAAGGGAAAAGAAAAGAAATTCAGGTGCTTGGATCAGCCTTGATGTTAATTTGAATAAATTCCTAGCAGAGTGCAAAGCATTTCTGAGAAATGAGAAAAGGACAGAATGACAATTCTGAAAACAAAATTGCAAGTAAAGCTAATATAAAAGTAATGTACAATTTGGTAATAGTGTGCTAAGTGAGTTATTAGAGTGTAAGAGTTGGGGAGAAACTAGATGTATTCTCATGCCTGTTCAGTTTAAAAAGAAACATAAAGGTTCTATAAAGAGTGTTAATGTGTTGCATATATTATCTTCTACCTGAAATGGGAATGCTAACGAGTTGCAAAGAAAGTTATTGTGAGACTAATTTATTTAAAAGAGCTCTTTGAAGCTTGTGCTGTGGGCTGATGTGGAGCTTGATTTAGGATGAGCAACCTGGACAATTGCCTCTAGAGAGGAGATTTGCAAGCTTAAAATGGGGAATAGAGGAAGAGAACATGTACCTGGCCAAAGTCTGATGTCAGGGCTATGCAAACTCATGGTATTCCTTTTGTTCTAGGGCAACATACTGTGTGGTTTCTGGTTTGTCTTCCTTTTTGTTTTTGTTTTTGGGTTTGTTTTTATTTTGTTTTGGGGTTATTTTTTAGTTGCTGGTTTTGTCTGTTTGTTTTTAATTCTATAATAACAGTTCTTAAAAATAAGAATATTTGACAAACAGCAAAAATTCCATCTGGAAAGACAAACCATGGAAAACCTGAAGCTGGTACATATCAAAGAGAGAACCAACATGTAAAACTGAGCTGAGACTAGTAATATAAAATTAATCACATGATCTTAGTTCATATAATAAAGCCTTTTGTTCAGAGGTGGTCAGACAAGTTGACCCAGGAGACACAGGGGGAGAGCAGTGCAGGAACTGTCACCAAGATTTTTAGATAAAGGGTAAAATTAAAGGCCTAGATGCTCTGCTGGGGTGAAACATGGTGTCTGAAACCTTAGAGCTCTTGTAAACAAACGTATGCCATGGTGGCAGTAGCTAGGGTAGGTAAAATGCCTCCGCTTTGTCAGCCTTCACCTTGAGGGCTTTTTCTTTGTTCAGGTTGGAACCAAAGTGAGGTGAGTCAGGCTGTTGAGAAGTTTGGATTTGCTTAGTTTCTGATCTTCCAGATGAAGCTCAAAGCTCATAAATTGATGGTATTTAAGCCCTGGAGTCATCCTTGTGCCTGTGACAGCTACACCAGATGGGAGCTCTCGCCAGTGATTCCCTGCCAGAACCCTGATCTAGCAGACTTTTCCAGGTTGCTGTACTCCATGTGCACACATAATTCTCTGCCTTGTATTGCCTTGCCTCTCATATTCATGTTATTTATAAATAAAAGAGAATTTCTCTCATCCATTGAAATAAAAATACAGTTTGTTTATATAAATGGTTACTAAATCTTGCTCTGCATTCCTTTAAGCCACAATATTAGACACTGTAATTGTTCCTTTTGTAACCACCCTGACAATCTGAAGAGAATTATGACATTAGGTAGCCTAGACAGGAGGTTCAAATAAATTTATCTTACTTGATGAAAACAAAAATCCTTGAGACTACTTTATGGATTTTAGATTTATCTGATCTTTTTTTATGCCTTAATTTTTCTTTTTACTTTGAACTTTACTTGGAGTAGTATTCTAAACACTAAAGATTTGGAACAGGATTTGTTCTCTGGCCATTTCCTACACATTACAAGCCCTCTATGACTAAGAATCCTTGGACCAACATAAGGGGGTCACTGCTTATACTTCTGTGGATGTCAGTTGAAGGTTTGAATGTATTCCTTCATGAAGTTATCATGAAAAAGAGGGTCCAGATTTCCCTACCTAGCAGATGATTTGGTGCCCTGTGTTGGCAGGAAGGTGTCAGCTGAGGGAGGAGGTGGCTGGGGACACTGCTCTGAGTGAAGGGCTCAGGTGTGCAGTGAGAGCTGATGTGGAAGGGCTGGATGGCTACCTCCACATCTGCAAACTGCATAGTGCCAAGACACAACGTGCCATACTGATCACCTGTGTCCATTTAGGTTAGAGGTACCACCCCTGTATCAAAAATGCAGAAAATTTCTTGTCCATCTTGACATTTCTTCCCTACTACCCCAGGCTCTCTTCCCTCTCACAGCCAGATTCTCTTGGAAATCTGCTGTTCACGAAAAGCAGCTGAGGCTTTGAAAGCACAACCTGATAGAAATCCAGGGGAAGGCCACTGTATATTTTGGTGATATGGCAGCTTTACACTTTCTAACAGGTATTTACCAATGACTGCAATACTATCAGTAAGTTTCTAAATCTTCTGCAGCTGATGCAGTCAAAGAAAATGGATTGAAAACCTAGAAAGAGATGCTGAACACCGAAGTAATTTCAATGTCCCTGAGACAGCATGTTTTGAAAAGAAGACTGAGTTACGCTTGCTTCTGATATAGCCATCCTTGCTGAGGTATTAGGCTACATGGATGGGTGCAAGTGAAATGGAAGCTTGCAAAATGAGAATTCAAATATATAAACAGGTTTCTGTTGATGGCAACCTAATAAAGGAGGTAATTCTCTAAACATATTGTTCCCATTTTGTTTCTAATTACAGTGAACTACAAGGTTATTTCTGCTCTTTAAGTGCACTTTAATTACTCTCTCAATGTTGACTTTCTGCATTATGACTCCTGTAGCATGCCATAGGAAATAGAAATTTAATTAACCAGATGTCACTCAATAAATCTTAACTTCTACTCTGAATTGGAAAAACCAATGTTAATGGGCATAAAAGCACCATGATTTTAGAAATAATTTACTTTTTATGTTCCTTTAGGTCTTTGTTATACTAAGGAAAATGTCTGTAATGAAGGAAAATCAAACTGATGCTTGTAAGCATTTAATTTAGTGAAAAATAGGTCCACAAAGTAAAAACATGATTCCAACATTATGTAAGTGTTGACATTTCACAACGTGTAGGAAAGGCAACAGATAATGGTGAAGTTAACAGTGTGATTAACTGACTGCAGCCAGACGTGTTGGCTCACTGTCGTACTTCACCTCCTCTTGTCTATACTTATGAATTTGTAGAGATACATGCAAACCCCATATTATACTCATACTTTGTTATACTTTTTACTGTGAGTGGGGTGAGGTACTGGAACAGGTTGCCCAGAGAAGCTGTGGATGCCCCATCCCTGAAGGTGTTCAAGGACAGGCTGGATCGGGCTCTGAGAAACTCTTCTTGTGAAAAGTGTCTCTGCTCATGGCAGAGAGGTTGGAACAAGATGGCCTTCAAGGTCCCTTCCAGCCCAAACCATTTTATGTTTCTATGAATGTTTTTGGCTTTTTGGGATTGTTTTTTGCATGTAGTTCTATAAGCTCACAGTCCCCGATTATGCCGTTGTGGTAGTCCTGAAATATTAGCTGTGATAGTAATACACAGGACATGTAGCCAGGCAGAGTGACACAGATTCCCAGTGTGTCAGCTGAGGCCATTTCCTGGCTTTGGAAGAGGAGGGCAGAATTTTCCCTTCTTANTTTAATTTAGTGAAAAATAGGTCCACAAAGTAAAAACATGATTCCAACATTATGTAAGTGTTGACATTTCACAACGTGTAGGAAAGGCAACAGATAATGGTGAAGTTAACAGTGTGATTAACTGACTGCAGCCAGACGTGTTGGCTCACTGTCGTACTTCACCTCCTCTTGTCTATACTTATGAATTTGTAGAGATACATGCAAACCCCATATTATACTCATACTTTGTTATACTTTTTACTGTGAGTGGGGTGAGGTACTGGAACAGGTTGCCCAGAGAAGCTGTGGATGCCCCATCCCTGAAGGTGTTCAAGGACAGGCTGGATCGGGCTCTGAGAAACTCTTCTTGTGAAAAGTGTCTCTGCTCATGGCAGAGAGGTTGGAACAAGATGGCCTTCAAGGTCCCTTCCAGCCCAAACCATTTTATGTTTCTATGAATGTTTTTGGCTTTTTGGGATTGTTTTTTGCATGTAGTTCTATAAGCTCACAGTCCCCGATTATGCCGTTGTGGTAGTCCTGAAATATTAGCTGTGATAGTAATACACAGGACATGTAGCCAGGCAGAGTGACACAGATTCCCAGTGTGTCAGCTGAGGCCATTTCCTGGCTTTGGAAGAGGAGGGCAGAATTTTCCCTTCTTAGACTCGGCTGACCATCCCAACAGACCCATACAGAGACCTGGTTTGTGCCACTCAGCATCCATCATGATAATGGGGCACTCATTACTCCTCCACTTGGAGGTTTTTAAATATTTCTGGCAGCCTTAAGGCCAAATAAACAGAGCCAGGTTTTCAGGTTGGTGACAGCCTGAAACATTTAGGTGGTTTAATAGCTGGATGATCTCTTCAGATGTATTTCTCTGCTGTTTCTAGAAAAGTAAATCAAGCTCTCCACCGTAACTTGCAGCAGTACAATCCCTTTACTTGACCTCCTCTTCTTAGGGTCCATGTCTTGTCAGAGACCTCAACCCTAGTCCCATTTTTTAAGTAATCTTGGTTTATATTAAAGGAACCTCTCTGCCACAGCTGCTTCATTTCCTTTCTCCATTCCCCCTATGTCGACAGTACTTCAGCCTTCCTTTGCAATGTCACTGAACATGGCCAGAGCCCCATAAAAGAATACAACGGGGCACGTTCTCCTATTAATAATTGCAGTGCAAAGCTCCTATTAAAATTAATGGGCACTCCATGTGCATTGGAGTGTAAAAATAACCCCCCTATTCTCATATCCTATTTTAGTCTCTTCATTCTTTCTAACCTATGTTTCCACTTCCATTACGCCTAATGAATGCTGTGGGAATGCAGTTCCTTCTACCTGAGGTTAGTGGCATCAAAGCTGTCCCTCAGGCTCAGATTCACAGTGTGGCTGTCCAGAGCCTCTTCTTCAGAATGGAACCAGGCACATGTTCTGTAGCTCTTGTGAGACTGTGTTTTAGCATTTTCCAAGAGTTATAATGTATGATGATAATTTGGAATCTTTTTAGAAACCAACCCAAATGCAAAGGTAGTGACATCAGAAAAATGCCATTCCTGAAAAGTATCTGTCAAGGATTAATTGCTTTTCCAGTCTTGGTATTTGTCTCTATTGTAATGGCCTACTTTTTGGCAGAACAAGGACAACTCTTAAAAGTTGGCCTCACAGCTGAAAGGTATCTTTCTGCTGATCTGGTAAACCAACTCCTAGTTCTCCTCCTGCACCTCCAGAACAAAATTTTCCATAAGTTCAATATGCCCTGCTTGGAAATTACAAACTTTCAGTACATTTTACGAACCTTATGATTCCATCCAACTAACATATACGAAGAAAATTAGAAAAAGAAAATTAATTTTGTACAGGAATCCTTAAAGCTAGTAAGTTTGTTTGATAAAGCTTCCAAAAACTAGTAAGAAAATATTACATAAATATCTCTTTCAAAATGTGATAACAATATTTCAGATGGGCATTTACAGCCTTAACACAGCCCATTTAAAAGACAAAACCCCTTAAAGAAAGTAATTCAAAACATCTTTAAAGAAAGATTTTGCTTAGTTGAAAAGAACACATTACAAAGCTGATGCCTCTCCATTTCTTGGCATGGAAGACATGAAACTCCTTGTGTGATCTCCCCTGCTCTGAGTTGTCCAAAGGCATGAGTGACTGGAACGAGGGCTCAGAGAGGGCTGCTCCCAGGAGAGCCAGCAAACCCATCTGCAGCACTGGGAGGCTGTGGCTGCTGGTGCAAGGAGAGTTAATGCAGCAGGACTCTGGCGTTGCTCTTATGCTGGCTGCTGGTGAAACCTCAGAGGATTGAAAACAGGGAAAGGAATCACAGGAGCACTGTCAGAGCTTTTTTCTGGCCTCATGTGGAAGGATGCCTGTCCTATGGCTGAAACCACAGCAGAGCTGTGGGCATGCACAGCAGAGAACCTGTCACAACTTCCTGTGTGTTCCTGGCTACCTGTCCATGCAGGGGAGGCAATGGGCTGGCCTGGGGCAATGGACCAACGTGAGGCAGCAGGAGTGTCTGAATTCCTGACTCCCTTCACAGCAACATAACCAGGTAGTGGGCAAGAGCTTTCCTGGTTGGACTACTAGACAATCCTGAACACCTTACTGCAGCTCCCTGCATGCCTAGACCTATTGGTAGTCTGGGTGCCCAAACATGTGGGCATTACCTCTGAAGTTTACATGAAACTTTTTCATTTTTGTTGTATAAAACATTATTCCTAGCTGATTGAAATTCCCTGTTAAACTCCAGATCTACAATATCATTTCTGGGCTGGAATTTCCTACCCAAACCCTGTTTCTTACTTCCACCTCTGCCTAAGTTCTCCTAAAGGAAATCGGTCGTCAGTTGCTTAATTGAGCTCTGAGTTTAGGAAGGCATTACCATTCAGAAAGCCTCCAGTGAATTCTTGTTTGTGCTAAATTGACCAGGTGACTCATCACCACCTTTTTGAGATAAAAATTCCCATAACTACAGTAATAGCTTCAACCTATAAAAGTGAACAGTATCAGGCAAAATAGCCATTCAGTGATGAAACGACATTTCTCAAAAGACAATTTTTTGGGAGCATGCTGTACCCTCTTTTTATGTATGTCCATCTTATGACTGTGCCTTAACTTGCCTCATGAGAGCTGGACTTTTTGTAGGGGTTCCCATGGGGCTGATTATGCTGTTGTATAACTTAATAATATACTTCACATGTACCATCTCAGAATATGTGAGGTGCCTTATAATTACTCTGTAATGATTTGCTCTCCTCACTGAAGTCTAGTGAGCCTATCTGCAAAACAAGATTCTTAAGCAGCTGAGCTTTTGTAACATTCCTTTTACCCTTTAAATTTGCTGTCTCCCAAAGGACCTCTACTTTTCTAGAGTACTTTGTCAGGAGCCAGAGGAAAGGAAAGGAAATGGCCACCCATAACGAACAAACAAAAGCCATTGGTCCTGGAACAAGCTGAAAAAAGAAGAGATTTTGGGTTGTGTTTCTTTGGTAAGAAGCACTGGTCCAGGCTGCAGGCAGGTTTCTCAGTAGCATTTGCTTCCCTGTGAATATTCAGTCATTGGCTAGATGGAGACCTGCACTTACCTAACTTGTTAAAAGCCACTCAGCTTATTTCATAAAATGGTTTATACATTTCAGTAACAGTTAAGTAAATAAGAATTAGTGAATTCAAGGAAGAAAACCATCTTTACTGAACTTGGAAACTGTGCACAAGTTGTGACTGGTAAACAGGAATGTGAAGTCAGAAATTAATAAATGCAGTGCTGCATCAGGATTGTGTGGCAAGGGTTTGGTAATAGGGCTGCAGGGGGGGGCTTCTGTGAGAAGCTGCCAGAGGTTTCCCCCACATCTGACAGAACCAATGCCAGCTGGCTCTGAGACCAGTCAAGGCAGAGCCCACCAGTGACAGTGGTGGTGCCTCTGGGGTGACTTATTTAAGAAGTGGAGGGGGAAGAAACTGCCCAAGAGCCTGCAGCTGGAGAGAGGAATGGGGATATGTGAGAGGAATACTCTGCAGATACCAAGGCCAGTGAAGAAGGAGGGCAGGAGGTGCTCCAGGTGCCAGAGCAGAGATTCCCCCCTAGCCCCTGGTGCAGACCACGGTGAGGCAGCTGTGTCCCTGCAGCCCCTGGAGGGCCATAGCTGGAGCAGAGACCCACCTGCAGCCCCTGGAGGAACCCACACCAGAGCCAGTGGATGCCCAAAAGTTGCTGTGGCTCTGTGGGAAACCTGTGCTGGAGCAGGCTCCTGGCAGGACCTGTAGCCCCATGGAGAGAGGAGCCCACCTTGTAGGAAATTTGTTGCCAGGGCTTGTGAGCATGTGGGGGGGGCCTCCCTCTGGAAAGCCTGGTTAGGAGATGTCTCTGAGCAAGAGATACTTCTAGGTGTCAGTTGGGGACAAAAACTTCAAGACAGTTTATCATATTCCCTTGGTTTTCCAAGCTCCAAATCTCCTCTGTGTTTGGTTTCTGTTTCAAACACTGTCTTTGACCACTTAGTATCTTGCAACACTGAAATGAACCTTACAGCCTGGGAAGGCACTAAAAATAAAGCCTTCTTAGGTGATCTGGAGCTGACATGAGCTTGGTGCTTGTCTTTCTCCAGGAGTAAGTCTTCCTCTGATAAGAAAAACTGTCCAAGGTGGAGATGAATTAAATTAATTTTCTCTTTATTGTTGATTTTTCTGTTCTCTCTTTTTTTTTTTTTTTTTTTTTTTTTTTTTTTTTTNTTTTTGGTGGATTTTTATCTTTCTCTGTCTTCAAAGAAACAGCGCCTCTCAAAAATGATACAAATAACAGAAGTTTCTGTGCATCTCAGCTGTTTCTCTTTATCCCCAAAGGAACCTTCTGTCCATCTTTGATAACATCTAAAATGACAGTTTGGGACTTTAAATTTTCTCTCATTTGGTAAGGGCTTTGGTTTTTTTTTTGAAACCACCTCAGCATGTGGCAGATTTCATGGATGAGGATGTGATTTCACGTGAAATACATATGATATGTTGATTATTCCCTAGTACTTATTCATCAATCGCTTCTTTTCCAGTGGCCTCTCCTAATCATATCACTGAGGCAGAGTCTGAAGAGCACTTCTTTGCTCCAATAGGCAATAAACTAGTAGAAGATTTGCCAGTATATAATTTCTTTAAAATTGAACTTTAAAATTTCTTAAAATTGAAGAAACTAACATTGTCTCAGGCTGTGCTTCTTTTTAAAAAAAAAACAAAAAACAACAGGCTAGTGCTGTTGCACATTTGAAGTAGTTTCCTGTGTTGTCCAGTCAGGTGCAGGAGATGGGGAATTTGCCAAGAAGTGCAGTGTCATTCACCTCTTTCACCAAGGCTGTCAGCAGCAGTGGCATTGCACCCTTCTGTGCTCCTGAATGACCACAGCAGTTGTGTTCACATTCAAATAATTATCAGTTGCCATTTCAGTCATGCTGAGTAGGAAGCTGCAGCTGTAATCAGTGGCAAATTTTTAATTAACAAGTTAAGTACTTCTTATCAACAGCTGTTTGAGAAATAAGCCGAGATTATTTAATGAGTCCCTTGGATCTCTGAAATATTACACTTATGTTCTCTTGTTGTCTTATAGTGAGTGCTGCCTCATATCTATGCAGCCATCTACAACTCCACATTTCTGTAAAATGTGTAAGGTCTTTTTATATATATGGGCATTAAGTGTTTGGTTTATATGAATCATCCCATAGATGATGTAATCACTGAACTCCTATTTATTAGTATGAAACCTAAGGAGCAGTTTGTCTTAAAAGAGATTTGTGATGATGAAGACCTGTTGGAAGAATAAATAAAGGAATCAGGTAGTATTTTAGAATGGAAATATGACATTTGTCACTGAGGAATTAATTTATTTTAACGTTCTTGGTGATAATTAGATTTATTGTATCTAAAAAAATCAGAAAAGTATTTTGATACAGACAATTCTTAGACTGTATGTTTCTCTTACATACTACATATAATGTGATACTGCATGGTCCAAGGATCATTCAATACAGGAAGTTTAGATGAACACACCTGGGTCAGAGGTGACAACAGAGATATAGGCTACACTATGCCAGCAGGCATCAAGAATTGGAAAATGGCACTTTGCATTTGGTACAAAAAATATGCCTTTACTTTCCAAATCTATTTCATAGTGATTATTTTCATTAATAGTGTTACTTTGGAAATTTTCCAGATAAATATAAACAGTTTTATTTATTTGAAAAACAACTGGCAAACACTTTAGCAGAATCTGTTTCCTTTTCTAATGGGAATCTGAGACCTTAAAGTTATTTTATGGCTCATCTAGTTCTCTTCAAGAAAATCTGATGAGCAATTACAATACACATTGTCCTTTTAACACTGAGACATTTAATATTTAATATTTCAGGTCAATGTCCCCTTTGCCCATTCAAGCACTGCTTTCTCCTTTAGTTGAAGACACAGACTTTTTTCCAAGGGAAAGCCACTTCTGGAATGCCCTGTCTTGTCAGTGGAGAAACAAAAAAAGGCCTGATGAGACATCATCTTGTCTCTGAAGTTAATTCATGACACTCAGAAGGGAAAATTGTGTCTGTGGTCTGCTGTGGCAGTTGGTGACACCCTTGAGGTACAACACTCAGAAGGACAGTGGTCACTGGGTGGGCCAAAGTCCCCCTGCTCTTGTTGCATTACACATGATGGAAGATTATTGCACCCAGGGGCTGAAGTGGGGCTTGAAAATGGTCTGAGCATATCTAAGTATTGATATGTGGAGGATAAAAACATGATGGGACATTCTTCCAGCCTATATTTTAGTGTCCAGAAATGCTCATTGGCATCTTTGCAGAGTTAATGTAGGGTACTTAATACACTAATTGTGGCCAGTCTTTCTGTATGAAAATGGTGCCTAGACAGGTAACAAGATGAGCAGAACTGAGTAAAAAGGAACAACTGTTATCCTTTCAGATGGCTTTGAATTGGTAAGACCCCCCTGAGTCCTGTGTTCACCAGGTACCCTGTCCAGATGATTGAGCTTTCAGACAGTCTTGTGCTTCTTCAGTCTTCCCAGTCTCCTCTTCTTCTTCTCCCTCTGAAAGTCTCCAGTCTTCTCACGTTCATGCAGTTAGGAATGTAAAACACCCTGTTGCCTCTCTGAAAACTCAATACTCCTTCCTAGTGATGGCATGGCCCTAACTTAACTCCAAACCCCAAGACAGCATGCTAGTAGATAATACCCATTATTTTTATATCAGTGCCTAGGGGGCATCCTTTGTCTTGAGCAGGACATTTTTTTTTATGATCTGGGTAGGAGTTATTCTAACTGTGAACAAGTTTAAAAGAGTGCCACTCTCTCAATTCAGTAAATCAAATCAGCCTGTAGGCAGTCACCTACTGTAGGGAAATATTTTTTGCATCTCCTCTTCATGCACAAATATCCCATTGTTTGACATATTACTAATTGCAGAACCTGGAAAATACTATAGGGCCAATTGTGCTCAACAGGTCATGCTTGTCCATTTTCATCAGAATCACAATTAAGGGTGAGCAGCTGTTTTCAACTGAAATAAAAATAGAGTGAAAACCTTGCCCTCTTCTCATTTGAAGCCTGTCTTGAGTCTTAGGAAAATTCAGTCAAATTTTTGTCATCCATTTTACTGTTTTGTTTTTCTGCATGTCTTCATAACAGGCAGGAAATGCAAGTAACAGCATTAAAACACTCTTCTGGTGATATAAGGGAAGTGTTTGTAGGCTGGACATAAAAATATGAAAAAAAAAAATGGGGAAAGGGAGCTTGTTCCTTGAATAAATAAACTGGGTTTTAGACTGGTGGATAGCAGAAACCCATCTGGTGTTCAGTGGACACCACTTCAGGTTTTGGCTCCTTTTATACAATTATCATAGAAACTTTAAAAAGTTTTTGCCTCTGTTACTTTTTCCAGAGCTTCATTGAGCTTGCAAATACAATTCAAGTTCTGAGTTTCAGGCCTGTACAGGTTGTGCACAGAGTCCCAGCCCACCCCAAGTTGTGTGTACCAGTGTGCACAGCCCTGGCTTCCACAAGTCCCTCCCTGCTTTACCTTGCTGCTATTTCAGCTCCCTGTATGCTTTATAATTCTTTATCTTGCTTGCTTTACAGCAACCTAATTTTTTTCTAGGATAGATTTAATTTGCTTAATATTTATGCTCTTTCTGATCCTCATTAAATTATAATTTCAGAGCTGCATGGTTTTGCTAAACCTCTCCATCTCGGCACTACCTATACAAGGAATGTGTTTTCTGCATCACCAGCAAAAATTGTTTACAAGATGTTGATAACATTTACAGAGGTGTCTGGGTGAGAAGGAAATTAAAATTACTTCTGATTTGTTTTAAACTCCTACATTTTCTCTCTCAAAGCCAGCTCTCGTCCTGTTGGATCTGAAATGTGATTATTATGCCCATAGGTTGAAAGGTGTCTCTGGGGATTTTCTTTGGTTTGGCTCCATAAAGAGGATCAAAATCTAGATTTTTAAAGAACTAATGCTATCTTGAAATATTGTCAAAATGTACAGTATAATGTCAAAATTTTACAGTATCTCTTCACACAGCTACTGACATTTTATCATGAAAATTATTTGTTATCCCTTGTTACATTTTTTTCATCTCTTCGAAACCATTTGTTCATCTTCTAGCCAAATCCTGATGTAATCGTTTTGTAGATTTCATACCACTTTTTCACATGCTTTGCAAAATCAAAATAACCCATCAACCTTATTCCTATTTCCCATTTATTTTCATAATTTCATCAAGCACAACAGTCAGATTTCTGGTGTGATTTACTCCTTATAAACTCACTCAATTTTTTATCGCAGTCTACTTTATCTTCAAAATAACTACCTGTGTATTAAACTTGAAATACAGATCTTGATCATAACTTTGGAATTTCTGTGGCTTTTAACCTAGTGAATAAATAAAAAGTTTTTAGACTGGAAATATCGGCACTTTGCATGCATGTATGCACCAAACACTATTATTTCGGCAATAATATTTTGAGCCTGAAAAAATGATGATGAATTGCTTGTTTTTCACATTTTATGATTTTGAAGGTTTTACATAATGTTTTTCAAAAGCTGCAGGAGCAAAAAAAAACCCCAAACAGTGAATATACACAAAGTAGGAAAACCAAATGAAAGGGTAGTTTCCACAGGATGGGAACCTGCTCTCCCTTCACTATATAATACTGCTGTACTGGGTCAGAGGATTTAAGAAGGTAGGCACCCATAAGAAATGGATAACTAGTACAGGATATCCCAACCTGGGTAGGGAGAGGAAAGAGAATTAGAGACTTTGGGTCTGCATTTGATGCCTACCTTCCCTTACCCTTGAAAAAGAGCGGACACCTTCGACAAGGGAAAGATGGGAGATAAAGCTTGAAGTGGAAAGTTTAATGGCATACCCTACAGGGTTATTTCCTCATTCCTTTTTCTCCATTTTCTTGTTTTTCTTTAGTAATTGCTTCTAATATTCCACTTAAATATCTACCATTTTTCCCATGGCAGAATAAACTCATTATTTTGCATCTTTAATACTAATTTTCAAATAAAGTGCTGTGTGTTTAACATGAAAAGCACATTTCTCAAATGTCCACTGACCAGTCAGTGCCAACTGGGGAACTCCTGGAGCAGTCTTTGGTGCAGGATGCAGCTGTTCTCTGGAGTAGAACACAGCTTTGGCACTCTTTTTCAAAGGGAGGGTGCTAGAGCCCAGTTAGCAGGCTTTAAGTAATTCTGCTTTGGTAGAAAGGGTAATGGGTGTTAAATTTTACATAACTCAGTTGCAGGACTCATGTCTCAAGGCTGTTCAGGGGGTTTGCACAAGTGAGTAATAAATTTGGAGCTTTTAATTAGAACTGTGTAATTATACAGGTCTGAAAAACAATCCCCATGAGCCAGGCATTCACTTGATCTGCAGTAAGGAAGAGAGGGCAAACATTTACCTTGGTTCAGTTCACTCTCAGCTCAAGAGAAACCATGAATTATGTTTTCCAGGTCACTTTCTAAATATACACACTCCCCCTCTTATTCTCATATGCATTCCCTGAAGGTTGTCTGCAAGATACCCCCCCTAACACTTTATCCCTCTAGACTCCTAACCCAGATCCCACATCCTACTTCCTCTACTGCAGTCATCCTATGCCTCTAATTCCCCACCTCAGCCTCCTAGATGCAGCTGGGGACTTGTTTTTATAAAGCTTCTGCAGGTCTTCTGAGTTGCTGGTCATGCACAGGTTTGGTACACAAAGTCATATAGAATAAATTCTTCAGTTTGAAGTCAATTGTATTTACCAGTGCTTCTGGCATGACAGGCACACCGCCATTAGAATTTAATATAATTTACATTTACCCAATCTTTCTCTGACCCGTGCAGCTAGGCTCTTCTGACCCCTTTTGAAAAGGATCCAAAATTACTAATAAATCTGAGACTATTTGTGGTGGGAGCAGAGGCACATTCTAAATTACTGACAGTAGTCACAAGATTGAACTACAAGCTGCATCCAGATATATCCCATGTGTCAGCCTGGCTCTGGTTTTACTCTGAGCACATCTGGGAATATTCTTAGTTTCTGCATTGCTCCTGTTCAAGTGGCTGGGACAAAGAGAGAAATGTTGAGCTGTCTCTTATTTTAAACTCTGTTTTGCAAATTAAAGCTGCAGTAGAGGATCTTCAGTATGAGATCCTGTTTTGCTCCAGTTTCTTGAGTTTTGCTTCACATCAGTAAAAAGTGACTCTGACAATTAAAAAAAGGGACAAATGGCCTCCCTATTTAGCATCACCAGAAAAATTTCTGCACAAAACCTGATTTCTGTGATTGAAAATGTAAATGTTAAAATCCCTGCCTTGTCCAAGCAAAACAATGTCTCTCATTAGAACTTGCTCACCTATTTCACTGTGCTTGTAACATAAATAAAATTTAAGATATAGCATAAATTACATCTTTGGATTCTTCTTTACCTTCTAAAATTATAGAAGCATTTCCTACAATATTTCCATTTTGCATGGGCATCTTTAAACTGTTTTCTGTTTATATGCCAGGCTGTACAACTGGATTTTGGGAGACGAAAGCTGTGGTTTGGAGTTGGGGATTTATTTTCTTCTGCTGACTTTGTAGGATCACGGAAGCTGGACCTGAGGGAGGTCAGCTTATCTCCACGTGCATCAGTGGATGCAGTGACAGATGACTCAAGTGAATCACTACAGCAAGGTCTGTGAGGGCTGCAGGCAGCAAGGGGAGAGGCTGCTGGCAGAGTGGACCTGCTCAGGCGTCCTGGTCTTCAGCTCCTCTCTCTGCTGTGACAGGCTCACCACAAAAAGATGATGGTCTTGTCAGCACAGGAGCCACAGGAAGGAGTGCCTGGTTAGGGGAGGCAAACACAGCCAGTGCATATGTTTCTTTGTATTTTAAGAGCAGGGAAAAGGGCACTGAGTCTCACCATCCCTGGTATCTGCTTTACACTCCAGACTGCTGGGTTGGGAATCAGAATAAATGATAACAATTGCATAAGCAGAACAAGGGGAACTATTAGTGTACAAAACAAAAGCTCTTCTTCTGAATCTTCAGACATTTTTAGTCTCACCGTCCCAGAAATGTCAGTGAATTAAAGGAACCCCTTCAGCCATAGCTCAGCTCCATTGTCATTTACATGTCAGGTTCTCACACTTTGCTCACTGAAGGTGATGAAGGTGGGTGTGAAACAGATTCTTGGAAAAAGGTTCCAGAAAATGAGTGTCTAAAATGTTACACCCCCTATCTCTGTGGAAGTTACTGGATGTTCAGAACTTGGAAAAATCCAGGCAATCATTCACATCCCGATGTAGGCATGAGGGACCTTTCAAAAAGAAATAATCTTGTTCTCCAAGATCAATGAATCCAGTATCACTTGTAGCTACACCACAGTTGCTGGTGTCCAGTTCCGCTGCTTCTCTACAAAAGAAAAGGCAGAGATTGTTCAGTAGCTCAGTGGCTGAATTTTTATCCAAAGACTAGAATGCTTTTCCTTAGGTCAAGAGATAGTGAGAACCAACACTACCTTTTTTGCCAGCTGACTGGTCCATCTGCACTAAGGCAGAACCAGTAATCTTAGAAGAGAGAGCAACGTTTAGGAGAACTGGAAAATTGAGTTACTTCTGTCTGAGGCATTGTTACTTCAAGTCAGATCAAAGGCATGTTGAGAGGAGTCAATAAATAGATCCTGCAAATCTGAAGCCAACATTTAATTACTTCTGAGCTTTATTCCAGGCTCTTCTGGTTCAACACTTTTTGTGAGAGTTATATTAATTTTAAAATAAAATTACAAATACGGGACTTGAAAAGTGAGGAGAAGCTTATGCTCATTTCTGAGCTGATTGCCTCGCCAAGGGTTGTTTCTGCT
The DNA here is from genome assembly GCA_013400775.1 of Chaetops frenatus. Classification (NCBI taxonomy): domain Eukaryota; kingdom Metazoa; phylum Chordata; class Aves; order Passeriformes; family Picathartidae; genus Chaetops; species Chaetops frenatus. The sequence goes on from VZTR01030572.1 coordinate 104,391, forward strand.
CCTGATTTACTTGGCTGAAGTGGAAAGTTTCTCTGCAATTTTAATGGCTTGCAAAACTTGAGATTAAGATTTAATGGATGGTTAGCACAACATATTTTTGGCCTTGTAGCATGATTTCATGCTATGATGATTACATTGACTGGTGAGTTAAAAACCTGCTCCAATTCTCCTCTACCAATAGCTTTCTAATTCACGCAAATATGGTTGAAATATCGAAAATCTCCTCCTTTATCAAAGAGATGCAGGACCTATAATTATTCTTCCTGTTTTCTCCCTTCCCCTTTCCCCTTCCCCCTCCCCATTCCCAGAAAGGGATTTTGTGCTCATTCTCTCTACAACCTGCAAACCTCCCTCCAGTTCCTGAGCACTGCACTCACCCTGAACGCAGGTGATTTATTGGAGCGCTGAGTCCCCAGAATCGCTCATGCAGAGCACTAACGCAATCATTCATTTTTTATTTAAAATGCTTTACAGGCTGTTTATGACAGGATGACAACCAGGCACTGCTGCTTACAAGAGCTGAGGGATCAGCTTGATCCAACCCCCACTGTGACTGGCGAGCCACAATGGTCTCAGTGGAGGGAGCCCCTTTGCTTCCCAGGGGCTGGGTGCGGACTTGGGCACCCAGCTTACAGATGAGAGGAGTGAGCAGCTCAGACTGCCAGACCCTGGAGCAAAGTAGAGAAGTAACTTTGCATTGCCAGAGAGAGACACTAAACTTCTCCATGGCCCTGAATAGAAAAACTGCTTGAGGCAACCCTGAACAGTGGGACTGAACAGCTCTATGAAGCTTTGAACATTGACACCATCACAAGAAAACAGCTGTAAAATCTTTTTATCATGGTGCATTCTGATCGGGGGATGCAGGAGTAGCTTTGTGGAGAATTGGATGCTTCATGGATTCCATTTGTCCTGTTTACTTCTAGGCTGCTGAGGTGGGAAAATACTATTTATAGGGCAGTAGCATGACCTGAGTCTGAAAGTGTGCTGCCCTGAGAGACAGTAAGACTGAGTTCTTGTCCCAGCCACATTAGTAAGGGCTGACAGCATTTGTGCTGGAGAAAGAAGCACTGAAGCTTCAAATAGAAATGTTCTCTGTGTGCTGTGATTAGGGGGAAACAAGTGGGGGAGAATCACAGCATAAAGGTCTTCAAAACATCCTAAATCCCAGCCAGGTTAGAGAGGAGGCAAGGAAGGGAGGAGAGCACAGTGCCCACCATTCATATATGTCTTTAGTGCTCTGTGCTGTTCTGGTCCCTCTGGCTCAGGAGAGGTGCGCTGGGGACTGGAAGGGGTCGAGAGGAGGGTGATCCACACAGTTTCAGTGTGAAGAGCAGCTGAATGAGCCAGGACTTCTCAACCTAGAACACAGACAGCTGAAGGGTAATTATGACAGAGTACTGCAAAAATGCAAGAAATTGCTGGAGGATGGATGGATAGGGATGGACCAGTAGTTTTCTGTCCCTGGAAGGAATGAGAAGGCATCAAATGAAGATAGTAGGAGATAGGAACAAGACATATCAATGAGTTGGTTCTCTTTTAATCAAGAAGTAGAAAAAAATATAAGGAATTTATACTCAAAATGAGACGAGATCACAGAACAGACATGACAGAAACAATTGGTTCTGGACCTCCCAGAGCTTCAACCAATTGAAGGCCGGGCACGGCTGGGTTAGCATCTTACATTTTTATCTTTCATTACTCATATTCCAGACATTTGCTTTTACCTACTTCTTAGACTGAAGACACTGAACCTGGTGGGCTTTTCCTGACTAAATGAAGCTGTTCCTACAGTCCATGTTTATGAGAGAATCTTAATTCTTATCAGAGATCTGATCCACAGTCACAGAAATTAAATTACAGGGACTGAAGCTTGTGTGTCCCCATCAGGATGGGCTGAAGCAGAACTGGTTGCTGGATATACATGCAGGATTACTGAGTGGAAGCATAACATCTATGCTGTGTGTCACATATACTTCACTGTACGTGACAATGACTGTTATTTGCTACCGGTCCTGTTTCTAACTTGACATTTTGAGTTCAGTAAGAGATGATGAAGAAAAAAAGCCCTTTGGCTATTGTTACTTTTTAATGTTAAGAATGTGCAGCTGTTGCGTGGGATGTGTTTTGTCAAGTTTATAACTTTTAATAGAAAGCTATAATAAATAGTGTCTGTGGGTCCAATATTTTTGAACCAATGCTCAAACTAATACACCTTTGCAAACAAGGGATATAAGAAAAACAGGAATATTAAACTTTGTTTTTCCATTCTGCTTCATGCAAAAGACCAGCATTTTTGGGCTTCTAGTGTATATTCTGTCTTTGAACTACAGTGCATGCAAACAGAACTGTCAACTTTACAATTAAATGAATATGGATTGGGGAATGTTTGGTGCCATTACTCAATAGGACCATTTTGCTGGGTGTTCAGGATTGTAAAAAACTTCCAGTGAATCAACACTACATCATTCTGTTATCCATCTTTGTCACTCTACATCCTGGCAGAGGAAACGTTAGCTCTGCATTTAAATTACTGTGCACAGCTATGAATTCTGTAAAAAAAAAAAAAAAAAAAAAAAGAAGGGTAAAAATCCTGCTGTTCCCCTTATCAACCAAACAGAACTGATTTAGGGCTATGCATTCCTAATCTCTTGTTTTGACAGCCAGTGGTTTCATATTTTCATTTGTAAAACTTCAGTGGGAGTTATTTGATTTGTAAAGAATAAGAAATCTCAGCTCCAATAAAAGTTTCTGAAAAGATCTTCATTTGGACTAGCTTAATGGTTTGCTGTTCAAGAAATTCACCACTGTCCTAGATGTCTCAGATTCAAGCACCTTTTTCTTTTAAGGTTTATTAGTTTTTAGCTGCCTGTTAATTTAGAGTTGAAAACTACTGATCTTTGAAAAGAAACTGAAGTTTTGGAAGAACTGGGAGCATATGAATAAATGGCACTTGAACTTGAATTTCCTAGATGAGTGATGTTGTGGTCCTCTGCATTTGTGTTTAGTGCAATCACATTTACTGACTTAATGGCACTGAGGAGTCGTGGCAATGATCTCACACCTCCTGGTTGTACAAAACCTGTCGTGTTGGTCACCACTCTCCTGTGGCCATCTCAGTCACTACAGCAAGCCTGAGTGACAGATCTCAGCTGCAGCAGTGGTCGCAATATTTCGAGGGTGACCAAAAAAGGCAGAGCAGGGTTGCAGCTGTAGCTCCTTAAATGCTTGAAACATGAAAGGCAGTATTATTTTGGAGTCCTAAGGATCACTGGGAACCCTAATATTCCTTGGACTGTTTTCTTTGTCCCCTGGCATCAAATGTGTGTGCTTTTCTCACAATCCCACCCACCAATGAGCTCCTGCTCACTCTGCTGCTGAGGCAGAGCTGTTGGCATGTACATCACTCCAGTGTTTTCCAGCCTGCCTACCAAATGTGTACATTCTGTTCCTACTCATTTGCAAAGCCCTTCTGATGAAGGCAGGCCAGGACCAGAAGCCATGCACAGAGCCCTCACTTCATGGTGCAGGGCAGGGACTGACAAACAGACTCCCTGACAGGTACCTGGGTTGCAAATACATCAGTGGGAAAAGTGAATGAAGTGAATAATGGGGTTGAGGTGAAACTACTATGTAGGAGATGTTGCTTTTCTGGAGCTGTTTCATAGGAATCAAGGTTACCTACTTGCTTGGGTTAGCTACCATTGGTGGAGAGAGTGAGTTCATATTTAAGAAAAAGACTGAAATAGTGTAAAATGCTGCCAAAAAGCCTGCGAGATCTTGCAGAGGAATTTAAACACATACCCTGCAAGGAACTCTGTCATAGTGGGAGACATCCATGAAGTCTGAAGCCTTAGAGGAAGGTGCCATGCCTTTGCAAACCTGCCATTGTAACAGTGCTGATGCAATCGTGGTTCTGTTCTGCCTGATGTCAGAAAGCAGCCACACAGCAGTTTGCTTCCTTGAAATTCTCACCAAAGATACAGAGGAAGAAAGCATATATCTTTACTAGTGTTTTCCTTTCCTTTGCAAAGGAAAATTCAGTGTTGCAGAATGTAGTTATCAGAAAGAAATGTTTCCCTGCACCTCCCTTTTCCATATTCTGCTATCATATGCTTACAGGATGGCAGAAATGGCCCTAGGATAACTCCTTGTTTTTCCTTTCTTTTTCTGTGTGCCTGCTCTTTGTTCTACTCAAATTGACATCACGCAAATAATCTTGTGGCCTTTTGAAAATGGAAACAAAGTAAAGATTAAAAAGGTTAAAATCTGCATCCACACAAATATCACTGGCACCTCAGGGAATGGAGCTGCTCAAGCATCACAGCAGTTACTCAAGCCAAATTAGGAAATTATGGCTGCTTCTTCCTATGTCAAATGAGGCTCTGCTCCTCCCATGGGCTTTCCTGACCACTCTCTGGGATATCTTCATCTTGGAGAAACAGTCCCACAGTGATGATCAGGACACAGTATGAAAGAAGAAAATGTTCTTTACCTTCCCTTCTCTCTAGTCCATCTGCCCAAGGATGCTACAGGGCTTATGCTACAGGGATCATAGGTCTCCTGGTTTTGAGGCACAGATGGGATTATCCATGGCTGAGCAATGTACAGCTAAACCACTACACTTGGTGAGAATGGTTGTCTCCAGACTGCATAACTGTAGCAGTGCCTTAGTTATATTGCTCAATATTCTGGTTCCATACTAAAACCCTGTTTTCATGTGCTAGTAGCTTTGGAAAATTTTCATCCAGGCTGAAACTCCCCACACCATATCTTTGGACCTTAAGCTGAATAATTCCAGTAAATTGTGTCATTTTTTACTAGTAATAAGCCAGGGGAATAAAGGAAAAGTACTATTATTAGTAAGAGTTACTGAAGCTGGTGGATTCACTTGGCATGCTTCATTTAAAATCAAGTTAACTAATTCACTAAGCTCATTTATGAAAACGAGTGGCTGAATCACCACAGACTCTAGTGCACAAAAATATATCTGCAGGAACAGCCTCTGTAGTTGTGGCCATCTCCTGTGGTAAGGGAGCAGCTGCTGTGCAAGCTGAGCAGCCAGTCAGGATACAGCTTCTTCAGCTGCCCCTGGAAATCTGTGCTTGGTCACCTCTGCCCAGACAAAAGCAAATGGGAGACTCCGTAGGAATTTCTGACCTTTTGGAAAGAAGGCTCGTTTTGAGCAAGAGTTTGCACAGGAGTGTCACAAGCTCGAGCATCTTTGATTCTGGGAGCAACCCATCAAAGATGGTGCCAAGGTTGATCCAAGATAAATGCTGGCCCTGGGAGAAGTTCACAAAGTCACAATCTAATAAAAAAATGATGAAGTATGAATAAAAAAATAATATAATAAAAAAATGGTTGAAGTGGTTACAAAATCAGAGTGCACCAGACATCCTGCACACTAAATTAGGCAGGGAAAAAGCTGGGGTGGTAGAGATGCAGTCATTGAAGAGTGTGTGCTTAATAGAAGGAATCAATGTTACCCAGTCAAGAAACTGATTATTTGACTACAGACTTTCCTTCCTTCTGTACCTTTTATCTGGAATGTTAATGGTTATTAACTAAACTCCAGATAGTGTCCACTACCTCCTAGCTTCTTGGAAAGCGCGCCTCCAACTTACTTAGGTAAAATAATATTTATTTTCCCTGGGGTGTTTCTTCTTTCCCAGAAGAGGGGAAAGAGCATATCACACAGATGTTCCTGGAAAATGTTTGCCTCTTTTTTCTTTTCTGATAGCTGTCCATCCTGTTGATCACATTTTCTGTACTTGTGTTAAAGAAGAGCAGAGCTGTCATGACATTTTTTTGCTTCTATTCCCTCTAGGCTGCTCCTATAGGGTGGCTGCTTTGTCCCTCCATAGCCTTTTTGGCCTTTGCAGAGGACTGTTGCCAAAATCCCACCAGTAAAAGGATGCACTTCATAACATAAAGAAGAAAATTAGTCTCCACTTTGTCAGTTCTGCTGTGAACCAGGCCTGAGTAACACCCTGGTGCCTGTCAGGCAGATGTGCCACAGGCAAACGTCAGTTTCTCCCTTTAAGCACAACAGAGAAGCCCTCCTAGTGCAGTAGGACTCATATTGCCCTCTCCCATAAACTGCTCCTTCCCTGTCCCTGATAAACTGCCACAGCATATTACCATGGACTGTGGAATGCAGTTGCTTTCACTTGTATCCCACATCAACTGTTTTCTCTCCCGTTCTGCTGCTGGATCACGTCCACGGGAAAATAAGATGCGACACACATTTTCACTTTGTGTATCCTGCTTTCCCAACAGCATTTCACATTTCCACTGTGTTTTTCTCATCAGAAGTGACAGGGTGCAATAATGTCCCTAACTCTTCAACCCAGGTTTTCTCCCTACTTGTATCAGAAGCTGTTATTCAATCACAAGAAGTGTCCCAGCAAGGCTTAAAAACTCCAATTAGCATCATGAGGCTGAAGAAGCCCAGACTGAGCAGAGAGTTTTCACATGCATTTGTTACCTGCTTTGTAGGACATTAGTTTCCCCTAACTACCCCTCTGCTTGTCAATAGTTACAGATAAACAGAGAGCTTTAGAGACAGTCAGATCCTAGACTGGAGAAAAGGAGCCCATATTGAAGTGCAATGCCCTGGACACACGTGTGGAAGCTGAAACCTCATGTGTGGCTTAGATCATCCAGAGAGCTGGAGAGGGAAGGAGAACACACAGAATACTGGCCAATATCATTGCTAGAGGCAATGGGAAGAGGGAAGAGATCAATGGGAGAGAATAACACCATGAGACACTGTGTGGTGGGCAGCCAGGTGGGAGGAGGCAGCACAAGGTGGAGGAGCTATATAGGACAGTGCAAGAACAGCAGAAAGATCAAAAGGTTGCTCAGTCCCTGGAATAAAGCCAAGATGAGGTTAGAAACTCCAAGTGGTTTGTGAAGACTGGTGAAAATAAAAAGCAGCTTGGAAGAGATCCAGGTCAAAGCTGGAAATAATAATTGCAGGCTAGGGTAACAACTGAGGGTTCAATGAATTTCATTATTCAGGGAAGAAATGCAGTAAAATTTGAAATATGGGGTTCAAGATCATGTTTTTTTCCCAAGTATCCTCTTCTTTGGGAAGAGAGGCAGAATCCAAACTATGTGAGAACAAGACTCAAAGAAGAAAAAATAAATTGTCAGAGAGGATATAAAAAAAACAGTAAAGAGGTCAGATAAAGAAGAACAAAGCACATGTTTTCAGCCAGGAGAAGGGGACGGTGGGCTGTTTGCAGGTATTTGTGGTAAAGATGTCATTATGGGCTCTGAAATGTTTTAAGACAACTGTACATGTAGGTTTAAGTGGTACAAGGATGTGACCAGCTTCAGTTTGAATGGGGTGCTGTGCAGTAGGATCATGGTGCAGTGTGAGGTGGGAGCATGTAAACTGGGTAATAGAGAGAAAGCTGATAAGGAAACAGTGAAAGAGGGCTCTGAAAGAGAGTATTGAGAGAAGAGGGAAATCCTGTAGCTCAAAAAGATGGGTAGAATATATCTGTAACTATAAGGAAAGGGAAAAGAGACGGCAGAAAAGCAAAGGGCTGGTGAAATCACTGTGGAAAGGAGGGCATGAAAACCTGCAGTGGAAAGGCTGAGCAATGGAAAAGTCAATAGCAGTCTGTGAGAAGGGAAGGTGAGGACACATAGAGCAACAGCCAGATTTAAGACAAAGTTATAATGTAAGTCATGGTGAAGACAGGTATCTACACAGCCTAAAATACCCCATTCACATTGCAGACTTTCTGATGTGTATCTGGTCTCTCCTGCAAAAACAGAAAGCCAAGCAATAATTCCTAGCTAGATGACAAATAGAAAAAGGCTTACACTTCATCAAAGTAAAAACATCCTCCTTGTCCTTTTCCCATCAGTCAAATATTTCATTGGCTGCTTTTTGAAAAAGTTATAGCTAGAGCTATGTGAAAGAGATTAACCATGGTCCTTCTTATCCTTTGCTCTTCAGCTGTGCTCATGGCTGTCAGACGAATCTGAACTCCAAAGCTGGCCTCGCCCACGGTAGGGTGCGTTCCTCTCTCATGGATTTCATGCATTAAAACTTGTCATACCATGAGGGGCAGGGCCACAGGCAAGTGGTGGATGATGGGCTTCTGTGGGGATCAGTAAGGGCCTCCCAGCCTTCCTCTGTCATACCAGCCCCAGGCATGGTATAGTGTCTCCCTCTGGGAAGAATTTCAACTTTCTCATTTCGGGCAGCAATCATGCAAAAGATAGTAGATGGGATGGTATGGCATGAGGTACCAGTGTTCCCCTGCTGCAGCACCTGTTGTTAGACTCCCTGTGTCCCCACAACTGCAGTATACCTGGAGATTTTCTATAAACAATATTAGAGGGGCAAATTCTAGTGATTGATTCAGTCTGGATTGTTCCCTCTGGATAGGGATCACTGATCCTGCAGCCCTGGCCCAGCTGGAAGCCCAGACCAAGTTGTGCTGCAGTAATTGCTACTTGCCTGTGTCAGGGTTTGGGTGTCTCTGGGGACAGGTCACGGCTCTGGCTCCAGTGGAAGTTAGTAGGGACTGCAAGATAATGAAGTTTAATGGCTGTCCCTGAGCAAAAATGTACAGGTCTCATTGTGACTAGGTACAATTCAATCCAGGGTGAATCAATTGAACAGGTTCCAGTGACATTAAATCCATGCCTACGTATTAATACTTTCAATAACCTTGAGGTGTAGGGGGAGGCAGTGGGCACCCATGCTCATCCTACTTGCAATGCTTGGGAGATAGAGCCCTCAAATCTCAAGAAATGTTTGCTAAGCATGTCAGTCGTACATTGGAAATAAATAATATAAGCCTGTTCACAGCTGCGTCAGCTGCTATTTCTTTTTCTAGATAAGAGCCACCCTGTGCTCCCTCTTTCTCTCTGTCTCTTGCTGACTATCAGATGTCCTGGGATTCTCTCCTGCTCATCCAGCATTCTCTCCCCTGTGGAGTAAAGAAGCATGGAGTCTAAAGGCTTTAACAGCATTTTATGGCTGTCTTCAGATCATGGCTAGTTTGCAAGCTGCTATTTATTTTCAACTGTAAAATGATACCTTTTTCCTTGCACTTGACAAAATAGTTACTTAAGGGTACAGCAGCGGTTATGGAATTTATATTTTTATGTTACAATTTTTGTTAATATATATCATATTAATTTGTACAGTCAGTATTTATTTTTAAATGTCTCAAATGCTATGAAAAGTGGTCATGTGAAAAAAGCAGCATTTTGCAGAAAGGGTTCAGCCTTCAGTCCTGTTGATTTAATCAGGATGACTGAGATATTACTGAAACTATGGTTTAAAAACAGATGAGATTGAGAACTAACTGGTTAAAAGAACAAGAGAATCAGATTTTATTCAAGTTCTTAGCACTGTGTTTATTAATGTCATTATAACTTGACAAATGTTACAGAATTTGTGCACCTTTATTATCATTTTAATATATGATTTATTTTTCGTATGAGAGTATCTCCTCTCTCCAATTTTAATACTGCCATCTTTAATAATTTTTTTTATTATTTGCTTTAAAGAAAAAAGAAAACAATAGCAAAAAAGCCTGTCATAACTCATATCTTCCTACAAATAATTTATTTTCCCAGACTATCTGTGTTGTTCTTCACTGTGATTTCCCTGGCCTGTGGCTGTGCACGGCTCAGCAGAGCTCGCTGTGATGGATGGGTGCACAAGCCCTCCAAAGCTGTGGATGGCCATCAACCCTATGGTGATGGCCATCTGCAGCACAAGGTTAACTTGAGACATAAAAGTTTCCAGGGCTTGAGTTGATGCTGTGAGAGATAACACACATACCTTCTGTGGGAGCTCTCCTGCTCTGGAATCAACTGCTTTTGGGTTTATCATGGGTAGAAGGTGACAGGCTGCAACATCCTGTAAAAAGTGTTGCATTTGGGATGGGAAGGCTCTGCTTGCTGCTCCCTGCCTGTCACTGCCCTGCATGGAACCTCTTCAGTGTTTGCACCTCCACTTGCCATCTCACCTCTGCCCTGCACCTTTGGGCTTGGCACAGCTGGCTCTGGGATGGAGTTGGTGTCACTGCCAGCTCCAGGAGCAGCATGGGGATTGCTGAGCCCAGCCCCAGGGCCAGCACCCAGGGGCCTCACTCGTGAGCCTGAGCAAGCAAAAAATCGTGCATCTGTCTGCAAGTGCCCACGCCAGGCACTGTGGTTTGCTCCCTTTTGATGTCCATTTATTTCCTTGTTCTCTTTCCCTGGCCTTGTTTGTTACTTCCCTCAGTCTCTCTTCAAAAGTCTAAATCTGCACACTCCACTCCGTGATGTTCAAAGACCTTTTTGGCTCTGCTAAATGCCTGACTGCCTTCTCTATGTATCTCAGAAGGTGTCAGCCCTCAGCTGATGAAATCTATGCAATCTGTCATGGTAAAACAGCATGATCCCCGAGAAGTGCTGTGTGGAAACACGGGGGTGCCAGAGAAGGTCTGTCAGCAGACAGTGTTTTCATGTCCCTGCTGAGCAATCACCTCTCAAAACCCCAGAGGTTTCGTGGCTGGGAAGATCAGATGCATGATGTGACCAGGTCCCTGGTTTGGACTTCCAGGCATGTAGACCTGAATTTAAAATTCAGGATCTAAATTGAAAATTACAATTAAATCTTAATCCATTCTGTAAGTCTTTAGGCATGAAAATGCCCGAGTAATTAGAATTATCTTGGGGCCACAATATAGAGAACAACTTAAGGCTGAAGGAGTAGAAAGACTTTAGGCTAAGGATGGTCTTATTTAAGTTAAAAAGCCGGAAAATGTAGAAACTCAGTTGACTGCAAAATATGAAATCATTATGGCCTCACATGGGCAAAGGTCCTAAAGCCAGCTTGTTCACCAGCAGCAAATGAATATATGAGTTTAACCTACATAGAGTATGATAATCTTGTATGACTGCTATCTGGTTACCTTATATATATTAATATTACTTTTCTCTCAGATATATTCATGAAACATTGAACCTACCACATACTTTGGTACCTTGAGATCTTCTTTGAAGAAGATTCTCTGCATTTAGATAAGCTGGGTCAGACTTCTTTTCTAACAGCTTATGAGTTTTGATAAAGAAAAAAGGAGAAGCAGCCAAAGTACCACATGGATTTGTCCCTTCTCTGTAGCCTACAGCAGTGCCATTTCTATGTTGCAAAGAGTTGACTTACTGAAACTTTTCCTGTGGCATACAGGAATGGAGGAAATGTTCTCCTGCCCTCTTCAAAGTAATGAGGTGTAGGATTCCTGAACAACAGAAGAGATTTCACTCAGTGCCATCTCCTGAATGGCTGGAGGTTAGCAGCTGCTCAAAACTTTGAAAAGACAAAACTACAGTATGAAGGAATGACTTTGAGGATTGAGAGCCAAATACTGTCTGCTCTCCAGCCAATTAACAAGATCCACATAGGAAAACTATGAGAAAAGTAAAGAAGACATCTTTTTATGTTACTCAAACTTCTCATTTTCACAGCCATGGAGCACCCCAGAAGCAGGCTGCACAAGGATGCACTTGTTGGCTCATTAACATAGACCGTGGGGCTGCAAGTGCATCTATAGCCTCAAAAACAGAGGCTTTGAACTCAGAGTTATTGCAGAAACCGGAGAGGTGAGAGATGCAAAGTGTCTTTCTGCCTCATCTCTCCTTTTGTGCCCTGGTTCTGGCATGATGAGAATTGTGTGTGGACATTGGTGCAAATCTGAATGGCATGTCAGAGCAACTCTGACAGTCATGCTAATAGAATAACAAGGCATGGCAGTGTCTCTCTTCTGCATGGGGCCAGGGCACAACCCGTTCTAGTTATCCCTTCTTCATAATGTTTCCTGGCCTGGGGGAAGCCCTTGGGTAAGGAACCAAATATTCCAAAAGCCCTCTCTGTAAAAATGATGAAATATAATTTGAATTCTAGAAACTTGGCCCAGAGTAACTTTTCATTAAACAGCCACAATGACTGTAATTGTGGTTAGATGAAATTAATAAATAATATAAATGCTCTCTAGGATGTATAAAATTATTAATGGCTAAAGCATAAACTGGAACTAAAGTCAGATGCTTTATTTGAGGATATAGTAGAAACTAATAAATCCTGCAGGCAGATTAGTTGGAAAAAGCCAATAAAAATTATTTAACTAACCAGCCAGCCCACTTGCTATTTGGTTTGACAGATTCAATTTATTTTCTGCTTTTAAACTCATTTTTTCTCTCTTTATTGCAACAGTTTCTTGGGTTTTGAAAACAACTGAGATAGAGTGTAAAGCTATGCTTATATTTCTCACAGGGTCTATTAGAGGTTGGGGAGAGTGAGCCCAGACTTTAATGCTAGAGAGGCAGAGAAGTTGAAGTGACACAGGGCACAAGTCCAGATTCATGTTCTCAAAACATCATATTTCAATGTTCTTACATTTGTCTTTCCATTCACATAAAGGGAATATGGAGAGGGAGAGATTAAATAAATGTTTGTGAGTATAATCTGAGAGTGCCAAGCACTAAATCATTTTAATCCTCTAAGAAGCTATGGCATGGGTCACAGGAGAGACTATTTACAGACTGCTGACTAATTTCAACAATGTCACAGAATGATCATTCCTCATGGTTAAGGAAAAGGTCTTCTTTTCTGAATGTGAAATGCCATTTAACTGGGACTGAGTTACTTTCACAGCCACCAAGGTTCCCACTGCTTCACAAATAACCATGTCTCCTTTTCGAGAAATTCCCCCTTCACAGCTTCACTTCTACCTTCTCACTCTGTGAGGGAATGAATTTGCTGACAAAACCTAAAGTTAGTCTGCAGTGCTCTCAGTCTGTGGGATGGAAGGAGTTAAGGTTGCAGGTGAGTAGGAACAAATACCTGCCCTAGAAAAGCCATGCATGCTTGTAAATCAAAGCAAACTTGGGGGGCAGAGGTTTGGAGCTGAGAATCACTTCAACTGGCCCTGAGGTCAGCAGCTGCAGAATTAGACTGGGGTTTGGCCGGTCTGCCAACCTCAGAAACCAGCATCCACTCCTGGAGTGGAAAAAATGCCCAAGTCCTTCACAATTACAGATTTTCCCATAAATCGAGCCATCAGCATCAGAATGCCAAGTGGGAAATTAGTGTTCCTGACAGAGTGGGTGAGACAGACTACTAAAATCATGATGATCCCTCTAAAATTAGTAACCAAGGATCTCTCTTTACCACTTTCAAGTGGTTTTTAGTAGCTGCGTGGTCATGCAATTTCATAAAAAATTAAGGTGAGAAAAAATTACAGTTTACCTTCTCTGTCTAAATTTACTGTTCATTAAGATGTCTGGCATATTTAATTTCTGTGAGGCATGAAAGAACATGCATCAGATTTCTCTTTTAGATGGCCAAGGAGCAGCCTGCATACCAAGGTGATCTTTGATGCACCTTAGAGGGGCTGATGGGATAGATGGAAAGAGTGTCCTGAGATACCACCACTGCTCTGTGTGGAAAAGGCTGAGATGAGTGACTCTGTGGAATGTGTCCCACAAAAGGCAAGAGAGGCTTCAGGGGGCTTTATAATTTCGTTGGATGTGGTTACTTTAATCTTTCTTGTATCTGTGATTTGTGTAAGGAAGAAAGTGACAATGTTAATATGGTATGGAGAAAGTGGGAACAGGACATAGTTACCTCAAATTTTATCATGTGTAAAATCAAAGATTATGATTATTTTATTGCAAAAGGAGTGAAGTTGAGATTAATTAGTACATGGTGAGTTATTAGTATGAAAGAAGAGTTGGAAATAAGAGCAGATATGTTTCTAGAAGAGACTGTGTGGATGAAAAGGACAGTGTCATACCATGCTGCATACATCCTACCATGGTGGAAGGAGGCAGTCATTCTTCTGATTCACAAAACAAATTGAATACATTATTTTCCCATTAAAAATAAAAAAAGTATGATATATTCATGGTTATCAATAACATTCAAGCAGGCTGGTGACTGAAAGAACAGACCTTGCTAATTGCAGAGCCATTTCACAAGGTGGAGTCAATTGATGGAGATGTGATGGGGAAAGGAGCACACACAGGGACATTAAACAAATCTCTGTATTTACCAAAGACATAAAATTTTATCCACTCAGTACCAGGGTGGCCCCAGTCACCGCTCTCGAATGGTATTTGCACCTCAGGTAATATCAGCAAAACACTTCTCCAAGCATAGGTCTACCTGCTGCACCTCAGCCAGTGGTGACCATTCCTGTTTCACGAATATCAGATGTCCCCTCCATTTAATGTTAAAATTGCAAGTGGCTGAACCTCAGGTTTCAGATTGTGCTTTCTTAAATGTGACTGTGCTTTTTCAGCTTAGGCAGTACTGTGTCAATGCTCATGGTGCGTCATGCTCACATTTACCCCTCTCTGCCACAATCCTGGTGTCCTGCTCATATCATCTCTTACCATACAGTCCAGTTCTCCAGACAGCTATGTTACTCCCACTGGTGATTGCTTACCATGCAATAACCCAATAATTTGATGAACTATAATTTAAAAAGGCAGAACAGAAACCCAGTTCTGTGCAGGATACATGACAGCTGAGAATTACACTACAGCAGTGAAATCCACTGCTGTTGGCTTCATGTGCTCTCTAAATTGTGGAGCAGTACTGTGTTAGCAGGAGATTAAGATCTCTGCAAACATACTATCTTGGGAGAGGGGAAAGTCCTATGGCATTTGACATTATACTGTAGTCTGACTTTAGGAATAAGAGAGTTTAAAATGTACACCACATATAAATGCAAGTATTTTGATGCCTTTCACGCCCACACTCTCACCCACCTCGTTCTGCACATGGGTGCTAAAACAGAACTAGATTAGATCAGGATATGAGGTCAATTCCTCACCTCCAGAAGTCCCTGGATAATTTAGCTCCTTACATTTATATGGAAGGAGATCCTGGCTGCTATCATATGCAGCTTGGGGGTACAATAGACACAATATGGTTTTGGGTTTTTTTAGAAACGTCTTTAACGAGTAAATCCGTAGTAGGTCCATGCAATGTGTCAAGTACTACTGTGTGAAATCATGGATCAAATTTTTAGTAGCTGCCTAGGTAATGGTGACCTTTTTTAACAGAAAAACCCCCCTGGTGTGCAGCCACTTGTGGTCTGTAATTTAAAACCCTCCCCTTACTCTAGCCTAAAGCACAGATATTAAAGAATAAAGCACATGAACTTCTGTTTATTTGACTAGAGCCACTAACATACTGAAGACCTTGAGACTTTAAATGAAGTAAAATTAGATGCTAGAGAAATTAGATGGAAGCAGTTCAATATAGTATAGGTGAGATGAAGCACAAGGATTTTGAATTCAAGCCACTGACCAGTTGGACTCTTGCCTACCATGCGTCACCTCTGATGACTGTGTCAGTGTTATACTGGCTATCCACGTAAATTGAACTAGAAGAGGGCCAAACTCAATGTCAAGTAAAGCTATGCAGCTGAGCAAGGGTGAAGTCCCTCTTGTTGAAGTGAATGGATTAGAAAGAGATTCTGGAGCAGCAGATTTTGGAGAGTTTATGCTGGAAAGAAGTATCTGGGATGCCAGTTGTGGCTAGGTCATGGGGAGGGCAGAGAGACAAATCCCAGAAGGAAAAATCCATGCCCAGAAGCCCTAGTATATATTGCTGCACTGAGAAATAGTGAAATATTTAGTGAAGGAAGGAACTCAAACATGAGACTGAAACAGCTGTGCACAGCAGTCTGGTACTGACAGTATCATACAACAGACTGGGGAGGAAGGGTAATCCATTGTTTTGGAAGAGGTGGCCTTGGTCTGCTGTTGTTGCAGCAAACCTTGTGACCATTTGGGCTTTCATACCATCAAAAAGAAGTTCTGAACAAATTGGAGCTTATAACAACATCCCTGCTGACTGCACAGCCTTTCTCTTCTGACAGCTACTTTTGGTCTACTAATTAACCAAATCTTATTCTAACACAACACTGCTATTTTGGAGTTGTAGAACTGTTAAGGGTGGAAAAGACCTCTATATTTCTCAAGTCCAACTGTCAAACCAGCACCACTACCATGTTCACCATTAAGCCATGTCCTCAAGTGCCATATCCACACATTTTTTGAATGGTTCTAGTGACACCACCACTACCCTTGGCAGTCTGCTCCCATGCTTTACAACCATTTCCATGGAAAGTTTTTTCCTAATATCCAGTCTAAACCTCCTCTGGTGAAATGTGAGACCACGTCCTCAGGTTCTGTCACCTGGGAGAAGGTACCACATGCTGTTGATTCTGTAAGAAATTCTTGTAATACCTTATCTCAAAGAAATACAGGTGGAAAATGTCTCTATGGTTACTGTTATTACATTTTTAATCCTAGCAGAGTTTTCAGTCTGTCCTGCATCAGCTACTCTGAGCTGTCGTCGTGGACTGATGTGACACTTGGGTCACCCTGAAAGTTTTGTGGGTAGGCACACTGTTTGTGAACACTGACATGTATTTTAGCTGAGAGCACTGCTCAGGCAGAGCTGTGCCTTTTCTGTCACCCAGGCAAGGCAGTGGAGGGGTCCTCTGGCTGTGCATGGCATTGTATCCTGGCCTCTATGTGGGCTTTCCCACGGTATATATGAAGAATGAAAATGTTCCCAGTGCAAGTTTTCCCAGTCAAGCTCTGAATGGCCTCCTATGTGATGTGCTCTCCAGTTGTTGGCTTGAGTGGTCAGTGTCAGTCCAAGCAAGGACAAAGTAATTCACACCAGCCCAACAGGAGAGTGGTCAGCATCCTCCATGGTGCTTGTGTGACTTGGAAAACAACTTTTGTCCTTGTATTTTGCCTCCTTAAGGACAGAGAAATGGACTAGAGAGAGTGAGATGGCAGAAAGGAAAATTAAACAGAAGAAATCTTGTTTTGACTTTGTTGACTGACTTTGTTGTACTCTATGCAAGAGGAAAAATGCCTTTTCCTACACATTTTGGATTGGAGAATATTTTCAATGTTTCTTTTCAATAAGAAGAAAAGAAGAAGGTAATTTCTCCATGTGTTTTCAATCAGCTGATTTCCTGTCTTGAAAAATCATGAAATGAGGGCAGTGACCTGGAGATTTACAGGATTAAGTCAGGCAAAATCAGCTTGGGCTTTGGTGAGGGCTTCTGCATGAAATAGTTTCTTCAGAATTATCTGCCTGTTAAATGCAGAATCATTTGTAAAAACAAAAAATCTGATTGAATATTGGTCTGTCAAAAGAAAAAAACCTCTTACATCATTCATTGAAGATTTATTTATATGCAATTTCTTTTCTGACAATGAGGAAACCAGATGGAGATATGAAATAGCTCAAATAGAGCTGCTTTCAAAGTTACAGATGATGTGTGGACCAGCTGCTTCAATAACATTATCTTTGGACATAATACTTTCTTTACTCATACCTCTGACTGGATGATGCTTTGAACAAATTAATATTTGCCCCACATCTTGCCCTTCTTCCCTAGCGAAAAAAAAAAAAAAAATTCAAGTCAGCAAATGGTAACAGAAGTAGTTACAGGGCTACTACTGTCACTCAGCTCTTCAGAGGATCAAGTCTGAAGAATTTGTTTCCCTAATATTTTATTTAAACCTATGAAAAACTCTCAAGAAAAGCAATTTAGGATACAGTCACTTGAACAATCAGATTTAAAAGGTCAGTATTTCCAACAGCTGAAATCAGCAAATGTTATAGAACTCTAAATGCTTCATCATCCAACACATTTAAAAAAATTGATAATATTAATGGAGGCTTCATCACTTACCATGTTTCATTAGTCAAAACACTAATTTTTCTTGTGTCCTGAAGAATAATTACTTCAGCATTGTTTCATTTCTCATGATAACATTCCAGAGCCAAATAACCTAGCTATCTGCTGCTACTGCTGCTGAACTACCCCAGAGCCAGTGGGCTATAACAGCCCAGGTGGAGCTCATTGAAAGGAATTGCTAATTGAGCTGCCAGGTAACTGCTAATTGAACTTCAGCTTTGCTGCCTCAGCTTTTTGCTTGAAGGAGTGTGAATTTAAAAGTTTCATTTTCAACCTGGATTGCTGAGGTAATGAATAGCATGTGAATGAATAGAAGTGATATTAAAATACCTCATTATTTCATTTATATGCATTGTGAGTATCTCCTTCCCTGGAGATATTCTAAAGCCATTTGGACAGAATCATGAGGAGCATGCTCTAGGGGATCCTGCTTGAGCAGGGAGGCTGCACTAGATGACCTCCAGTGATCCCTTCTAACCTTACCCATTCTGTGATTCTGGAAAAGGGGATTTCTTTCAGCTTCCAGTTATTCAATGTTGTTTTTTTTTTTTTTTTTTCCTCTGTGGAGTATATTTTTATCTTAAAGTTCCTGGTAGGCTTTTCATGCTTTTTGAACAATCATCATTTTTAGAGCATATGTATAAAAAATTTACATTGTATTTGGCAACTTTTCACTTCCCAGTGCCTTTGTCCAGACACCTATTTTAAGATGGGACAATAGGAAGCAGGTTTTAGGATGAATCTGGAGCAAGATAAATATGTGTCTTAGGAATCACAGTGCCTTACTTAACTTTGCTATTGGTCCTTGTAGCAAAAGATGAGCAGTTACCTGAAACTGCAGTTCAGGGAATTCAAAAGACAAGAGAACAAACCCCCAAATTTAGCTGATTGCCTATTTTTGGAAAATGAGCAGATGATCCATGTTGCTTTGAAGAGTCTGTCCACATTGAAAGGTAATTTAACTGGCTTTTGGAGAAGTTAACAGTAGGGTGAGTAAACATGAGAACATTTTGTATGTGAGATCTCGGTGTATAATTCATGATGTGTTTTGATACTGAATAGTTCTCAAGTGCAGTGGGAAGATATGTACCTATGACAGAAATGACATGCTGAGAAATAAGAAGTTATTCTGGTCAGCAGTATGATTCAAAAACACTTCCTCCACTCCAGGTGGGAGGTTTTTGTGAGAGAAAAAATAAATCCTAATCAACAGTTTGCCAAAATAAATGGTGTCTGTCTGTAAAACAAACAGTCTATTACGGAAAGATGGAGTTAAATTATGAAAAATATTTCCCCAGTCTTAAGAATTCCTTGATTTAATATTTTTATTTTATTTTATTTTAATTTTTTCTTCCTCAGAAAACTCACACAATCTTCAGGTTGCAAGGGACTGATTATTCTGGAAAAGGAATGAGTCATGGATCATGCTGTGGTCAAGATCATTAGTTTGTACTAATTAGTTTGCCAGAGGATGCAACTGGCATCCTTTCTCTGTTCTCCAAATCTGTGACAAAGGTCCTCTTCTCCACTGTTGTTTTGCTCCTGGGGAATTCCTTTGTGCTGAGCTTCTTTCTGGCAAATGATAAAACCTCCTCCTCATCCTGAACCCGAACTGCTGCCCAGGGTGGCCAAGGAATCCTCACTCCTGAGAGCCAGACTCTCTTGCAAAACCCATATAGATTTCTGTAGAAACAAGTGGCACAGAACTATCCTAAAATCATTCCCTTCTGACAGGTGTTTGAAAAACGCTTCTCTGTGTATCCTAAAAAGTTTTCTGTGTGCTATGCCACGCAATATACAGATGTGCCATTGAAAACACTTTCTTTACTGCAAATGAGAATATTTTTCACTTTACATTTGTATCTTCAAGTCATCTGAGAATTTTCCATGTTTTCTAAACCAAACAACATTGTCTCTATAAAATAACTGGATCTAGATATTTTCTTCCTCTCAGAATCACCATGGCCACTTGTTTTTCGGGGTTTTTTTATTAACCTCGGTGGGAAATTGGCCTGAAGGTATATTTTCTTCCTTCGTGAAAGCAGCCGAAAGGGCAAAAAGCAGAGCTCATTCTCATAACTGAAAGCCTGGCTGTTTCACTTCCAGTAATATCTCTTTTGCAGAAAAGCTTATGCATAAAAATATCTTTTCCCAAGGTTAGCATTCCGACAGTAATTTGAGCAGATAGGTGCTGTTCGCAATTAGTGCCGCATTCCGTATTGACTGCTGCGCCTGTGGAATCCTGTGACACCAACTACATCAGTTACGAATCTCTTTCCATGTACAGGCAATCGAGGGGATGCAAAATGTCGAGAGAAAAGTGCCTCCTGAGGACTTTGGAATGTTACTGTTGAGCTACGGGTATAAAGTGATGAAATAGCTAAAATCCTCACAGGGCATCACTCCGGGTGCATTAGGCAAACAGGAAAGTGGGCTGCCTGTGATACAGGCAGACAAGACAAAAAGGGGGAGGAAGAAAAAGTATTCATTTGGAAATATCCAGCTTCAACGTTCTCTTGGCTCTGTTTATGTTTTAAATATACCCCCAGTCATGCTACCTAGGAAAATGTTCATGCCTGAGTGTGCTGCAATAACAAACTGTTCTTCTTTTCAGAATCTTAAGAGGAATAGTTGATACTGAAAGGAATATTTGAATATTGTAATTAAAAGCAGTTCCTTTTCTCTTTTACCATTCATGAGTATTCAGCCTTTCCTCTAAGGGGCTGGTTCAGTAAAAGGTGTGGATAACTTGTGCACTGATTGCAGAAGCTTCCAATAGAAAGGACCAGTGGTTTCTTTCATCATTTTCTCATCAGACACACACAATGAATTCAATCTGCAGTTTTGCATTAAACAAAGATGGAACAAGGTGCTTTCTTCCACTTTTATTCACAGTCTTTCAAAGGACAGTGTCAGAATGGAGAGGGCACTGCCAGAAACCCCGTGATTCCTGTCTGGCTATTCCTCTTACTCAGATATGACCCCCTGGGTGCTTTCATGAGGGGCAGCCTCCAATCCCTCTTCTCTGCTCCTCCTGCCTCCAGCACTGTCTGGGCTTCCTGCTCCTGGCAGCTGAAGTACACACGAGGGTGGGACAAACCAGGTCCAAAAGTGCTACTGATAGCACAATTTCAAGGAAGTGAAGCAAATCCTGTAATCACTGCATATGTTCATACCCTTTTGGCACTAAGGTGTTTTATCATTGTATCTTGCTGGAATATAAGGAGACAATTGCCTGAGCCACCACAAAGTTATCAGCAGGGAGCCAGCATTTCCCCATGACAACTGCTTGTCGCCTGTATTTCTATTAGTTAAGGATTTCTGGTGGTACTCAACCTGAAAACCGATCTGCTTTAATAAAATGGAAACCATGAGGTGAGGAGGAGAGAAGGGAAGCAAGGAACCTTTCCACATTTTCTTGCAAGGGTGGGAGGAGAGACTTGAGCTTGTGGTGAGTAAGTGGCTTCTTCAGGGGAAAAGTTTTGCATGCTAGAGCTAAGCTCTGTTTTGCATCCAGCCTCTTTAGTGTGCTTGCAAACATTTACAAGGAATTTTTTATGCTTGCACTCAGCTGCCTTGCTACAGTCGTGTTAAGGCACATGCCACTGAGGCCAGGAGCTGTGCTTTACATCCCCTTGTCTGTGGTTCAGCATAAAGCTGTCATACTGTGTCATGTTCTCTTTTTGCTGTAAGCACATAGACCTCTTCCCTTTTCAGAAGGTCTGCCTAATTTTAGTGAGAAAATTGCCCCTGTCAATGGCAGACTTGCTGCACAGCATTCCTGGATTACCCAATCTGTAACAACTTAATTATTTCAGCCAGGTAGAGGATCACCTTTACTAAGATGCCTTGAGTAAGTTGGGCAAGTACATCAGGAGAGTTGCTGGCTCTGAAAGTAGAAATAACTTTAGGCTTTATGAGAAAATCAGAGAGCATAGTGGAGCTCGTGTTGGGGAGAATTTTATGTGAATATATCTGATCAGCAGGATGGCAGTAGATCAGCATATGGTCCCATGGATAATGGGGCCTCTCTGTTTTCCAGTAAATAAATAATGAGAAATACATCCTCTCCAAAGAGGATGTCTGAATACTGCAGATCAGCTTTAATGGCAATAAAGAATGGAAGGGTTTTACATAAGGCCAGTGAGAGCTCCAGGGAGTGCTCACTGCTTCTCTGACTCTCTGACCATCACTATTTGAGCATCTCCTACACCAGTAAGTAGGACACAAAAAAATGGCAGCGATGAGGCTTTCAGTACAACCACTAGCATTGCTCTGCAACTTGCAGGTGGGTTTTACTTAGATCAGCCTCTGGCAATGCTCACTGTGAAGGCTAGCACAAGTAAGAGAAGAACTGTGAACTAGTTTTGTGCATAATCATACAAATGTGCATGCGTATGACCATAACGTTCAAAAACCAGATGAAAAACCATGTTTGGAAGATGTAGGTGTGCCATTATGAAATATCTTTGTTCTACTACTGTAACATTAAGGAAAGTGCCAGCAGATCTAACTGTTCTCTGCAAAGAGCCTCTACAGCTAACACTGGACTACCATGTGGACCATTTTACAAGTGATCACTTGAGTGATCACTCGTAATCACTTGAATTTTTTCTCTCAGCGAAAAAGTTCCAGAAGGTTGTGAGTGTTGAAAACACTGGAGGATTGGCAACTTAACTAGGATATACTTTGGAACAATTATTTTTAATATTATAATTTTTACAACAGTAGAAAATCTGTTCCTTTTTTGATTTCTTAAAAAAAAAAAAAGAGGATTTAAAAACTATTTTTCAAATAGGAAAACAGTAACACATTTTTACCACCATCTGTTGAACAAATGTTTTGGGAAACAAGACATTTCTTTTTCTATCCACAAATACCTGAAGGTTTGTACCCCATTCAATTAATTATTTACATTTTAAAAAGTAGAAGGAAAGATGAATCTGCTGGAACCTACCACTATCTTTCAAAAGCAGAAGCTAAATACACAAAAGTAGCTAAACCTGCAAAACCCCAGTTTTAACAGATACTATACTTGGTAGAAAACAACTGAGTAATGAGATATTTACCGCAGAAATATGAGAACTGAGTGAAGTGTGAAAACAGTGAGTCCATCACATGGAATCTGCAGGAGTACAACTTAAGCTTAGGTGACTGTAGCTTTCCAGGGTTTTGCACCTGGACCTGCAGATCATGCAGTTACATCCATACATCTCACTGAAGGACTGAACAAGTTTCAAGATGGGAAATCTAGATGGAGCATTTCCTCTTCAAAAAAAGAATATTGTGTTCAAAACAGATTCTTAGGTACTGTGCAGAAATATGTGAAAACCATATTCCATAAGAACACTGTCAGGATCTAGAAGGTCATACAAGAGTGGAGGAGGAAAAAGGGATCTAATGAAGAGAGAAACTAAATGAAAGTACAGTGTTTGGCTTGGGTTTCTGAGTCTCTTTGAACGAAGAGAAGTTTCATGGAAGGGTAGGATGGGCAGGTAACAAGGGACACATCAGAGTCCCTTTAACATGGAATTGTATCAGAAGAAGTGTGTCCAGCAGGACTCAGGCAGTGATCATTCCCCTGCACTCAGCACTGGTGAGGCCACACTACGAATTCTGTGTTCAGTTTTGGGCACCTCACTACAAGAAGGACTTTGAGGTGCTGGAGCAAGTCCAGAGAAGGGCAGCAAAGCTGGTGAAGGGTCTGGAGCACAAGTCTCATGAGGAATGGCTGATGGGGGCTTGGGTTGTTTAGCCTGGAGAAAAGGAGACCCAGGGGAGACTTTATTGCTCTCTACAGCTCCCTGAAAGGAGGTTGTAGCCAGGTGGGGGTCGGTGGTAACCAAGTAACATAATGGCACTGCATTTAATGGAGCTGGCAACCCACATGCCAAGTGAGATTATAGCTACCTGTTCTCCAAGAGGACAGCATTAACTATCCTGAAGGTGCCTCAAGAGCCAGAGAAAAGAGCCTGTAGAGCTGGAAAGACTAACACTAATGAAAAGGAGTATTAACAATGAGAGAAAAGTGGGTGACTTTTTTCCTACTCCAGAAACCACATAGCGCTCAGGTGAAAATTGTTCTTCGCAGTTAAATAGCTTTTAGCTTTTGTTTTACGTGTCCTTTGTGTCTATTTTTGCTGCCGAGAACATTGCTCAAACAATACAGCAAATGAAGGGCATGCCTTTGCATCCTCTGGGAATGACTGAGGTTCCTGAACACGCGTGTCTAGCATTACTTGAGATGCCCTTGCTTTTCTGTCTGACTTCCAGTGGCTGATCCAGAAGGGCAATTGCTTTCCCAGAGGTCCAGTGTCAGACCTGACAGCCCTATAAGGAGGGCTCGGGTACCCTAAAGCACACGAGAGGTCATTAGAGGGGCATGTTCAGGCATAATAGTCACTCCTTACCAGCATCTCTGTTTCAGCTACAACTGGAACATTTCACTCTGTGTTAGCAGGAATAACGACACCTTCTTTCTGTTCCACGGAATGAAAACCATCAGCACCAGGCAGCAACCGCTGTCTGCTCACGCCTGCTGCTGGTCCCTGGTGGCAATGCCAGACTGCCAGTGCATGTCAGAGAAGGATACTCACCCTCCAGGGTTGCATGATTGAGGGGATGTTTCAGTTATGCTGTGTGTTTCACTTTCCATGCAATACTTTTACCCAGGTTTTATTAAATAATTTGGCCTATATGGATTTGTGTGAGACTCTGAACTCCACAGCCTCCCCCGAAGATCCTGGAGCCAACAAAACCCTCCCCAGATTCACCATCCCTTAGAGAGGACATACAGAGCACTGCAGAAAGGTGGTCATGAGGAATACCTCTGAGCTTTTTCTGCTTCCCACAGGAAAGCCCAGCAGATGCCAACGGCTTTGGACTGGCTTTTTAAATCACGTTGCTCTCATAGGTTTTTGAGGTGTTGGCAGGGAGGAAGCCAGAGGAGCAGGTGTGAGGACCCCCAGCTCCCAGCACAGACGGTGCTGGGAGGCAGAGCGGGGTGGAAGGCATCGGTGCTGTGCTGGCTGCAGAGCCTGCAAGGAGCAACCAGGAGCATTAAGGGGCCTGCTTCCTTTTTTAGGAAAATTATTAATGACCAGGAGATGAAAAAGTGATTCAGTACCAAAAACTTGCTGCGCAGCAGCTGTTGTTTGGAGATGGATTCGACTAAAAAGAGCAACACAAACTGTAGAGTGGGTTTACCTCACTTGATCCAATGCCTGAGCCAAGATGCGGTGCTTTGCTCTTTCCATTGCTATTGCTGTTTCCAACTGTTATTCTACATTTTTTCCATCAATGACAATGTCCTTTCACTTGAGAACCATTGTTTTCACTTGAACATAACTAAACCAATCCAGAAAATGGGACTGAAACCCCAGAAGAGGTAAAATTATTTAAACCAGCTTGAAATACTACACACAAGCCTCTTTTTATATAAGGGTGATCAGAAAATGTAAATTGCATCAGTTGTCCTGCATACCTGAAATTTCTGCCTGATTTCCCTCTTCAGTGTCTGGCTAAGAAAATCACTTTGGTTTGTAGGGCACAGGAATTCTCACTGTATCAGGCAAATATTTATAAAAAGGTAAAAATAGGGTGGGAGGAGGCAGGATCTGGGTTCTGCTACAAGTCCACAGTATGCCAGAGGAACCTGTCTTGGAAAAATGGAAAGGAGTCTGCACTGTGATTTCTGAACACTTGTTGGAAGATATTTTCTGGATTTGGTCTCCAAATTCAAATGATAGGAGTCATTAGTCTGTAATTATTTTTTTTTCCTGGGGTTCATGGCTGGTGGTTAAAGAGTAGCTCTGGTCACCAGATTGAGAACTGGTGCTGGGACAATTTCTAAGCCTTATGAGTACGAGCTGAGTGGTTTTCATTTTCTGATTTGCTGACACTTCCAGAAAAAAAATCTTTAAATTCACATTCCTTATTTCTTCTTCGTATGGTTACAGCTTGACATTTTCAATTTTCCCGTTTAAGAGTTACATTATTCAAGTGTCTTACATAAGTCCTGTTGTCACTGTAGAGGGAAGATTTTTATTAGGGATATTGGTTTTGATTTGTTTCTTCTGTTCTGTTATGGAACTCAAAATAGCCTTAATGCATGAAAACTCACAAATGAAACAAAGGAAGGGAGGGGATAGCTGTATCCTAGGCCCAATTGTTCTCCTTCCAGTGGTAGCTGAGGGTCCCTGTGGAATTTCTAATCTCTAAATGAGTTTATTAATTTTGCACACAAACCCTGTTTATGGCGTCCTTCTTAAAAAAGTTTTCAAAGTTTCTCTTTATAAAAGTTATTGTCTTAACTGTTCTATATGTAAAAAAGGGTCTGTATTTTCTCTAGAAAAACTTTTAATTAGCCACCTGGCACAACTCAGTAAACCTTTTATTTCTTTTTAAGATAAAAAAAAAAACCAAAACAAAAAACAAACAAACAAACCAAAAAAACACACCACAACTGTCAGGAAAGAAAAGAGTTTTAAACATTAAAAACAGAACAAAATCCTTTCCCCAACTTCCTCCACACAATATTCATATTTTATATTATGGAATAATCGTGGGAAAGAGCTGAAAGATCTCCTTGAATCGTCCTCCCACCATATGGGAGCTGGTGGAAGCAAATCTACAGAGGAGTTTTTCATATGTTTTCTTCTTGGTTTCACAGATACTTTTACACAGCTGCTATGTAATAAACTTAACTTTTTTTTGTGGCTTTAAGAGTAAATAGTCAAGTGCTAAAAGTATCACCCTGTCCTTGACACCTGACTTCTTGCAGCCAGGTTCCCAGTTTATGCTCCACTCCTGGGAGCATGCAGTTGTTCCAGCTTCTGCTGATGAGCTTGATCCTCTTCTCTGGCATTTCTTGGTGATCTCATTACAGGTTATCACAATTGTACTCTGAACCTTTTTCCTTCCTACCTCCTGCACTGTAGAGGTCAGCCACCTTCCCTATGTGCAAGGTCTTGTTTATTGACAAATCACTGCCAAATACCACCAGAAAAGCCTTTTGTGATAGATTTCAAGATCTCGCCACATTCCCATGTAAGTGCCAGTTATCCAGACCCTGCTTTGCTCTTTGGTCTAATAGTTTTGAAGGAGAAATAGAATTAGGTTTAATTTCTACTGTTGCTTCTGCTCTGCCCTGCCATTTTGGATCCCAGAATCATCCTTGTAAAACTTGAAAATAGATCTGCAGTCCTGTGTGGCAGGAAAAGTTGACAGTGTTGCTGCTGCTTGCAGTGACCAGAAAAACAAAAGAAGTGGGTCATCAGCCTCTGAGGACTTTTACTTCACCTCTCTGAGGTCATCATAAAACTGGTTCGTGGCCAGGAGAGGCACTGCCCTTGCTCAGGCCCTTCTGTTTGTCTGTAGCAATGGGGAACCTTCTGTACCAGCCTGGGTTTTTCTAAAAATACATGGGGAGCTCCTTATGGCACTGCATTTGGTGCAAAGGTTTCTAGTAATTTCTGTTTCTGTGTGCTGGGACACACATCATTCAAAGTGAATGATGGCAGGAATGAACAGCCCTGGCAATAAGGCACAGTAGCTACTTGAGGATCTATTTCAGGACTATGTTGCAGCAGAGATTAGAACACAGTGGTAAGGGAAAGTTGCCTGATCAGCTGCTGGAGAGAGCAAAATCCTTGGATTCCCAAGCTGGTGATGGGGTGGCTAGGGAGAATGAGCCCTTTGTGCAGATGTGCCATGCCAAGAGCCCCTTTGCTGCTGTGGGCTGCTCTGGCTGTGCCACATCGAAGGAAGAAGCAGGGCTTTAGTGCCTGGGGCCTGGCTGCTGGTTTGCAGCAGGAGAAAACAGCAGTCTCAGTCTCCATGGCTCGCCCTGCTCCTCCTGTGATGGAATTGTTGCTGTCAGCACAGCACAGACAAAGCACTGCTGCACCTGGGGCTGATGCACCACCATCAGTGATGAGGTGATGTCTGTGGGTGAGTACAAGGGCCTGCTCTGCTGAACACCCTGCATCACCTTTCTGCCCCTGCCCTCTGCATGCAACCCACTTCTAAAACATCCTGGGTGCCCAAATGCTTTCTTCAGCCATAGGCAATCAGCCTGTAAAGCCTTCTCCAGAGCTAATAGCAGATGTGCCAACTAATTCAAGCACTCTTTATCTCAGTTTTATCACTCATAACTGCTGTGCTTAAACTATCATGTGTTAAGAGTGGGCTAATTTTGGTTATATTATGAAAAGATGCATTTAATTAATGAAATTTGTAGGGAACTCTGTTTAAAAGGACTTAGCTCAGATATTGGTTCATTCAAATACACAACAAAATGTATATTAAAATAATTTAAGAGCGAGATGCCCAACCTTAGAACCACCTATTGCTGCAGAGCATGGTCACAATGGAGGATTGCCACACCTGCAGGAAGGCAAAGCATGAGGGGTGGTTTCTCTGTACACAAGGAAGAGACAACTTGCCCAGAGCAGCTGCTCTGTATCTGCTATTCATCTTCACATGAGAAAAAAATGTTGTTGCTCTGAAAGCCTTTCTGAGAGGTGCTTGCCCGAGGTGAGCCATAAAAACCAGTTAGTGAGCCTCCCACCACAGCTGAGGTACTGAAAGAACTGAGGAATGCTGTTACCTTTTTATAATTACCTTTAATTTTGGCAAAATATCTCCTTTTAATTTTTTTTTTTTTAAGATTTTTTTTTTTTGTAGACTTGCATCACTGTTGTGCTCTCCTGTGTCTTTATACGGATGTACTGTCTTATCTTTACATCCTGCCTAGGAATGAAGCTACCCCCAGGTGAGCTGATGTGCAGCATGGTACAGTGCCACTGCCAGCCTGGCCTCTCTCAAAGGCCAGGCAGCCTTGTAGGGCTCAGCATGGCACTCCTCAGAGTACTGCCCCAGGGCATGCAGAGGGTACCAGGGTGTATTTCCACTAAGGCACACTGCCCAATACACTAATTGCTAATATGGGAAGACTGAGTGGAAGAAGCCTCCTCCAGGGGCTGATTCTAGTGAAGAAACTCCTTGCAGGAGAGCAAGAGCACCAGTGCTCTCATCTCCCTGAGTGAATCCTCCAGGTTCACAGGAAATTATATTCTGCCCCTAATCAGCCAGCCTGGCCATTTGGTCTTTATCCTGGTTGTTGGTAAAGCTGCTGAAGACTCAAGTGGGAGACAGTAGCATCAAGCAAGAGATGGAGGCAGGGAGAGATGCTGATCAGACTCCGCTGCATGAGAGGACCTGTTATTGGTGTGTCCCTGCTGTACCTGTTTCTAGTCTTTAGAGAGTGGTGGGAGATTCAATAAACTCCTGCTTGTGCAGGTTCCACTCTGGAAACTAGAGCAGATATTTGAGTAGGACTTCTCTGGCCAGATTTGCTAAAGACCAATTTTCTGTGATATGATGCCATGAAAGAGATCCAGAAGAGAGGCCATGACTTTAATGTAACACTTTAACCACTCAGCCACCAGCCAGGTTGGTCTGGGACCACCTGGAGCTCCTCTTGGGTGAGATTCAATACAGAAATCACTGAAGTGATGTCTCTTGCATCTCGGAGTCTGTGGGTCTGTGAGCAAACAGCAGGGAGCAGAGGGCTTGAAGAGCCCAGAGAGAGATAAGCAGAAGATTTTGTTTGGGTCAGGCTGCCTGTGGCTCTTCTAGGGTCTGCTTCTTGTTATATGGGAACATAGCCAGTCTTTGCTACCCTGGAGAGCGAGTAGAAGCACATTCACACACAGGTCTCCTCAAGCCCCAAATGGCAGCTAGTTACTGGCTTTGCAAGTTTTCTTCAGGATGGATACAGGTTCCTGAGCAGTTTTATGTTGGCTTTTCTTTTATTTATTTTTTTTTCCACTACTCAGCTACCCTGTTAAATATGTTTCTCAACCAGATTTCATCTCTGCTGGCTGACACCTGGACTAGTTTTTTTTCCATTTGCAAAATCTTGTCAGTTGTTGGTTAGTCCTTCACTCCTCTAGGGGTTGTAGGCAGAAGGTCTTCAAAATATCTGATGCAGTGCTAGAAATGGGAGAGCAGCTTTACAGACTTGATACCCATGGAAGTGGGCAGGGGGATGGCAGTGGGAATTTGGTGGTCTGGGGCATGAAGACATGGAGGAGCTTGTGAGGCTTGCTGAGAGCTGAGGCAGAGCCAGCTCCAGCCAGCTGGGTCTATAGAGTCTGTAAGGGAGGGCTGAAACCCAAGCCAGAGTGGAGACTGTGAGAGCAAGCAGTGGCTCCAGACTTGCATACAAACTCAGGGCTGAGCCTAAACAAGCAGATGTATAATGTACACCATGCAGAAGCTTCTGTGACAGCAAAGGTGTAATTTGTGTCACACAGGATAGATGTTGTGCTTCTCTCATTGCTGTGTGCCAGTGTTGTGTCAAGAGACATGAAGAGAAAAACCAGTTTTAAAGCAGCTCAGCAGTTGGGTCTTTTTATTGATTCAAGCCTTTATATCACATATAACAAAGTGGAAAAGCATTATCAGAAAGACAGATGGTAACAAGTCAGCTTTTGATGGACATGAATCATTTCATACCAAAGGTTTGGAAGTGATGCCATGATTTTGCTGCTTACCTGTCTCTTTGCTATTGGTACCTAAGGCACTTCCTCAGAAATTGTTCAAAGGACACATTCCATACCCTTGAATGCTGTGATGGAGAAGAGTGATTTCTTCTTGGCAGGAAAAAAACCGTCTTTCAAGGTGAAGGAATCTAAATTACCACTCAGTACCACATGATAATCTGTGATGACTATATGTAAGGAAAAATGTGCTCATATAAGAGGAAAAAGAAAGTAAGTTATAGTTTTTCCTTGATATGGCTCAATGGTGAAAGGTGTGGGAGCACACTAGAAAGCGAGAAAGAAATTAGGACCTCTGGGCTAGACTCATATGGAAATGTCAGCCCTCCTGGAGACTGCAACTAGATTCAATGGGGTAAATCTATGGTCTAACTATTTAGACAAAATTTAAAGAAATTTATGGATATATATTTACAGGCTGAATGATTGTAATCAGTTGTTCTCTATTTCCCCAATTTCAGTTACACTGAAAAAGCTTTTGGTTTTTATGAATAACAAAGAAAAACTGAATTTGGCTTTCAATTCCTTCAGTAAAAATAGCTCTTGCATTAGATTATAGAGTAGAGAAATTGAACATTAAATTTTTTTACAATATACACCACTTATAAGCATAAACACATTTATTGTATATACGACCTGGCTTGTTAACAGACACTGCAATGGTCTACACCCTGTTGACACAATTTATCAGTCAGTGGGGTTTCTTGTGATAATGGGCAAAAATGCAAAGTGAAACAACAACAAAAAAAACAAAGCAGAGGCCAAAAGTCACAGAAAGAACAAGAAGCAACTATAATTTTTCTAGGGACTTCAGGGGCTGAGTGTGGTGTGGCATTGCCAGCATAAAGGATACAAAGGTCTTCACTATCTGCCAGGAGAATTTTGATATGCTGCAAAAGGGCTACTTGATTGTGCTTGTTTGTAAAATAGAAACAGCTAGGTCAGTGTTACAGGGATAAGAGACTTTGGAGGATACATCTTGTTTCTCCCATACATTTTTTTAAACAAAACAAAACAAAAAAACCCCCACAAAACCTCAAAACAAAATAGAAAAAACTAATCCTTCCAGCTGAGGAACAATGTCATTCTTAAATGACAAAAAAGCTGGCACAGATTAACCTCTGATTTTAATCATAACTTTAATTCTGTATGATTTTAGCCTGGCAGTTCAGTCTGTAGCATGATAACAAGTTTTTGTACTAGCGATGAAGTTTCTAATAAATCTGATAAAACTTTTTTCTTCTGGAAAATTCTGAGTATTCCACATAATCATTCAAAACCCCTCCCTTCCTGATATAAAGCAGCTCTGTGCATGATCAGAGCTGAGGTGCTGCAGGAAGAAAAGATAAAGAAGTTTTTTTTCATCAAAAGATATTTTAAAGGAGATGTTTACCTAATGCTTCTGAATGATAACCCCATTTTGTTTAGACCTTGCCAAAGATTATTCTCTGTCTGATTTTTGTCTAGAAAAAACCTTCAGAGAAGTTATCTTTCAAGAGTTCCCAGTGTTAAAATACTTAAAAGTAATCTCCCTATCAACCTGAGGAGATTCTAATATCAGAAAATAATTTTTCCCTCCTAAACTTTTCTCTCTGCTCACAATCTCTCTGACTGCTTCCCTTTTGTTTGGGGAGTGAAGTAGATTTGAGAAGCCTGTGTTGATCTGGAAAAGTTTCGCAGCGTTAACTAACTTGTCAGTATAAGCATTTTTTTTTAACTGAAAGTTTGAAGATGTGACTTTAAGTTTAAAGCCTATAAATACCAAGTTTTTAATATAAAAAGACAAGATGTTAGTGTTTTCTGTTTCATTTTATCAGTGTCAGTATCTCAGCAAAGCAAATTTTTAAATGTATTTGAAAAATTCCTTCTCTGTTTTGCTTTCTGTGCACTCGTATGATATGTATTGAATCCTGAATAATTACCTAGGACCTGAAAGTAGAAGATGTGTTTATACATATTTTCACAATGTTGTTTTATTTCAAAAGATATTTTTAGAGACATAGAGATTTTTAAATATGATGTATAGTATACTATCTACATTCCATTGTGAAATGTTCATCTTTTCAGCTGTTATCAGTTGATTTTCTATCAGTGAGAAAGGATTTGGTGGTGGTGATGCTGGGTGTCCTGGAACCCAGGTTCATTCAGCCTTCATCACAAAAGCTCAACTGAGGAAAGAAACTTGATGGTAGAATCAGAGTTGGAAAAACTCCTTAAAAATAAGGCAATTCCGAGACAAATATGGCTGTCACATCCTTTTTCCCTATGACCACAAAAATGACGTTTTTTAAATTTATAAATAATGCTGATTCCTTGGAAAAAATTGACCAGGGATTTCAGGTGAGAGCATGGCCATTGGGTCTACCCTGACATTTCCCATGCGCTGCTCCGGCTGTAGGTACACAGGGAGCAGTGGGCAATGCATGGAGAGGGACTGCACTTGTGGAATCATAACTTGTGTTGCTCTGGGCTGGCCATAAGTGCCTTCCAGGCTGGTAACAAGCTGTCTTTGCTCAGCCATGGCAGCTTTTCAGACCATCTCATCACAGGGGAAATGAGGGTGCAAAGCCACTGCACACTGAGAGGAGCCATTGACACAGGACCACAGGAGGGAAGAAATCCAGCTGTTTTCTTCCCTTGGTCTCAGCTGGGCAAGGAAGCCTGTTTTGTGATCTGGGGTGACATTAAGAGGTGGATGGATGATGCTGCTAGCTCCCTGGATGAGAGTTCCTGCTGGGTATTTGGTTCACCAGGCTGAATGCCTTACTGCTGAAATAAACAATTTTTTCCTGTCCCGTCCTTCATCATTTACTTCTGTTTCCATGACCATGAAAAAGATGTTACCAGTCAAATTTGTTTTTCCATAAACCAGAGACAAATATGTCCTAAAATGAATCCTGCTTTCTCAATGGAGACTGGAAGCTTTTATTCTGATTTTTTGGATTCTTCATTGACATCATCATACAGATGCTAAAGTCAGGGATTTTCAGAGAGACTAGTGTAAGGGGATAGAGCATATATCCAGAGAGAACAAAAGAAATTTCCACTCCCATGACAACAGAAAAGGTAGCGCTGTTCCTCGTATGAGGCTGGAAGAAGCTACCTCATGGCATTTAACAATTCCCTAAGAATGTCAGTGTGCCATAACCCACAACCTTAGGAGATGGAAGGACAGGATATCACTGCTACCATTCACTATCAGAAATGTCTCAACTGATTCAAAAGAAACCCCTCTTTGTCACAAAATCTTTGTATCCTCACTGGTGACTGCAATGAAACCCCTTTACACATACCCAGCTATGGATTACAGTACATGGTGACATGTAGGAAAAAGTTCCAAATAAGGTACTGTATGGGTAGCACAGTTAAACATGCGTCATGCTTCACTGAAAAGAAAGTGGGGGTGGAAAATATGTAAATTGAGGTCAGTACTTCATTACATGTCCATCAGGTTTCTGCAGTGAAGTCCACAGAACAGGTCTTGCTGTTCAACAGGGAACGAAATTTAATGAAAATCATTCATCTTTATAATGGAGATCGCCAGCAAGATGATTTCCAGATGACTCTGTCCTCTTCCAGTCTCACTGACTTTTAACAAATGAGAATAAAGAACCCTAAAGAGAAGAACCCTTCCTTTCTTATTTTTATTTTTAAAATGGGACCTGCCTGAGTCTCTGTGTACATGAAGATTTATTCCAGTCCATGAAAGACTGTGAACTGGTTTGTATATGAAGAGCTCCACCAGGTTCAGATTTCTGCATGCAAAGTCAAGTATGAACTTACGTGCACATAAGGAATGGTTTTTATTCGACGACCAAAATGATTTATCTAGAACACCATAAAACAGGCAAAGCATTAGTTCTCAATTTTCATAATAAGTGAACAGGGTTAGACACTGTTGTAACTTAGAGAAAGACTCTTGCCAGATAATGCTCTATCAAACAGAACTGTTGGAAAGTAGTCAATGACCTCAAAATTTACAAATGAAAGTATATTATAGACCAAACACTTACTCTGGTTTAGTTTGTCTGTTTAGATTTTTTCCTAATTTCTGCTTTTCCATGCAATTTGCAAATCTACCACGATAGTAATTCTTTTCAATATATATCCTTGTGTGTGTGTGTAGGATAAAAAAATAATTGTTTGCCATTAGAAAAGTCTCTGGATTAGTTACATTAGAAAGTGGGTCACTACTAAGACCTCAAAAATGTGCAGTGCAGATGTCTGATTCAGGGAAAAAGGGTGAATTCAAGGAAAAGCTGCTGTAGAGGAGAGGACAGACACAAAACTTTATTTTGAAGAGAACTCTGTGTTTGACTCAAGTGCTTTTCACTGTTTGTAGGCAAATGACTCAGGATAAACCTGGTCAAGGGCTAAGATCATTATCACTATAATCAGAAATGGATGTTCTCACTCACTAAAACAGGGGAAGACTGGAAGCATTGCAGCTGTTGTACATATTTTCAGCAGTGAAACTAAACGGGCAGCCATTTACACTGGGCAAATTCTTGTTTAAAAGTAGAGGCAAAAAGTTAATCTATTCTCTTGTTGTCTCTGGTGGTCTCTATGCTGTGTATGGCTGCTTTGTTAGGTGCTGATCTCCTGCTTGCCTGTCAAATACATACAGCTCTCCTGGGGGCACAGGTGAAGGTGGAGGAATAAAAGACAAGACAGATGTGTAGTAAAGATGATTGACACTATAACAATTGCCAAAAAATGTACACAAAAAGAAGATCATACTGGGAAAGGACACTAAAGAAGGAACAGCTTGCACAATATGCTCTTTAACAGATATTTATATCCAAGAAACTTCAATATTAGAGGAGACAATGCAACAATATTATTTCATCGAGTAAGGAAACTCTACAGGACTGTACCAGCATGGCTGTACTTTTGATGGTTGGAGAGACTTCCCATGCACTCTTAGGCAGAGAGATGAGTCCAAGGCAAGAACAGGATGGCTCACCCTGACCATGGGACCAGATCCCGTGGGACCATCCCTGCTACAAGATCACATCCAAGACCAGGCTATGACACTGCATTCCCATTAAACCTCTGAGCTGGTGACGTCCAGCTGTGAGTATCAGTGCCACAAATTTGTACAGAGCAGCAGCCTCGGCAAGTCCCAAAGCCACCTGATAGGTTTCATGGAGTAAAATGGATCATGCAAAGCCCTTACACGGTGTCAGACAGACAGCTTGGCACAGAGCTGGCCGCACAGTGACCTCTGAGTTGATTTGCAGCTTTCCTTCAAAGCATAATGTTTGCCTAAACGTGTTTGGATTGAGGATTTAGAAAATCCTCCTGAGAGGGAGAAGGAAGGAGAAGTACTCCAGGAAAACAGCCAAGCTTATAACTGAAAGCATGGCAGAGATGATTGAATATAATTCTTGGGAGAATCACAGGCTGGTGTGCCTCAGTTCTTGAGGAGGCACTTGAGCAAATCTTCCCTTGATAATGAGGCTCAAAGCCCCAGAGGTGGGAAGGTCCTGCTTTTTTGATAGACTCTATTGTAAAAAACACCTCTCTTGGAAAAAAAAATAGTTAACAATTATTCCCTGTAAAGGATGTGCTTTCATCCACAGATCAGACATATTTCAGGTTGCAAGTCATTAAAAAGATTCTCTCTGGGCTCCTGTCCAAAACTAGTGCCAGCTTTCTTCAAGCATTTGAGCAAACACAACTGCCACCATCAGTGCTGCCTTCCTTTGGAAAAATCCTTTGATGCTCAGTGGCTGTGGGAGTCAGCCAGCCACTAACAGGTGTCTGCACTTTCCTCCTGCTGCTTACAAGGTCCTGACAGGCTGAACAAAGCTGAGCGGCTGCGCACTGAGCTCCCACAGCATTGGGTCTTCTAAGCCTGCACCCCTCCGAGGCACCGTGTGCCTGCAGAGGTGAGTTATCCAACTGGCCTGTGAGTATGATACAGACTGGCTCTGTAAATGCCAGCACAGAAGCAGAAAATGTTCTTCACTATGCTTTTCACTATGCAGGTGTCCAGGGTTTTGATGAAATTCAGTTGGAGGACAAGGCTGCTCATACTGGGATGGAGAGACGCCAGCCTGCTCAGAGCAGAGAGCCAAAGGCAATAAGTAGGAAATGTGTAAGGAGGAGGCAAGTCTGAACTCATCTTCCTTTTGGGGGTGTAATTACCTCACAGCAGGCTGCAGTGCTGTAGCCAGCCCTAACAAAGATATAGTCTTCCAAACACCCATGGATTTGGATGCTGACATCACTGACAAGGAATGGAGCTAATGAGGGGCTTCTCATCTCTTTGCCAGGGCCAAGCAGTCATTAAATAAGGCTGAAGTAACTCTGGTGTCAGCTCCAGAAGTTCTTGGGAAAACAGGTAAACATCAATATTGCATTTGCAGATGTCAGATGCCTACAGGATTAGATGGCTGCTGATCAGGGAGCTGAAATCAGGTACCTGCAGAAACAGGCATCAGGTAAATGATAGTGTGAGCTGGCTCTAACATGAGGAACACAAGATTTCTCTGCTGTGGAGGTTAGTGTAAAGATTGCAGGGGAGTGCAGTTTGGCAGGTCTCCTTGGGGCAGCTGTGGGGTGCAACCCAGGCAGGCCTCAGCTCAATCCTCAGTGTGTTTCACATACAGCACTTGCCCCAGGCAGCCCTTTCAGGCCCAGCTCCTTGGACGTTGAGTGCACTGCGCCACCACACAACATGGGGACAGGCTTGAGGAGCACTTGCTCCACTTCCCCCAACAACCTGCTGTGAAGGGAAGGATAAAGGGGATTTCAATTGCTAGCTGGTTTTCTCCTAGGAGAAACAGGAATTTTAAGAGGGCGTTCTCTTCACTAGATAAAAGAGAGATTTAATGTTTCATATCTGGAAAAGATCTAACAGATGTTTACTTTGTGCCTCACCAGGGCTGGGATCCTCACTATTTAATACTACTTGGCACTTACATTGTGCTAGTTAAGGGTAAAGAATTGTGCAAATATTAATTAACCTTCAAAGAATAGGAGAGAATCATTTTTCAGAGGGGAAAACCCAGAGGGCAGGGATCTTAAACAAGGTCACACACAGAGCATCACTTGTTTCAATACCCTCAGCTTTGAGGGAAGATCCTCAGGGGGAGGGGAATAGCCTTAGGAATGGGGACCTAGTGAGGACTACTGAAATGACTGATGGGAGAAGAAGGGGACAAGCCTTTGGCTGAGCCAAGCAAAGAAGAAATGCCTAAGGGATGTTGGACAACAGGGGTGGGGTGCAGAATATATTCAAGGACAGAAATAGCAGGTGTGCTGATGAGATCAAAACAGAACCAGCTGCTTCCAAAGAAGCCCTGACAAATAGGGATTAAAATAATTGAAAGGTTCCTGAACTATAGCACTAAGTACAAGGTGTTGGGTTTCACCTCTATTGGTCAAATATGTGTTCCAGCAGAGGCACTTCAGATGTCAGCACTTAGCAATATTTACTGCTGAGTGACTAGCTCAGCTGAGGATCTGGCCCTGAGAAACAAAGGGTTCCTTTGTGATCAAAATTGGAAATATGATGGCAAACATGCTGGCAAATATAAGTAGGAAATAATTTTAAATGGTGACAAATACCTATCATATTCACTTTCAAACCAGATACAGCAGGAGCTAGTTTTAATTTTGCTGGCACTCACCACGTGGAACTACCATGCAGAGACTTGCAGTATATTGCACAGTAATACTGAACCCACAGGCTTCTAAGAGAGATATGAATGTATTCCACAAAATTAACTATTTCTTTCTTTTTTCTTTCCCCCCCCCCTTTTTTTTTTTTTTTTGCCAGGAGAAATGTTTTCTTCCGAGATGCTGCTTACCTTGGCACATCTGGTAAGAGACTTGAAAAGAATTTAGCGCAAGTGCCAGTTGAAAAAGTCGCCTGCAGTCCTGGGACTACTTCTGTCTTCCTACTTTCCTTTTAAAGCAAAAGAACAATGCAACTTGATAGTATTATCAAGCTGCCCAGAAAGGCACTTTCAAAAGATTCAGTGCCTAAATAAGATTTTCAAATAGTTTTTACTGCTTTTCTTACTCAACAGCCCTGCAAGTTACTGTTCAGGTAGGAGGCTGATTGAACAAGAGTTTGCTGGATAACAGCAATATCAAAAGTATACAACTATGGGTTAATCCTGGTTTTATGGATCTGTCATTTCTCTTTAAAAAATTTTGCCATTCTGCAGCAATTTTCTTGTTTCTTTCTAATGTCTCTGAATAGCCAACAAATATGCATACAGAGATTAAGATGAGCATACTCATGGAATAAGCTGGCAGCCTTGCTTTGGAGATGGAGGAAAGGTGGCCACTTACAAAGAATATTCAGGAGAAGTAAAATGCTTTTTCCTGTCAAGGACAGTTGCAGAGTTAGCAGCACAGCTTGGGCCTTCTGGCTCCGAGACCTATTCAAAATTAACAAAAGAGAATTTCCTCCAAGAACAATATTGCAAAACACAATGCTGTCAAATAAGTGGTGTAATTCTGCCATATTTTGTCATCTTTCCAAAGAGCCACTTTAAACACACCAGTAAACTATACAGCACTTAGCAAACTATTTTTCTTGTGCTGTAGATTATATTAATGTATCACCTCAATGTATAAATGTTGTGGTTTATCAGTAAACCAGATTCAGGAGTCAGTTTGGCCAATTCTGGAGCAGAATTTCATTGGCTTACTGTATCTTAGTTACTTCCAAGTTCACTACAGTAAGCTCCCTAGTTAAATTAAGGTTCTTCGATAAATCTTTCTATAAATGGAAATGTAAATTTCAGTGTCTGTACTCAATAAGGTATTGTTAACTCCATAAGAAAAAATCTATCTGTCATAATACCATTTGGGAAAACTAAGCTACTACCAGAAAATTCAGCTCTTTTCAATTTTCAGTTTTGCATTTGAAAAGTAGGCCATTAAAATGACAGGTGAGGGCTGCAGAGCACAGACTGAGTGACTCCTACCTACAGATACATGGGATAACTTAAAAACTGGAATTAAATCTGTTATAAAGAAATGGTTAAAAGACAAGAAGGCTTTTACAAAATGTTGTTGGTGACGAATTTCTAAGGCTGTGGGAATTTTAAATTCCCCCTTGGTAGCTATAAATAACTTCTTAGTCAAGATGAAAATCAGGAACAAACGCAAATTTGTTGTACCCTGCTGTTGTCCACTGAAGTTACCAAAGTGCAACAGAGAACATTATTTGGCACATGAGGTCTTTTTCAGTTGACACTTGCATTTCTTGCATGACAGTAAGTGAAATGACTGCAGCTGTATACCTGCAGAATTTTGTTCCTTTTCCATTGGTGGCAACGTGGGGTGATTACACTGATACCTGATGGGGGATCCTAATTCCACAATAATGTCAGAGCCAAATTTGCTACCTCAGTGCTTGGCTCTTAACCACAGTCTTAAACTTCTCTGTGCACCAGAAAATACCATGAGGCAACTGCTGGGTTACTGTAAGTTTGGCACGTGGCATTTGCCAAAAAGCAGGGCTATAGAAGAGGCTTTAAAGGATCTTACAAGAACAGTTATCCCTCAGTGAAATGGCATTGCTCATACTCGTAAGCTTTGGAGTCTTTCCAGAAGCCTAAATATAACCATGTTGATTCTGGACTGTAGAACTCCCTCCAGTTCCCTGCAGCACAAGTGACAACGTGGCATCTGATGGATCAGGTATGGAGACTGAGTACACTGCTGATATCTAGAGTGTTTGCAGTTTGCAGCAATCTTTTAATTTTTAGGCTGCATTTCTTTGGGATCAGATTTTACTTGTTCTTTCACCTAGACAGCCCTTCTGTCTCCTTGATGTTTACAACCAGGTATTTATATGCAGCAGATGCCTGTTCTCTCAGCCTTCATTCTTCTAGTGTAAGCAAGGCAAGCTGTTTTAGGGTCGTCTCCTATGAAGGCTTTCCACAATTCCTCAGCCTGCAGTAGCTGCTATATGCCTTTTACAGGTTGAGATTCTCTTTCTGGTGCAGAAATTACCAGCACTGTTTGCCCCTTTCCCTGTCAGTCACCTCTCATTCTTTTCAGGTGCGTTAATATTTCATGTTGTGCTTGATGCATCAATATATCTGTTCCATATTGCAGAGGTACTGTGAGGCTGACTGTGCCAAACTGGGAGCTTTCAACCATCCTTTGCTCATCTGTTATGTCCTCTCACCTTTTGTGTACTTTGGTTTAATGTGAAGCAGGAGTTTGATTACTCCACCTAATTCCTTGACCCCTGGGGGCTCACTGGGGAATCAAAAGGAGCAAGAAGTGAGATAAGAGCAGAGGATGTCACATGTTCCCTGCTAGAGTAAGCAATAATGGAGATCATCTACTACAGTAGGTAATCCTCTTCAAGCAGGGGTAGAAGGGTACATGCACTCAGAGCCTCAGGTGTGCTGCTTCATCTGGTACTTCAGGTGAAACATCTAAAGCAGTATCCATTGTAAAGTACAAGGCTGAAAGCTCTGGTAACTGAACTAAGGATGTCTATCCTGCTCCCCATTTGCAGTAGAGCAGGAAGGTGTGCTGGAGGGAGGGGAGAACAACTGGGTGCAGTGTCAGCTTCAATTGCCCCAGCCAGACAGTGCTGAATTGCTGACAGAGCCTTTAGTGTGCCTGCTGTCATCACCACTGATAAGTGAAGAACTTAGTCCTTCAGCTCAAGTGATAGAGGTGTTCTTTATGGGACTGAGAGCTCAGTATCCAATCCTGGCCAAAAGCCCTGCAGAGGGAATGTTAACCTTGGCTGCAGAAAGCAAGAAACTCAGTTGCCTTTGAAAATTCAATATAACCCTGTCTTGGTGTTATACAGACAGCAGTGTGTGAGTGAGTGATGTGTGTGAGTTATTGATTTATCCTTCAACTTCTGTCCTTCATTTTATTCACATAACTTTATATCACAGGTTTTATGACTGATAGAAAAATATGATTTTATTTCCATGAGCAGGAAATGTTTCTTGTGCCAATTTCCCTAAAGGAGATGAGTGATTAGTGACACAATCCCTTTGTCCTCGCCATCACCTCTGATCAGCTCTATCATCCAGAACTTGCTTTTGCCTCCCAGTCAGAGAATCAGAGCAGCCTCAACAGAAGTGCAGATGCTGAGTAACAAATAAACATTACTGTTGTTCATGGGGGAAGAAGAGTATTTGTCTGATGACCACCCATACTCCAAATATCTGTTCACACAGATATTAGATTTTATGAATGGTTGTAAGTAAGAATGCTGGTCAAGCTGAACAATAGCTGCTTCAAACATGAACAAATACCATATTAGGTCAGTTCTGTTACTCACATGAATTTCTATCACATTTGATCTGAAACACTGAGAATATATTCCCTAGCTGCTGCTTCCAATCTCCTGTTTGCTGATGGTTCGTCTTCTGCATGACAGTTTGCTACAGTATATCACTGAAATATACTGACACATTTCTTAAACATATTGCATTCTCATAAGAAAACAAAATGGAAAAAAATAGTTTGTACCTATATCCTACTTCTGTCAGTCACTAAAATTGATTGACTCTCTTCTGTTTCTTTCTTTTCATTCATGATTGTGTTTTTGTTCAAATAATTGATTTATCATGTATCTAATGATTCTTTCCTGGTTTTCAACTTGAAAAATATCCATGCCCTGGCTCATTGCTGTAGTGTTTGTCATCAGAAAAACACCATAAATCATTTTGAGCTTAAGATCAGACTGGGAAGGTGGAGAAAGGTCTGGATGATTTAAAGACATCTGCAGAAGAGATCTGAAAAACTTTTCTGCTTTAGAGAAAGATTTTAATTGGCCAAGAATAATAAGGTTTAATTGGAATTAGGGTTTCTCTAGAAGGTGGATACTGAAAATTGTGGGGCTGTTAGAACAACAGTTTGCATGGGTTTATGTGTGGAGAAATTTGGAGGTATTTTTTGATGGATTTGAGTATTGTATTGCCAAGAAAATCTTATATCAATGTTAGCTTTGGTTTTCATGTAAAAGCTCAATGGCCACAAGTGTTGTTAGGTGAAGCATTCAACCTAAGACCTCCTGGAAAGATGCCTTTGGTGATATGGAATTAAAAACGGCTTATCTCAGAACAGAGAGAGGGGAAGGAGAGTCACAGTTTCTCAGAGTCACAGGGAAATGCCACAAGAGACAGCTTGGGCATGGGCTGGGCCAGGTAGAGACAAGTTGGTTAATAGGGTTTCTGTCTGGCCAGGG
Source organism: Chaetops frenatus (assembly GCA_013400775.1). NCBI lineage: Eukaryota > Metazoa > Chordata > Aves > Passeriformes > Picathartidae > Chaetops > Chaetops frenatus. Next base: position 146,918 of record VZTR01030572.1, read on the forward strand.
GTCCAAGGCTTCTGCTCTGACAACCATCAGCTTGAGATTTGGATATGGAGTGAAGCAGAGAGATTGAAGATACAGTTTTTCTGTATTTATATGCCTGTCCAGGCTATATTTGAAATTCTCCTGCTTTGGCTGTTGACACACAATCCCAGTTCTGCCCCATGGAGATACCTTTATGAGATATGGACATACAAAATAGATTGAGGAAAATGAGAATTGATTCTCACTTTTCAGTGAAGTTCAGGCACTTTGGTATGTAGTATGAAGTTCATGGCCATGAAAAATAATGTATTAATTAATTTTTAACCAGGTTGTGATATATATATATATAATATATATCCATATCAAGATGATATTTCATATCTAACTTCTTTTTTTTTATGCCCAAGGAACACAATAAATAAAACAATACAAAAGTCATATTGTTTTTTGCATGATAAAAAATTTCAACAGGTTCAGACTCTCCCATTTAAAAAAGAGTGATATATGACAAAAGGATTTAAGTCCAAATTAATCTTTATGATAGAACAATATTTACCAATTATATTTTTGTGAGGAGTACTTGCTTGGGCTATAAGGTCATGTGAACATATGGTCTCCTTCATATCCATACTACTGGAAAATGTCCTTGGTGATAAATGTATCACTGTTATCAAAATCTTATCCAGCCTTGGAATGTGCTACTTAGCAGGTCTCCAACCTGCTAGAAAATGTGATTTACTTGGTTAGGACTGTTATCTCTATTCTCAGATAAAATTAGAGAATTTCTTCAAATATATTTTAAAATCTATTTCACTGACACTATCATAAAAAGAAAAAGCATTAACATTGTCTTTTAAAAGTAAGAACTAGCATATACTGTGCTTAAAAAAATTTGCCATTTAACATCAAAGTTACAGTTAAAGACACTTAAGTTTCCAATTTAGTTAATGCTGCCAAATTTTGCTAGATCAACACAGGCTTTTCAAATCTGAGCTCAAAAAAAACCCAAAAAAACCTGTCAGAAGAATGTTGATGGAGTGAAAACTAGAAATATATGCTGATACACAGCGAGGAGCTGGTGATAACTACTGTGTGCAGTCCTCATGCCTGCAATGTGCTCACAATTGACTTAATATGAGAGAAAATGGCCAGCTGGTCCTGATGAACTGAAGGCAGCAAGCTGTGCTCCCTTGCCATTAAACTCAGGAAAAACACTCTTCTCGAAAATACAACTTTTCAACATTACTTGAACTATTTCACAGATATTTCCATAAATGATTGGCTTTTCTAGCTTTAACTCTTTCTGATTTGAAAGAAGAAGTTTCAAGCTGTGGTGAAAAAACTTACCTGTTCTCAGAGCAAAGAAGAAAATGTGACTGATCTTCTAATCTACCGTAAGGTGAAAATAAGACAGAAGTTTAATAATTATAATATCAAGCTTTCTTAGAGGATAAGCTATACATTCTTGCTTCATATCTGTTGAGTAGAACTCCATCATTTTACTAATCAAGTTCTCATACTTGGCTGCAATAATGTCATTTACCACTATCTTCAAATAGGGATGGTACATAAGGACAAAGCCATAATTAGGATTGCTGAATCTAAATAGAAGGAGTAGTTAGATAGAAAAAGTTGTTTAAAATTCTTTTTTGATCTTTGAAAACTCCATTTTTTTTTCTATCTCAGCTTTCTACTTAATTTAATTTACCAAACAAAAATACAACAGTTTCATTTGGGAAAATATTATACTAACAACACTAAGAAGTTTCTCTCATCCATCCTTACAGTTTAGATTTACTTAATATAATATTTATGCTATAAACCAGAAAAGAAACACAGGTGTTGTGGACAGCATGTGGATTAAAAAATGCTGCCCTTTCAGAGTAATTTCTCCTCTACACAACTATTATTTTCTTCCAGCAGTGAATCTGTACAAAGGTTTCCTGAACAGGGAATAAATTAATGGATCTATTTTAAAAGGACAAATATTATAGTGCAAGCCATACCCATGCTATCATGGCCAAACAGATGCTAGAGAAGCAGTATTCAGACATTGTTTTTGCAGAAACAAAAGGTTTATCGCTGGAGTGGTATAACATTAACAGGAGTGCTGACCTACTTACACACCACAACACTTTGAGGAGCCTCTGGGGAGATTGGAGACCCTGCAGCAGGGCATGTTTTACAAGCCAGCTCATGAAACTATGACCAAGAGCACAAC
>VZTR01030572.1:161790-195778 GCA_013400775.1 Chaetops frenatus
GGAAGGGGGAAAAACCCGGCAGGGCCCCCGGCCGCAGCCCCGGCACGGCCCCGGAGCGGCCGGCCAGGGCCATGCCGGAGTTACCTTCCACGCGGACGGAAGTCGAAGAGGGTTTCCAACTTCCCGCTCCTAAAAAATGTAAGCTTCGCAAAGACGCCTCTAATTTCAAGTGGCTACATGAAGTGCCCATCTTAAAATTAGCCAATCCGTGGGCTCCTCACCTCTGCTGGAAACTGTCCCGGCGGAAGTAGGAAAACAAAGAACCCCCCCCAGGAAGGAGAAAAAAAAAAGTTGTTGTCCTTTAAACCACAACAGCTGTGCATAGTGGTGTGATGTACATCATGCTGGTTTTTATGGTCCTGCATTGTGCTGGGGTAGACTGCACATTGCTCTGTTTGTGGAACTTCCCAGCATTTCAAAAACGTGCCCAATAATGGTGTGACGTGAGCAGAACTCTTCCACTCATCTCCTTCTTCCATGAGCCATAAACCTTTAGTCTTACATGACTGGGGCTTCACAGCCTGGGAGAAGACTGGCCAGGAGATCATGCAGAAGCATGCAGTGGCATGGAGAGGGCTGGAAACTGTTTATGGTTCCTTCTTATACAAGAATGAGGGGCACTAGGTTGAGCCAGAAAATTGCAGGTTGAAATGAATTAAAAGGAGTCACACACGCAGTGCAGAAGGGCATGGAAATCCATGGGTCTATAAAGCATGGGAAACATTTGTGTTAGAAAGTTCCAACAAGGACTTCTAATGGCAAACATTTAACTTGAGAGTTTCTGGGTCAGGAAAGTTCCTAAATCACAAGTTGCTTGGTCTAGGAAGGTATTCTGGGGAAACATTGCTATGGACTTTTCTGTCGTAGCACTCTTCTCTTGACATTCACTTATGTCTGCCATTGAAGACAGAGAGTGGGAGAAATAGCTGCACAGAGGATGCTGAGGCTGGTCCAGTGATTGATTAGGAGCATCTGAAGCTGATGGAATATGTTGATTTTAAAGGTAAAAATCAAGTCTTGGGGAAAAAAATGAAAAAGGAAAAAAACAGAAGGAAGAAAGGAAAGGAACAGAAAAAAGATCTCCCCAGTACCCAGCCATGAAGAGCAGTGGTAAAGTCTCAGATCTCCAAGTTGATCATCCCCTATGGGAACTGTCTCCAATGCAGTATCTAGACTGAAGACGACAAGAAGGACTTTTGCCATGCTATTTCCCTAGAACTACATGCCTTTCATCAAAACCTGCCCAAGATCCCTACTGGTTGTTGCTGTGAGGGATGTTATTAGTGCTGACTGGAGTGTGTTTATCAGATGCAAATGTTGCACATTGGTTGTTAAGCTTTTGCATGTTTGCTGTTGCCTCTGCCACAGCCTCAGCATCACTGGGGCTAAGGCTCAAGGGCACTTTGGGCACTGGGCAGCAACAGGGGATGGAGCAGGAGTGGAGATGAGCTCCTCCAGGAGAACTGCCAGGAGAGCTGCCAGCAGGCAAGGAGATGCCACTTTGAAATCACCTAGGGTTCAAGTTTTTTAGATACCAAATTATACCTCAAGGAGAGGGGAAAAAAAACCCATGTTGTTTTAAAGAATTAAGAATATTACACAAGAGGAGAATGGAGAACTGCACAGTCAAAAGCAGCATGTAACAAAGGATTCATTTAAGCTACAGCACAGTGGTTATTAAATACGTATTTTTAAACATAATTGGACATTTTGAGCATTAGTTTGCCTGTCATAATGAAAGAAAATTAAATGTCCCCATTCTTCTTTTATGGAAAGACAACTGCTTTTAGAGCAACTCAGAAAGGAAAAAAAACAAAACAAACTAAAAAACAACAAGCCAGGTTTGTCATCTTGACACTGTGTATGCTGTGTGAGCTCCTAGGTCTTATCAAGTGTTTATAGTTTCATGTTGAAAAGGCTGACAGACTTTTCATTACACAAGTGCTACCAGGTGCTTAAAAATACTTAAAAATACAATCTTATTTCAAGCCTGATGAATTTGTAGCTTTTTCAAATATCAGCAAGGATGAAATCTCACCTTCCCAGATCTCACACGCACCTTTGCTCTCACTGAGGGTTCTTCTGCAGCAGAGTATATTTACTTATGTGTGCTGAAGTCAGTGATATAATTCTTATAAGTGCCCCTGGTATAAGTAGGTGCCTGCCTGTGTTTACCACCTGTGTTTGGCTGAGCCCAGAATGGATGTGATTGGAGTTACATCCACCTGGTATCCAGTCACAAGTGGTGCTCCCCAGGGCTCAGTGTTGGGCCAAGCCCTATTTAGTATCTTTACCAATGATCGGGATGAGGTGATTGAGGGTACTCTCAGTCAGTTTGCAGTTGAAACCAAGGTGGGCACGAGTGTTGACCTGTTGGAGGGCAGGAATTCTCTACAGAAGGACCTGGAGAGGCTGGGTTGATGGGACCAATTACATGAGGTTGAACAAGGCCAAGTGCTGGGTCCTGCTCTTGGGTCTCAACAACTCCCTGCAGCACTACAGGCTGGGGGACGGGTGGCTGGAAAGCTGCTCTGAGGAAAAGGACCTGGCGGTGCTGGTGACAGCAGCTGAGCATGAGCCAGTGTGTGCCCAGGTGGCCAGGAAGGGCAGTGGCATCCTGGCCTGTGTCAGCAATAGTGTGGCCAGCAGGACCAGGGCAGGGATTGTGCCTCTGTGCTCAGCACTGGTGAGGCCACACCTCAAGTGCTGTGTCCAGTTCAGGGCCCCCCACGACAAGAAAGGCACTGAGGTGCTGGAGTGAGTCCAGAGAAGGGCAACGGAGATGGAGAAGGGTCTGGAGCACAAGTTCTGTGAGGAGGGGCTGAGGTAGCTGGGGGTGGTTCAGCCTGGAGAAAAGGGAAGACCTCATTGCTCTCAAGAAACCCCTGAAAGGAGGGTGAGGCCAGATGAGGACTGGTCTCTTCTGCCAGGTAACAAGCGATGGGACAAGAAGAAATTACTTAAATGGTGCCAGGGAAGGTTCAGATTAGACATCAAGAAAAATTTATTCTCTGAAAGGGTGGTCAGGTATCAGAAGAGACTGGCAAGGGAAGCGGTGTCATCATCCTTGGAGGTATTTAATGAATGTGTAGATGTGATACTAAAGGACATGGTTTAGTGATGGACTTGTCAGTTTTGGGTTAACTGTTGGACCTGATGATCCTGAAGGTCTTTTCCAGTTTAAATGATTCTGTGAATCTGTGATTCTGAGGTAAATAGAACTAATAGCTGTAAGCTCAAGCTTGTTAAATACAAATGAAAAATGAAGAACTTTCATTATTTGTAATCAATGAGAAACAAATTACAAGTGTTGGTAGCAGATTCTTAATTTTTAGATAACTTCAAATTATGCCTAGATGGAAGATATACTTTAACAGCACACAAGCTATTTGGCTTCATATACTCAGTCACTCTTTGTTTGCTGTTTTTAATAGAAGTATTAAATCTTTTCATTCACTGAGGTTTCAGAATGATACAATATCTACAGAACTTATTCTCATTTCTTTTTCTATATAATACTAAATGTAATTTTGTTGTTTGGATGGTTTTTTGTTTGTTTTGTTGTTGTTTGTTGGGGTTTTTTTAACAGTAAGTGTGGAAGAAAATACTGAGAAACTACAATACAATAAATAAATAGAACATATTAAAGACACTTTCAAATATGGCTCTACTTCCCCTCGAGAGGCTTGAATCTAATATTGACTCCAATCTCAGCATTTCAAGTCCTTCAAGTCATTCAGCAGAATTCATGCTAATAGATCTAGTATTGAGTTTTGCATTCTTCCTCTATTGCAGTGACATGCTTAAGAATGTCATATTAAAACAGCAAACATAAAAGCAATTTTCATTATTATTCCAAGAAAACAAATTGCAAACAAATTCATTGGAACCAATGAATCTAACACAAATACCATCACAGAGATTTGTTTTCTCCATTGCTCCACTTCCTCCCAACAGTAACCCAGAGCCTTCCATACCCCTTGCCATGATAAACCACCAACTATCCCCTTGTATTATTGTCTAACTTCCTCTGCATTTTCTCCATTTTACCTCTTCCTTTGGGCTTGAATGGCCCACCATTCCATGCCCATGATATGCTTATGTCTTGGTTGTGTTCCTCTTTCTCCATGGCTGGGCCAGGGGCTGTGTGTGGGTCACAGTAACCTGTGTGCCGACTCATGAGCCAGCCAGTGCACATGAGGAGTTTGTTCTGACCAGGTTAGGCTCCCTCTGCAACCTTTCTCTCAGCACAGGACATCATTTAGATCTCTCACCTCTGCCTGGCCACAGACTTCCATGAAATTTGCAGGAAATGATTTGTCATTTATATCTTGCCTTTCTGTCAGATGGTCTTGTAGTCGTCACATGATAGATGGACGGACAGAGAGCAAGACCATGTAAGCTGTACTCCCCTGGGGAGCCAGACTGAAAACCCATAAGATATCTCTTACAGAACACACTGGGTTAACTTTTCTGGCCTGCAAATATGTTTAAACCATAAATTTTTGATCAGAGACATACAAGTTAGTGAGAAGCAGAACAAAGAGAACTGCAGAAGAGCATGATAGACTGAGTTTTTGTATTTCCAGGAAAAAATTCTATTTCTTTCCACAGACAAGTACTTTCTTGATATTTTTTTGAGTAATAGATTACTGTTAGAATTTTCTAGAAATATTCAAATGGATTTCAGAACTTCATTCTTCTGCCATTTATAAACTGGAATATACTAGCACGGCCTCCTTAAAAAGGCTGAAAAGTCTAAGCTAAGTGTAGAGTTAGATGAAATCTATTTTTTCTTTACATGCATTTTTCCTGCATATCCATGTCTATGTTATTGTCATCAGCAGGTCCTAAGGTAACATCATGGAACAATTTATAAGACCAAGTGTTAAATATGCAGTACTTCTAAGTTTTACTTTTTTAAAAAAAACTGGAGGCAACAGAAATCTGTGATTCCCCTTATAAAATCATTTAAATCAACTCTAAATTAATATCTACAATTGCACACAGTTAATAATTGCTTCTATATTATTAAAAGTGTTAAGAATGCAAACAAGGACAAAGAAGTCAAAGATGAGATTACATGAAGAACAACTTTACATGGTGGACATCCTTTCTAGTGGGTCAGTGTTTGCAAATTTCCATGTAAAATGATTGCTAAAGGTGTTAAAGCAAACATAATGAACACCACTCAAGTTCACTTCTAAAAAACTCCTAATTAAGTCCCCTATTCCCTGAGGCTCTTGGAGGAAGGTATTATAAAGTAGATCCTAGAAAATCCATATTTAAACATAATTTGGATTTGAACAGATATGAAAAATTATCACTATGTATAAATATCCCAGCTTTCCAGTTTCCTACACGGGACTAACGGGCATACAAAACTACATGGGGCCAACTAATTTGTTTTTGGTATTTCATATTAACTTCCACGTTTTTACATGGTTGTATTTTATAAAGAGCTATTGACACAGAAATGAAAATTTATTCCCCCTTTTCATTTGATTTTTTTTCACAGGCAATATTTTGAACTAGAATTGGTTTCTCTTCTCATTAACCACTTCTTTTCTCTGCCAGACTCAATGTCAGTTGGAGGACAAAAGTATTGCATACTAGTGATGATAGGCAGTATGTCTGAACAAGCTGGCATGTGATGATGGTTTCCTGAGAAAATAGCATCCTCTGAGGACAATATCACTTTTTTTTTAAAATTGGATAGGTGCCTTCTATCTTGCACACACTGAGGAGTTTTGGCTTTTTCAGTGCTTATCTGATCCTCTTTATTTAAAGCATTTAAAGAAAAAAGGTTACTTTGATTGCAGCTGCTTCTGGTGGCTGAATGTGGAGCTAAAACAAGGCATAAAGAGCAGGTATAGCTGAACTTTGAGATATTCTACACTAAAGTGAATAGAAACTCATTAGTCCTCTCTCATTTCTGCTTAGACGCAAAACACAAATGGTGAAAGAATCACCTGCCAAGAATCTTCTACAAAGTCAGACTAAATCTAAAGGGTGTAAATGGACATGCTCATGGCTCTTCTGAGAAGAATAATGGGAATTTAAGGGAACTTGATAAAGCTGTAGAAGAATTAGTGAAAACAGAATGATGAATTTGTTCATCTGGGATACAGCAGACCTGTGATAATAGCCTGCATGAACACAAACTGCTTCAACAGGAGCTTAAAGCCATTCCATGAGTGAAGTAGAAGAAGTTCTTGGGCCTGGAAGTTCTTGGCTCACATCTCAGCAGCACCTTCAAGTGACTGGGATGGCTTTCCCTATTTGTCAACCTGTTTTAAAAGAAGTATTTCCAATAATGAGACACATCTGGAGAGCTGGGTCTGGTTCTGGGCTCCCCAGCACAATGCAGGGACATACTGGAGACAGGCCAAAGAAGGGCCATGAAGACTGTGAAGGGCCTGGAGCATCTGACATACAAAGAGAGGCTAAGAGACCTGAGATGTTCAGCCTGGAGAAGAAAAGGCTCAAGAGGATCTTAACACTGTGCCTAAATACCTCATGGAGGCATTAAGAATGATGGTTTTTTCAGTGGTTCCCAGGGACAGGACAGACTGTGGGCACGAAGTGAAATATGGGAAATTCTATTTATGTGTGAGAAAAAAATTTTTTTTTTACTATGAGGATGGTCAGACACTGAAATGGTTTGTCTGTATGCATTGTGGAATCTCTGTCCTTGGAGGTACCCAAAACTTGACTGCACTTGGCCCTGTGCAAACCTGTTTTAGGTGACCTTCCTTGAGCAGGGGGGGGTTGGATGACCCTCTGATTCCTACTCTGCAGGCTTCTGTACGGATTGGCAACAGTGGTCATTGTTTTGCCTCCGGGCACATTTTTAATATTCCATAATAAATAATGTGATATGTAGTTTTAGAAATGTCCTGTTTTTTTTTACCATAATTTCCTTCAAATTTTTTCACCCCAGATTTTTTTTGTCTAACTTTGAAGTCAACACCAATCGCACATGTATCATGAAGAGAAGATGCATTAGGCCTAATGCAACACTTTTAATGTAAAAAGTGGCAATGAGTAGGAGCTGACAGCTCAGCCTTGGGAAAATATGGAAATTTGGCTTAGAGCTGCAGTTTAAACTTGGAGTTTGCTAGTTAAATTCCCAGCAGGTCAGTTATTAAGTGTATGCATTCAGCTAACCAGAGACGAGATATCCTAAAAATGACACCTTATTACAGAATGGGAAATATGGGATAAGTTATTAGATTTCCTTCCTCTTCCTCTTCTTAGCTTATCTATCCCATTTTTAACTCCTATATCTATCAAGGAAAGAAGAAAAGAAACAACCATTAGACACATGGTTTTCATTACCATGGCTGTGACGTTAGAAGCACATGCACAGACTGGATCATCTCATTAAATTCGGATGACAGGCTGTGCTCATAGGCCTCCTGCTTCTTCACAGTGCACAAATTACCTTTTCCAGCCACTCACCCAAAATGAATACAAACTGGTAAAAACCAATACCAAATAATGTAAAAAGGATTAGCAAGCCTGCATAGTTCAGCATGTCCTGCCCTGTAGGACAGGCACCGAGAACTCCCTTTCATGGAAAAAGGTTACTTTCTAGTGGCAACCCTGGGAGCACTCTCCATCATTCCTTTCCACTGCAAACTTGATACTTGTTCACAGAAAAGCTCATGTCATTCCCCTCCTGAGTTTTACCTTCCAGATACTAAAAGATAAAATTGTGGGAATTTTTTCTTTAGTTCCATATGATGTCAGTTATATCACCACCCCCTATTTCCTGCTTAAACACTTGTTTTTGATGAACTGTGCTTATGAAAAAGAAAATGAAAGCAAGAGTTTAATGAATAATTAAGTGAACCTAAATTGCAAATATTTTATTTTAACTTTTGGGGGAAAATCTCCTTCTATAAGATGTGAAAGTAATGAAAAATGAATAATGTATGGAAAAATATCATTAAATGCATTGAATGGGGTATTTGAGGAATATTATTCAGTAATCTTTTGGGAAACTACATGTCCTACATGTCTTGCTTCTAACTTGACACACGCCATTTTCCCACATACCAATCAAATCTTTAGATAGCATTTGCAATTTTTATTGCAGAATACCTCAAAGAACAAAAAAAGATAGGTTGGTAGTGGCTATTACAGGGGATGATTTTAGAAAAAAAAAAATGGCTCATTCTCCCATTCTCCTCGAAGGAGATGATTTCTTTTCTTTGCACTTTGTATACAGACAGAGAGCAGTCACTCCTACCTCTGTTTCCAGGGTACTTGTGAAATTACCTCGGTCTCAAAACCTGCAAATACTGATTCTTTTTAGCTCAGTACATGGGCTATTGGCAGACTGAGGACATATTTTCTGGAACAGCAGGAGTACTCCTTTAAGTGCACTTGCAGGTTCTGTATCTTAAAGTCTTATCTCCCTATGTGTAATTTTTTACCTGTAAAACATGCTCAATAGCCCTTCCTTTCTAAAGTCCTTTTCCCTTGTCTATTCAAACTGCAACAATTCAAGGCCAAGGATCACCTCTTTTTGAGGTATTTGTGTATCACCTAGTGCAATGGAGCACTAGTGACCAGGAGTACCACAAGCAGAGTGGGCAAACAGGGAATGAATGCCATGCCAGTTTGGGCAGCAGTTCTTGTGGAGGATCATGCAGGAAGGGTGCTGAAGTTCTGTGGGTTTGACCAGGGAGCAAAGGCATTCACCCAGCAGAGAGTGATGGCTTCTCTAAGTTCCACACCCACCACGACTGACACAGCTGCCCAGACAGAGCTCTGGGGTGAACTTTCTGCCACTCAAGGCTCAGCTGCTGGGTATGCCCTGCTCTCAGGCACCCTTAAGGCACATGGTTTAGTGCTGGACTTGGCAGTGCTGCGTTAACAGGTGAACTCGATGATCCTAAGGTCTTTTCCAAACTAAATGTTTCCATGATGCTATGAAACTAGGTAATCCTCCAATATTCTCTTTGCTTTCTCATCCTTCTTTTCAAATTCAACATCCTGACTTAGAGTCTGAAAGCACCTTACTGACATCAGAGTGCTCTAAAGGGCATCAGCACACAGGATCTACAACTAAAGCAAAAGAACCCAAAGGAGTGAGCTGTAAGAATTTAATTTGTGCCTCTAGGATGGTAACATATATCTCATTATTTCTGATATCTGTTTCTACATTTCCTTCTCTCTCACTTTATTTTTTTTATTAACTTTTCTTAACTTTTCTTGCTTTAGAGAAGACAGATATTTTCTTGATGTACTCTTGGAGACCCTGAAGGTGGCAAAGAAGCTTGTGGGCACTGCTGTCAGCTACAATCCAATCTTCATTTCAAACCTGCTTTTGAAGCAAGAGTCCCATGTTTTGAAGGAAAATCCCAAAACTTCAAGGGTGATATTGTACACCATCAAGTAATAACAATAGTGCCAAACTTCTTAATAGTTTGAGGTTTTTTTTAAATTGATGCTGAAAGCTATTATGACACTGTCTTGCTATTGCAGTGTGGTCTAATGTGTGCTGCTCCACAGGCAGGTCGCAGTAGCTAATTTTCTCTACTGTTTTTCTTTGGCACTGACAGCATCCCTCATTAGTTTCTTTATTGGTACATTTAAATACCCTTGTAGCACCATTAAGTTTAAAATGGCTTTATTCTTTGTTCAGCAATATTTGTGTTTAGCATATTTTCTCAGCCCACCCTACAAGATTCCTTACAACAGATGTTATGGTGCAGTTGAAGGAACGTGAACCAAATTGTAGGTAATGGTCCATGTTTATTTGTTTTGTGTAAGCTGTGGTTTCTATAGCTACTGTGCATCTGCTTTGTGCCATTTGCTGATCACTTTCTGTAGTTGTCTCAGTCTAGATATTTAAAGCACGCTGTACTGATTCTGCTCAGCACAGCAATCTGACAATGGCTCGACACGTGAACCAAGCTACAAATTTGGAAACATTTGAAAACAGCTGTTAAGTCTGCATATTCATTCTCTATCTACTGCTGGCACAATGGCCACTGAACCAAAAAGTGAAACCGACAGTGGTCCACTCGCAGCAAAAGATTTGAAAGCACTGCTGACATTGGGTGCAACTAGGCACAGCTTGAAAGTGGGGGATAAATTGGGCTCCAGAGTGGGAACCCAGAGGCAGAGACAGCAAATCCCTCTGAATTTTGCACTTTCACCAAAACCAGAAAACATTCCTGGGTGATAGATATCATTCTGTTAAAGCTGATGAAATTACCTGAGAGCTGCAGCACCAAAGATATATTTAACTTACTGTTTTTCTACTGAACTCTTTCCTTCTAACATAGAAGCAAAGTAGCAGCATCTTGCCCTTCAAACTTTGGCTTCATTGAAGGATTTCCTCTTCTGTACTGAAAACTCTGTTTCTGTCTTCAAAAATAATGCCATTTGGCTAAAACCCTGTGATTAAAAGTGACAGTAAGGGATAATGTTTTGCAAATTTTACATCATGTGGGAATGTTTTTTATTTCCCTGACACCCTCTATCAGACATACCAGCTGTTTTTTCTGGATTTATTTCTTGTTGTGAGCTTGCTTTACTCAGTGTATAAGAGATGCAAAGAACTGCATTGGTCAATTCTGCCTCCATAGCCTATTTTCCAAAAGAAGTTAAGCTTTACATGAGCTGTTTTTCAGGTCTTGCTTTACAAATGCTCGTTTGTCGGCTAATTTCAGCTATATTTCACCAAAAGTGTAGAAATCTCAAAGGTATTACAGGTCTATAAACTAGTTCTCCCTGGTTCCGCTTCCCCCTGTGAAATACCCAGATTAGCTCCTCCAATGATGAAAAGGCTGCAATGCTCATCTGCATTGTTAGAGAGCAGAGAGTCCACCTGGGAGACAGCCTCTGCAAACAGGACCTCTGAAGAGCTGCAACACCATGGATATGCCACTTTCTAGAACCAGATAGAACTAACTGCTACTTCAGATTTCCTGGTAAAAACTTACAATTTGTATAAATTTTCAGATTTTTTTTTTTTCACTGAGTTTTAAGGTGGTTTTGGTCTTGAAGGCAAAACAATGACACTCAAATCAGTTACAAGTGTACAATTTTTTTTTTAAATATTTAATTAATAAGCTCACTTATTTAAAATATTAGAAGGTGTCCAGCACATTAACTGCCTTCAGCAACAGTCATGTTGCTGGGTTTTATTAGATCATAATACTGGACATTCTGTCATAATCTGACATTATGGACTTTCTACAAAAGATTAATGAGAACAAGTGTTCCCTCTCTCTCTTTTCAGTTCTTGAATATTAGATACTACCCACATTTCCTTTCAGATTCTGTATTTTTTAAGGAAGAAATGAATGCTTATTGTGTATGAGAAGTTGTGGCTCTAAGGTAAGTGTAAATTAGGTCTATTGGAAAAAGAGAAATCAGATTCTTTACTCTGGGAAGAGTGTGAAAATCCGCAAGAAGAAAAACATACTGAGATCTTATTTCCAGGGCAGAAGGAATTTTCTAGGTCTAAGTATGAACACATTTTAATAATTAAATGAATCAGTTTAAGCTAAGTATGACCTAAGAAAGAAAAGCCCAGCCTCTTTGAGCCTGGGCTAGAAGGAGTCGGGCTTGTGTTACTCACACAGTGCATCACTGTGGGTTACAGTTTGCTCTACACACACTGCTGCAGCAAAGTACATAACTAGTTTTCCCCAGTTTGCTCAAAAAAAAAAAAAAAAAAAAANAAAAAAAAAGTTTAATTTTCCATCTTGAAGAAATTTCCATGGCTCTGTTCCAGCAGTTCATGACATTGATGTGGCAATAAAATGGCTGTTTTGCTTCTGGCAGGAACTTCTTGCCCTCCAGGAAGCAGGGAGCCGGGGTTGCAAAAGGAAGATAAAGCCATGCTGTGGCAGAGGTGGCTGGGAGATGGCTCCACAGGGAACAGCAGGGCAGCACCAGCTGGGCAGGACACGAGTGACAGCTCTCTTCCTCCTCCTGCCTGGGCTGCTGGGCATGGACAGCTTGGCCACTGGGTCATGAGTGCTGCTGCTGCTGCTGCTGCTGCTGCTGCCAAGATGTTTGCTGCCCTCAGGAGCACGGGCAGCTCGAAGGAGTCACTGGCCAAGCATGGGCAGTAACAGGGCTGCTCTCCAAACACAGCCCAACCCAATTATTGTCCTGTTTGCTCTTCCAGGACAAGGAATGTTAAATGAGACTAATGCACACCTGTCAACCAGTGTGTGGTTCGATATGGCAGATCAGAGAAAGGGGTGGGTAATGCCAATAAAAGAGTATTTGCTACATGAGGCAGCAACATTGACCTGGACATGTGGATCAGATTTAATATTCAGTCCTTCTCTTTTCTCCTCCTTTAGCATCATTGCTTCTAATCGTAATAGATTACCAGTTAGCCCAACATGACAAGGTGTTAAGTTAGGAAAAAACCAATATTGGTGAGTTGGGTTTTATTATTTCTTTGGATGCACAGAAAATCAGGGACATCATAGCTATTATATGAATAAAATGCATCCTGATGCTATACTAGCACAATCTGATTTTATGGCACTCTCTCAACCAGAAAACAAGTGAAGTGTTTTTATATAAGCAAACATGATTCAAGAATCTGAAGGAAAAGTTTTTTCTTTCTTGTACATAGCTAAAGGATTTAAAGTAACTGCTGAGGGGTGTCTGCTTACTGAATTCCTAACCTCACTGAAAGATTCAATCAGTCTGATATTTTTCTTTTACTTCTAGTTTTCACAATATTTTACAGAGTACATAATAACAGCTATATAGACAACCGATACAGACTGTATCTGTTATATGATGTGTATGTATATATATATATATATGTATGTATGTATGTATAAAGGTATATTACATTTATAGAGAATTCTTCTTTGAGTGCTGAGCTAACTCTTATACTTTCCCTGCAGCCAGAGAGGCAATGATCCAAAGCATGAAGACCTAAATGCGTTTACTTCAAGCAAAAGGTTATGACCTGGTTTAACTATGTCCTGGAGACTAGTTTGACTGGCAAGCATGTCAGAGTTTGCAGTGTTGGTGCCTTAATCCTCCAGGACTTTCAGTGATATCTGACACTGTATTCACTCTGTCAGGGCTAATAATGATGATTATCTTTAAATACTGTAGCCATTGAAAGTGAATTATTGATGGACATTACCTCGCTTCTTTGAAAGTAGCTTTTACTTCTATTACATTAAAAAAATAAACAAAATAACAAATGGATACAATCTTTTTTTGTCAAATAAAAAAAAGGAAACTTAATATTGCATATATTTAAATGTGAATGCTAGTGTGAATGAGAACACTGTTTTTTATCATTTTTTATTCTTGTATTTGATTTTGCAATTAAATCAGTGATTTTTTTGTTCCTAAAAAAGGGAAAAAAGACCATACACATGCTTTTCAGAATTATTTGGTGAATTAAACTTAAGAAGATGCTGCATACTTTAATGTTAAAATATTGTCTTTCTGGTGCAAAGTGGAAAATTTCTTTAACGGGGTGATTTGTCTTCCCCTTGTGTGTTTGGAAGAGTGCAACCTGAGACTTAAGTGGCCACAAACACAGAGGAACACTGGAGAAGGGAAAAAATCTCTTATTGGCTGAGGAGAAAGAATAAAATGGTTTGAAGCAGTCTAAACTCTACTTTTACCTAATTTAGGAACACAGAGAAGGATCCCAAACCCCTTATCCTAGAAGCAGAACTAAGTAATTGTCTGCTTGCTTGACTGCAGGGGGAAAGTGAGGAGCTTCAGAGTTATTTTTGAAAACAGCTTACCTGCTGAGCACCAAACCTGCCTGATAAGAAAATAGGGAAGGAGAGCACCTCCACTTCTCAGAGTTCACATGTCTGACTCAGAAAAATGCCTGTGGAGAAAAATGCAGCTTCACACCACAGACCTTCCTTCCTAGCAGGTGGCTGCAGGCACAGTACTCAGCCCCAGCCCTGGTTAACTCCCACCTCTTCTGCAGCAGGCAGAGGCTGGAGCATGGGTGTGGCACTGGGCTCTGTATGGAAGTGGTGAACACCCAGCACGGTGGGGTTTGCACACAGTTACTGGGAAAGCCTAGGGACAGTACCCAGCTCTCTATCAGCCGTGGCATCAGGCTAGCTCATGTCTGTGCTTTCAGCCATGCCTTAAGTTTTTGAGGTTTTTTTTCTTTTTCTGATCTGCTTAAGTGTGTAGCTTTTAGCTTCATATTAAGTGTTACTAAGTTCTCTTTACAGGGTAGTTAAGCACAACAATTCTCTTCAGCTCAAGATTCAAGGACAATCGTTCCGAATCTCAGCCCCAAAAGCACAAACAATGTAGAAAAGAAGAGGGCAAGCAAGGAGGATGGAACTTCATAATTTGAAGTTATTAATTGGACAGTTAACCTCAATATGCAAATGGAACATAACTTATAAAAGTGTGAAACCCTGTGACCAGGCCCCTTTTTTGTGTCCATCTTGAGGCCCATCCTGGCAGGGCTGCAGCCAGGCTCTTTTGTTGCCAGGGTGTGGCCTTTGAAGGCCTTTCAATAAATACCTACTTAATTCCTCTAATTTTGTCCTAATTATCCTAAGTAAGCCTCTGTTCCAGGTCAAACTGATAAGGCATCATCATGGCCCCAGGGACTTTGTATCCCTTCCCAAGTCTCTCTGGACCTCTTGAACACTCCATGCTCTCTACTGTCCAGTGGAGCCACAGCCAGTATGTCCTGGGACATGGTATGGATATCTGCTGCTCTGGGACAGTGCACTTCTTTATTTTGTACCAGAAGTATTGCTCCTTAGCACAGTGTAGAGAATGGAGAATTATGCTCCAGTATTTTGGACACTTACTCAGGAGTAAGTGTCCTGCAAGGAACAGCAGGAGAACCATTAGATAGAGAAATTTCCCCTTCCTCCTCTGCCAGAAGCAGAGCAAACCTGCGCTGCTTTTATCCATTGAAGAACTCAATGTTTGCCATTCTGGCTTCCCTGCCTCTCTGAGACCATTGATCATTTTTAATGTACGTCATGTGTATGTCGTTTGTGAAGCACTGAAACAAACTCTGGCACTCAGATTTGGAAGCTGCTGTAGCTGGGGTTTCTGCTCCCAAAAGCTCCCCTCCTCAGTCACTCTGAGGGACCACCTCTGCTTCAAAGTGGGCTGAAGATGGAGAGGCATGTGAGGAATGCTGAGCTGTCAAACCACTTAGCTCCTCAGTTCATTCCTGAATGCCTGCAGGTACACCACAGATAAACTGGGATTTTGGGGTTTGCATTTTTCTTTTAATTTTGAGCTAATTTCTGAATCAAAAAAGTCATTTCTCTCAAAAAGAAAACACATGAACAGACCATTTAATTCCACAGTCTAATCCAGGCCAGAGCATTTGGGAGTGAATCACACCAAGTTTGGCTACATTCATGCATGATAGTCCTGTTAAATCATCCCAGCAAGCACTGGGAATCTACTGATGTGAAAATCATCATAATGTAGGACCAAAGGACAACCAGACAGGACAGAAGCATGGAAAATTTAATTCCAGAGATGTACAACTATATCTATAGATACAGAGATAGAGAGTTCTGTGTGTGTGTGTATATTTATAGCCACAGGCATAAGCAGTTTGTTTTTATGAGGGGGCTGTACATCAGGAACTATTTTCCATTTACATGATGAAGAGATGCATGTTTGCAGTAAGGCTGTATTAAAAAAGCTACATGATGAAGAGATGCATGTTTACAGTAAAGCTGCATTAGAAAAGCTGGGCACTGTGGTGCTGTTCCAAAACAGGGGGCTGAGACATGGGCAGCAGCTGCTTGCCCCTCAGCTCTTCTCCTGCTACTGCATTACATACAAAGAGCAATTGCTTGTCGCTCCATTTGTCTGCTTCCCTGATTAATAAACAGGTGGTCGGGACATGAACCTACTGCTTGTGCTTGGACCAGTGATCACAGGACCAGGTGCTGCCATATTTCAGGTGTTTTTGTTTGAAAAGCAGCTGTTAGGAGTCAGTGCTAGTGGGGCACCCAGGGAAGACTTGGTGAAATGGCTGTGCAGAGTGGGCACGGTCACTCTGTTGTAGCAGCAGCCAGTCCCAAGCAGTCAGGACAACACCCACACTGTACACTGGTCTGGCCTGAGAACAAGCACTGCTCTCTTGGGGACAAAAATCTCTAGCAGTGGACATGAATCCACAGAGAGAAATAGTTCAGGTGCTCAGAGCTGTCCTCTGAAGGTGTCCAACCCTGTTGATATGATGGGAAGTATAAACTAGCCAGAGGATAATAAAGATGACATAAGTGGTTGAAGAAATACTGTGTTACCTCTGTCCTCTGTCTGCATAGAAAGGCAGGAAAATATTTCAAAAAGAGTGAGAGAAACAGAATAGAAATTGACTTTTCCTTTTTTTGACTGACAATGGGAAATTTCTAGGCAGTTGTGTTGGATTTTCAGAATAATCTACCTAAGGCTGTTTATTATTAAAATAATTAATCAGCCAACTAAATAAACAGCTCTTCACCATTCCTTCCTGTGATACATTTCTTCTAGTATTATAGCCAATTATTTTCTAGAGAGAATAATCAAGGCTCTGCTGCCTCTAGTTCACCTCTTTCCCACCACTTACTTTCTGTAAGAGAGTAGTTATGCACCTCTCCAACAATGTGTGCAGTTCCTCATAAGGATACTTTAATTTGGCATGTCTGTTCTGATCTCTCTGCTCTATTTCTTTCGATGTCAGAAGCAACACCTTATCCCTCTGCACAATCACAAGTCAAGTAAAAATCATTGCTTCCCTTCCCTCTGGAGACTGATCTGGTTTCTATTTTCCCACATTTCTTCAATTTTTTTTATGTATCAGTACAAGCCCCAGTTCTCCTATTCCTATCTTTGAAACACAAATAAAATGCTGAAGTGTTTATCAGGACCACAGTAAAGATTTTCGGCATTTCTCAAGAGCTGCAGAGAGAGGCATGATATTCAGGATTTGATGTTTTTCCTTAACAAGGCAGCCAGGCCCCTGTCTCTCTAGGCAGCAATTTCTTGATAGGGATTTCTCAGTTACAGCTCAGTTACAGCTGCTCAAAGGAGAGAAAAAGTAAGTGAAGAACCAGAATCAAGGCTGGAAGCCGTTGCTTCCCTTTGGATAGCATCCTACCCACCAACAGATCTGGGCAAAGCAGCGGTTCCTGGCTCGTGCTGCCTTCCTGCAGGTGCTCTGGCAAGGCCCCACAGGAGCTTGGATGGCTCACAGCCCGGCCACCTGCAGCAGCACTGCTGGGGAGCACTGCCCTGCTTGGCATGGCCTGTTAGCTGTGCCTTGCCCCAGTGCAATGCCTCCCGGCACTGTGGAGCAGGCTGCTTGTTCCAAACGGCACTCTCTGGCTGGAAAAGGAGACAGGGTGGTATTTGCTACCCTTCATCCATCTCTGAGCATGGGTACAGAGGATACAGCCTATTTGAGCGTAGGAAAGCACTTGGAGTTGAGTAAATTTTTCCAAGGCTACTGAATCAGAATAGATATATCTATCTCAGTTCAAACAAAGAAATTCTGAGCATCCTTCTCCTGGTGTCCTAGGAAATAGTCTTCCGGTCACTTCTGCAGCTGTTGCTTATAATTTATGAGAGTATATGCTCTTTTGATTAATAATTCAGGAATTACATTTATTATGGAGCATTAGGCTCCCAGAGGAGTTCAGAAGCTTTCTTTCAAATACCCAGAATAACCCAGAGAACTCTCTCAGGTCTACTCTCCTTTAACATCTTCACCCTAAAACTTAATACATGAATGATTTAAAGATTGTAGAAAATTATTGCATATGCAATAATATCTTCAAATTCAGAAGAATCAAGTTTTTAAATCCATATTATTGAATTCCCAGCAATGTTGTTTTTTTTTTTTTAATATGGCTTTTTCAGAATTGAATTAGTTATATTTCACACTTGTATTAGTTATATTTCACACTTGTATTAGTTACCCTATGGCTGCTTTACCTCTGCTTTGATATTTTATTTAGTTAGTCTTTGAATTTATAGGCTGTTCATAAAACCAAAGGAACAAGGTAACTAGATTGTCCTCAGACTAAGTGAGGAGAGAGTGAACAATTAACAGGTAGCAATAAATTTCTCATTATGAATCTGAGTTTGTGATTCCTCTCACACCACTATCAAACATAACTAGCTTTCCTATTCTTATGGGTTCTTTTGAGGAATATAGTATTTTATCTTACGTAAAATGGATTAGTATCAAAATACATTCAAAATAACCAGTGGAAGGGAGCTCATCACCCAACAGAAAAATAGTGCAGTAAGCAAGGCCCAGGGCTGCCCTAAGGTGCTCTCAAATTCCTCTACTGCCATGACACTTTTTATTGAAAATGACTGAGTTCAGAGAACTCTGGAGAAGAGACATAAGGTCTCTAAACTCCATTTCTTCAGTTAGAAGCCTGTGCAGAATAAAACCATGTTTGTTTGCATCTCTGCTAGATTTTTTTAATCTGAGATGGAGCAGAAGCACTACCTAATATAAGGCTTCCCTGTACCGTGTCCTGCTCAGTCACCACAGGAAATCTTTCCTTGAACATTTCTGTCACTGGTGGGGAAATGAGCATTGTCATCAGGAAGGGAGGTTTATCCTTTACTTTGAAGATTACTGCATTGGCCTAATTGTAAGTCGTGACAGTAAAACTTGCGTGACTTCACAGGAAAGATAAAACCCTTTTTTTTTTTAGTTTTTTTCTGAGACACACAATGTATGGGTTTTATGCTGCAGCAGCAGACTCACCTCACTCCTGTGATGAGTATAGGAGAGTTAGAGGACATAAAAGGAAAATCCATGCTACAGGGCTAATTGGCTCTGTGTGGTTCCAAAAGAGAGACTGATACTGTACAGGAAATCTCCCGCCGTTGCACCAGCACCGCTCCTTCTCCACTGCGTCACTGGCAGCAGGGCTCCCCTGGACTGGGATCAAGGATTCACACTGCTGTGCTGTCTCAACCAACCCTGTGCTGGCCTCTACAAACTTGTGGAGGAAATTAAAGGTGGTTGTCTAGGTATAAAAGGACACAGAAGTAAAGGGTGGGTGGGGAACTGTGGGTATCCAGACTGCATTATAGGGAAGAGCACAGTTAAATCTTTCTAAATCTTTGTGGAATTTTCTCAAGAAAACTAACTTAAACTTTTCTAAGTTAAATTATTTTCTAACTTAAATTCCCTGCAGTACCTAGTACCATAGTTTATGTTCATGCATACAAGAAATACCCTCTATGCTATTTTTTAAGCTGAAGCAGTTCACTGTGCAGCGCACCAGCCAATGCTGCTGCCTTGTTAGAAATGTGTAGGGGCACAGTGACAGGTCACACTAAATAAAGCTCTGTGGATTTCTGTACTTGGGAGAGCTATATGCTCTTACTGTCCATCACCATCTGCATCAGGAAACACATGAACTCACTATTTTTGTCCACATTCAAACTGGTCATAAATTTTTATAGCCTAGTTTACTGAACTTTCCCATACAAATGCTGCAAGCAAAATAATGAAGCACACCAGCTCATGTTTCAAATGCAACTCACTTCAGCTAGAAATTTATCATGGGGACTTTTGCAGGCCTCTTTTTTTAGGCCTCTTTTTGGTCTGCTCACAAGGCACACACCCTTACTAAAGACTCCCCTGTGTTCTGGCTCAGAGGGATGTGATTTGGTGGGCATTGCCCTGAAACAAGTGAATGTGCTCATTAAAAATGATTTCTGGTATGAAATGGAGACAAGTGGCACTTAGAACATCTCCTTGTTGTGACCCTTCTTGTCCCTGAGGAGGTAGGATGTGCAAACATGGTTGAGAGTAATGGTAACTTGTTAGAAAGAATGAGCACAGGCTGGAGGCAGGGAAATGATTTTTTTGGATTTTGCTCTATTCTATGATGTTTCTACATACTTGACTTGCATAAGTGAAATTGCCTGATGATACTCAAAAATTTGCATTTCTGAGTATACAAGAGGAATGGCCTTCAGCTAATCAAATCAATAAACTGCAGCATCTCTGTGGGTGGATTAAAATGCAATTAAAATGGGATTTCTCTTTTAAAACTGTTCTTTTTAAATATGCGTCTCCAGATAGTAAAATTCAGCATAAATTTGGACAGGTTATAAAATTCTTTCCTCAGGAGACTGGATTACGACATGGAACTAAATGTAAATAATTTGATTTTCTATTAGGCTATTTTTTACTTTTATACCATGTTATTAGATTTGATTAGCTTTTCCTAACAAAATTAAATAAAGTGGATATCCTGTCACATGTACCACAGACCATACAATACCAAGTGAGAAGAATCATGCACTGTATATGTTATTTAACTGTTTAAGTACAAGTTTACTGGCAAATAAAAGAATTCGTGTTTTCATGACCACTAAGGTCTATCAGCTATTCTAACTGCTTGTTAGAAAATGTCAGTAGGCTCTACACTTGAAACACGAGGTTCTGTCTGTCTGATAGTTGCATTACTCAGTTTGAAGCTCAGAGATGGCTGTATATGAGGAAGTTTGAAAAACATTTTTAACATATCATCTATTCCTGTTTTAAATGGGAATGTCTATTTCCACGTATGTTATTATTTTGAAATATTTTAGTTTGTAGAAACGACCACAGAAGTTGCTAGCAAAAAGCCCTAAAGCATGATAATTACTGCTAACTTTCTCTGCTTGCCCCTTTCTTCACAGTGTATTTCTTCCAGCAAAACACTCCACAACAAAATGGAAAAGCTGAACCTTCCACTTTGGAAGCCTTTTAAAAGGGAGGCTATAAATGTTTTATATTGCATCTCAGGGTATTATGCTGCTTCCCCAGGAGGCTGAGTGTTCAATAGGCAACCATCAAAGTGCTGCAGGTTAGTTACCTGCTTCCTCATTTACCTGCATGATCATGACATCCCTTACACTAACCACCACTAATGAGTGGCAAGGAGAGCAATGTCTTTGGCTGGATGAACACCTCTCTTGGAGACGATTATATTGGCAAATGAAGTGATCTTTCTGTCACTGGTATTTTCCTACATCTCATCGCTGCTGATCAGCATGAAGAGCCTTTACAGAGAGCTCCCATTTCCATCTTCAGGCGTCTTTTTCCATGGTTATTGTACTTTAGAAATAAACAATTTTATAAACTTGTGAGCCTCCTCTTCTCCTTGTAGGCCCGTTGTTCGCCCTTTTTCTTTACAGCCACAAAAATCCTAGTGGTTTTTCATCAAAATGGCCAAGCACATTAGGCACTGGTCAAACATTAGATGAAAATTATTTTTAGAAAACTTCTTAATTTTTTGGGTTTTTTTAAGGTTTTACCTCTGGCTATACTGAAAGTGACACCATAGCTCTTCCTTGAGCAAAAAGAGAATCCTGAGTGAGCCTGCAGAGTTTATGAGAGATGCCTACCATGCAACTGGAGGCATGTGTAGCAGAGGAGTCAACTCCTGTGTCTGCCTAAAAATTCCATCTGGAAAACCCAGGACTGCCATGTCTCCATGTGATCCCAATAGGCAGCTCTCCACCTCATGCAAGACCTAATTATGCAACACAACCTCCAGACCCCATTCCCTCTCATTTTTGCCCCATTAAGCGCTATGCTGATATTTTTATTGTCAAAAAATCCTACAAACAATTATGCAGTAGAAGGCTAGCACAGATTTTGGCCATGATATTTGCAACCCATGGCAGTCCATAAGGAACAGAGTGGCTTTAAATGCATAATGGATACAGCTGTGACCATGGTAAGGAGAACCTTCACTGCTTGGAAACTGACGGGTAAAAAGTAATTTGATACTACTGTTCAAATTTTAATAGTATTTGTTAAATTTCAGAAGTAATATCAACAACTATTAATGAGGGCAGTTTCCATCTCTTAGAATTACCACCAGAAACTCCTCTGTCTGAATCTGAAGGTGACCGCTGTAACTGTAGAGCTGAGGTATTAATGAAAGCTAATTCATTAACTAATTAATGGAAGCTAATTATGCCAGAGCTTAAAAGGAGTTGTGGAACTACATATTGTGGTTGTATTACTGCATTAAACATTGATTTGTGACTTGTGTAAACAAGCTTGGGTCACTAGACTATAGGCAGCTCTTGTTGATGAAAAGTGAAATGTGATAAATTTCTCCATCCCAGCATAATTTCTTTAATAAGGTTAGGTTTGATGAAAAAACCTTGTAAAGACCAAAAAATATAGATGATTAATAACAGTTTCATATTACATGAATAAAAATACAGCTTTTACAGTTTCCTTTAATAATTACTTTGCAAATACTACCAGAGAAAAACTCAATGAGAATGCAATTTAGTGAACTGTATTTTACAGCTGAAGTACTGTTTCACTGCCTTGTAAAAGCATCTTTTTGTTGGATAATAAACAATGTAGAACTGGTGTGATCATTTTAATGAAGAATGACAACTTTGTGTTACCAAAAAACTACACTGAAAATTGTGCTGATTGCCAAAGCTCAGCTGGAGTTGAAGCTGGCCAGAACTGTAGGGGATGATGAAAGAGATTTTTCAAATATATTAATGGCAATAGGCAGTGTAAAAATAACATCAGCTCATTACAGGGTGAGGATGGTCACCTCACAAACCCAGCCACAGACAAGGCACAGGTGTTTCATGCATTCTTTGACATGGATGATGGACCAAGGGGGTCTCAGTGCCCTGAGCTGGAGGACCATGACTGTGAGAATGATCAATTCCCCGCTGATCCTGAAATTGTGTGGCATCTGCTGCTCCAGCTAAATCCCTGCAAACCTATAGGGCCTTATAGGATTAATCCAAGAATCCTCCAAGAGCTGGCTGATGTTATCCCAAAGGCTCTCCCAATGATTTTTGAGCAGTCTTGGAAATCTGGAAAGGTCCCAGCTGACAGGAACCAGCTGAGTGTATGATCTAGAAGCTCACTGGTGCTATTGGACTGAACCAAAAGCTTCCCTCTCTGCATGAGGAAGAAGAAAAATTCTTACCTGAAGATACTTTCCAGAAGGGAAAAGTCTTGTCTTTCCAAGCCATGGAGGGCAGATAGAGCCACTCTGATTACATAACATCACAATGCAATCACTATCTCACTTCATACTTTTAACTGGAAGATCTGCACATGGACCAGGCAAAGTCATTTGGCTTCAGACATTTAGGAAGCTGATGTCATCACCACCTTAAAAACCTGTGAGCATTCTCCAACCTGTCCTCTTTTTGCCCCTATTGCTCTACAATACCCTGTGCCACAGACCTCCTGCTTAAGGAACATCCTTTAAAAGACAGCAAAAAGGTCTGTCTGTAGGAGTGAATCTGGGGGAAGACTCCAGTCACAGGAAGGAATTGCCCAAGGGAATAGCTTGGCAAGCAGAGGCTTGTAGTTGCTTGAATTAGTTTGCCTATTTCCTGAGCCGACAGGTAAAGTAACTGCCAACAGCATTAGATGTTCTCTAAGTCACAATGTCCTAGAATAATTTCAGTCTTTCCTAAAGGGGTGTATGTATAATTACATATATCTGGCATATAAATGTGAAAAATATATATGAAAAACAAATTTGTGTCATAATATGATGAGCAAATCATATTTACTTTGGTGATGGAATTGTTAAGGATATTTACCTGCAGTACAAGATGAGCCTTAGAACTTACCAGGGCCTTCGAGTGATATAAAAGTCCAGAAATATGACATAAATCACACTATAAGAGGAGTGTACTAGTCTCATTTTACCAATAAAGTACTAACAATTGGGTTTACCCGCTCATTGTATTAAACATCTTCTCTAGTGATGAGTTAGAAAAATTACGAGACAAATCACGATCTGCTCTCACACAACAGACGTAAGTCAATACCTGTCTCTCCAAGCCTTTCTTCCCCCTCATGAATTAAAAAGTATCATTGATGCAACATGATCAGAAGCAGAATGTAGCTGAGCTATTTCAAGGAACCTGAGGCACAGTGTCCAAAGAAAGCACATCTGCTTCTTTTCCTTCGGAAAGGAGTCAAAATTTACAAGACACAAAACACTTCAGAAAACTATACCTCCTGCTGCAGTGTGTTAAAGCCCTTTTAATTGTAAAAACAATGCATCATTTTGTGAATGAGTTGCTCAGAAGTTCAGGACATGCTTATTTTGCTGGCCAGGAATATAAATAGTTAGCTCAGAGAAATCACCTGCTTGAAGTATTGGATACACATTTCTGAGCTCTCAGCTACTTTCAGATACTACACATGCAGCTCCCACTGAAGCTGATGAATTACAGCTCCATACACAGACTCAGACCTTGGGAAGATCAGCTCTTTTGAGAAGGGTAATATAAGGTGGCCAGCTGGAAAAAAGAGGAATGGAGCAGCTGCGCACCTGCCTTCCTCAAATGCTTGCTTACAAGTGCTGCTCTGTACTCAAAAGAGCTCAGTTCCAGCAGAGGATAAATATTTGTTACAGCTAACAGACATCTTTGCATAAAATTAGCACATTTGGAAGCATGTGAAAGAAAATAAATGAAAGAGAAGCCGTGCAGTGTTTACGTTACTTTGATACAAACACTTCAAAGCAAACTAGTCACAGTCCTTGCAACTGACTGGGCCAGAGTATCCCTCAGAGGTTTTTCCAAAGTCTCTTGAACAGACCTTTTTATCAATTTATTTATTAAAAGAAAGCTCATGATAGGGTTCACTGCTGTCCTTCACAGGGAATTTGCTATGAGCACAGGTGCTGTGCTGAGGGACTGGGCACACCTGGCTGTCCCCACAAAAGATGGCAGGGATGGGCTGGGCTTTCACAGCAACATGGATTCCAGCAGAAAACCTGCTTCTGGTAAAGTCTAAATCATCTAGGATGATTTCATCCTCTTTTGCTGCAGTCTTTTCACAGCCTAATTCTTGTTCACTAAATAGTGTGTCCTTTTGGAATTATTTTTGTATAAGAGAACAGTCCCGTGTTAGTTTTTTAATATTCTTATTAAGAATCATTATGGCAAAAAAAGGAATGTATCTTTTTGCTGCTGTTGTTGCTGTAGCCTTGAAAGAGGCAGTCTTTCTGGCAGAGGAAATTCTCTTGCAAAGAGTTCTGTATTGCCACAGCTAGAATTCTCGTACAAAAAGCAATGCATTTAAAGCCAACTTGGGAATCTCTGCATTAAATTGGAGGCTTTCCCCCAGTTTAGCATGAAGTGTTTCGCTGTTTTAAGAAGAATTCTCAAGAAGAATTCTCTCAAATTTCCTCATATAAAAATCTCTTTCCTGGCAAAACCCTCTTATACTGCTAAGTACTTTTTACCCAGAAGATAATATTTAGTCCATGGTAAGTATTGAAAGAGGAGGCTCAGGCATTTGGGGGATTTGTCACACTATTCCAGAAGAACTGGTGGTATTACAGCAGTAAGTGTTATTGGAGAACTAAGAAAGGAAATTCAGTATATTAGTCCGCACAGCACTACCATTATTTATTTGTAGGAGCATTTGGATGCCCCTGACAGAGAATAGTGATCCAGTTTACCAGGCAACGTGGAAAGATAGAACAGAGCTACCTCCTAGGCCAAAAAGTTGACAAAAAAAAATGTGCCCAGGTGGCCAAGGAGGCCAATGGCATTCTGGCCTGTATCAAATAGTGTGGCCAGCAGGACCAGGCCAGTGCCCTGTACATGGCAGTGGTGATGCCACACCACAAGTGCCATGTCCAGTTGTGGGCCCCTTTACTACAAGAAGGCCATTGAAGTGCTGGAATCCAGAGAAGGGCAACAGAGCTGGAGAAGGGTCTGGAGTGCAGATCCTATGAAGAGTGGCTGAGGGAGCTGGGCATGTTTAGCCTGGAGAAAAGAAGACTCATTTTGGAAGATGATGAGCCCATGGAACCAGGATCAGCTGACATCCCTTGGAGAGACGAACCCTAGGGCAAGAACAACCTCCTCAGCTGTGGTGATAGGGAAGGCCTCTTCCAGGATGCCCTGCACTCTTATGCTGATGTACCCCAGTTTTACCTCCCTGATGGATTCTCTGTCTCCCTGCCTCTTTTCTCCTCTACAAGATCGGGTTCCAGATTGTTCTCTCTTCCTCAGTCCCCCATTGGCCCCTGTCCCCTGGCCACTCCTTCCCTGTCCTCCCACTGGCCCACACACCCTGGCCCCTCCTGTGTGCCACCCCTGAGCCCTCAGACCATTGGCCCTGATGCTCTCCCCGCCCCTCGCCTCCCCGGTATAAAACCCTTGGACTCTCCCTTTGTTCTGGTTCTTTGTTGCTGGCCCCTTCAGCACTTGGACCCAATAAACCCTGCTGGACTTCCATACAGAGACCCCTGCTGCCTTTATCCCACACCCAGCCGTGTGTGCGAGCTGGCGCGCACCCTCCGCCCGACCGGCGCATCCTCTGCCGTGGAGATGCTCGTGGGAGGGCAGCGGTGCCGAGCCGCCTGTGCCCGCGCCGCTACAACTCATGGGAGACCTTCTCATTCTGTGTAACCCTCTGAAAGGAGGGTCTAGTCAGGTGGCCTCTTCTTCCAGGCAACTGTGACAGGACAAGAAGAAATGGCCTGAAGCTGAGCTAGGGCAAATTCAGGTTGGACATGAGGAAGAGTTTCTTCCTGTCAAGCATTGGAACGGACTGCCCAGGGAAGCTGTAGAGTCACCATCCCTGAAGTATTCAAGACATAACTGGACATGGTGCTCAGTGCCATGGTTTACTTGGCATGGTGGTGTTTGGTCAAAAGCTGGACTCGATGACCTTGGAGGTCCTTTCCAACCTTAATGACTCTATGATTCTCTGAAGACACGTTTCTAAAAATATTGTTTCTAATGTAGGCAGAACACTTACCTATTCCTCCTTTAAAATACTTCATTGTTGAGTCATAAAGTCTGATTTGACCTCCACAAACTCCTCATTTTTGCACTATTCACAAGTTCTGCTTTGTATTATCCACTAGAAAAAAAGGGTTTTGAATGCAGTCAGGGTAAGTACCCTGCTTTTTCCCTCCCTTTTTCAAAGGCAGCCCTCTCTGTTACTACTTCGTGCTAATGGGAAACTGGCACCTGATAGGCTAAAGAGAGCTGGCTGAGTACCTAGCACAAATTACACCCTAGGACATTTTTCCTGTCACTGCTAGAGCTCTGCCTCCCCAAGCAAATCTAAATTATCTCTGCCAAGAATAATTTATCCCCAGAGACTGAGGAAATACCTCTGAAGCTCCTTTTCTCCTTGTTGGAGTGCCTCAGGTCACACTTTGGATCACACATTTTTGTGATTTTGGAATAAGGATGGAGGTCTAGCCCTCCCCTGTAATCAGCCTGGTTTGTGTCTCTTTGCCAGTACAAAACAGCCACCAAGCCAGGATAACTGGCCACAAAAGGATTCCTGGCAGTGAAGAGAGAGCAGATGCAGGGAGACCAAAGAGCCATTGCATGACCTCCTTCACTGCAGTGGCTCTTGAGACCTGTGAGGTGTTGCTATAACTTGAAGGCTTCTCTCCTTTACAGCCCAGAAAATGGGCAATCCAGGACAAAAGCAACACTGGATCTTACACCACCTTTCACAGAAATGCCCCCTGCTGCATTTGAAGATGGAGACCCTTTCACGTTAGAGAAGCAGGGTACAGTACCTGCCATACTGACACTCTCTCACAATGCGTAAACACCCACTCTCCCATTGACAAATTGTATCATCTCTTGGTAATTATCCTCTCGGTGTTTTGACAAGAAAATTCAAGAATATCCCAGTCCCTTGCTCTTTTTCTCTGAAGGCATACCATCAGAGACAGAGATATGCAGATTTTAAGGAGAAAAAAAGTGTCAAAATATTGGCAGCATCCTCATGCTGAAGGAGCAATAAAAACAAAGTGAAGGCAAGGGAGTATTTTGTGTTAAACTATTCACCCAGGATAGGCTTCTGTCTGACTGTTTTACAAGTTACAGAATTATAAAGCTAGTCAGACTTAATAGATGCTAAAAATTGTCATGCTAGCCTGAACCATCATCCCTGTGTTTATTGCAAAGCTTACTGCAATAATTAGTTCTAAACTAGTAGACTCTATTTCTTTTATCTAAAAAAGTGAACAAAATATAAATACCTTTCAATTAGCATTACTTGCAAAAGCCTGCACATGAGATAAAACTGAAATATTAGTTTCCAGGAAGAATAGCATGGCCTGTATATATGAAATGTGTTTTCATACATATCAAATGTGCAAGAATTTTAAAATTTACTATATAAAGGTGCATGTATATATAAGCATGTACATATAAATATTGAAAATACATAAAATGTATTTTCTTATTTTTGTCATTATGAAGTGAAGATATGAACAGCAAAAGGGTGTAGATATGTTTCCCCTCCTCCTTTAAAGCTAATGAGAACAATTCACAAGCTGACCAAGTTGCATATGCATCTCCAGTTTACCTTGTATTCTTCATGCACTTAATTGCAAAGCTCAGATCAGCACACACTAAGTTTTGGCTGATGTAGACAAGACATTAAAATCAACCATGAGGTGCAAATATTTTTTATCAGGAAGGTAAGAGGATGACATTCATCCCTTTTAGCAGGATGGTGAGACACTGCTCAGTCAGAACAAAACAGACTACAGGAGAGGAGAAGAGAGAGAGAAGAGAGGAGAAAAAAGAGAAAGGAGAGAGAGGAAGGAGAGAGGAGAGTTCACAGGGTATTATGATGCCCATATTTGAGAGCTTTGCAGGATCCTTAGGGAGAGAATTTATTTACTATGATGTACTTTAAAAACTGATTTAATTGGTAGAATCTTTACTCATTTTTTCACTGTTCCTAAGCATTAATTTTCCTGTGGGTTCCATCATGGTACCAAATTTATGCACAGCTGACCTTCTACTTCCTGATGCAAAAGAGAATTTTAAGAGTATTTTTCATATTCCTTTGGAAAGATGAACATCTAGGACTAAATTAAAGAGGAGAAGAATGTACCTAACATTTTCTTCTAAAGCAGACAAAAGCCTTATTGCATGGGATACAAAACTTTCTCCAAGCAGCAGGCTTTCCAAAACAATTTACTTGTCCAGGAATTAGGGAATGTCATAAAGCAAATCTACCTTTAAGTGCAAGATGCATTACTTTGCTTATGCCTTCTCTCAGAAACATGAGGCAAGACAGTGCATACAGTATCCCTCAGCCAGTGTACACACTTCCCTTGGGAAGGAAGGAGAGAACAAACGCTTCATGCATTACTGGAAGGCACAGAGTGCTGTGTAAAGACTACGGGAAGAAAATGTATAGCACATTATGGCATTGGTACTTTCTGGTGACCTAGATTAAATGTTAATGCATGAATTAGCTCTGGCTCCAACAACACAAAACCCTAAATAAACCTAAATAGCCTCAAACTTCTGAAAGAAACCATACTATCTTCTGCCATCGCTACTGCTGCCACATCCTTGTTCAGTAAGTGCAAAAAGAACAGTCATTACAGGAGATTTTTGGCTCTACGACCTCCCTTTCTTAAACAGGTTGTTCTGTCGAAGGTTTTCCCTTTTCTACTTCTCCCTTTCACGTAGAACAATGGAAAATAAAATTGGGAGGGTCCTCATTAGCACAGATGTACCATCCATTGATCTCCTTGTACTGAATATCCCCACTGCAAATTTATGTGTTTTCACTGTTGAATGTATAACAAAAAATAAATATGTGAGGCAAATATATTTCTGCAACCAAAATTTCTTGGATTCTCATCAATAATAAGATCATTATTATTATTTTGGGAGATGAGATTTTTGTCTATTAATTTGATTTACATTAACCAATTCTTGTTTACTTCAATTTTCCTTCTAAACCTTAGGGCAAACATACAGTTTTCTGTGAACTAGTACATAACTTGTATACAACAACCCTAGAACTGGACGTGGTGCTTCACACTTTTATCCAAAACCTTTTGAATATACTATATTCTGTATCAACTGCTAAACGTTAAGCATAGTTTGTATAGCTCTCTACAGTGACTAATACTCAGTTTTGAGTCTTTTCCTGCAAGTTGAAATGAGTCTAGCTGGTGAAAGCACTAGTACCATCTACTCTAAGCTGGTGCACCACTGCATCATCTGTGTGTGTTTGAATTAGGTCACTTCAATTCATGCTACTCAGTGTCATTTATCAAATCCTATCTGCTATTTCTGTGATTTTGATCAGAAAAATTGCTAAAACTACAAAATCTAGAGAGCTTTATTAAGAACAACAGTAACCCCTACTGGATTGTGATTGTCTCCCTGGAAACCTAGGAGATAAAAAACACCTTGCACTGCTCCGTGGAAAAGGCACAGAGCTATGCGCAGTCCGCATAACTGTGATGAGGAACGAGTTATTTTTCTGCTTGCAATAAATTTCCGTGTCATCATTTCCTGGATTAAGTTGGAAATCCTGCTGAATTTACACTCGAGCTTGCTGAAAGACATCTGTTCCTCACAAACTCAAATACAGAGCATTTTTTTTTTTTTGTATTTACATATAAGTTATGAAACCAGGCGTTTACCAGCTAGTTTTTTCCGTGTTAAAAATTACAAGTACTAGAATATATTTCTTTATACACTTGAAAATAAGGGACTTAACATATGATGAATAACATAAACAAATTACCACAATCTGCTGAATGCATGTCCTAAACTCATGAATCCTGTTTGAGCACATTAGAGTGTGTGTGGAGCTGTAGGGAGGAGAAATCAGAGCAGAGGCACCACAAGCTATTGAAACAGAAACCTCCCGGGCTCGTTAAACAGCATCTGTATCAGTATCACAAATTCAGCATCCCAGCTCCTTCTGCACACGTAGCGCTTCTGACAAACAGAGAGCATGTTAGCAGAGCTATTCTCAGTGACATTTCACTATCCTGTCAGAAAAGTTCAAGCACTGTTTCTGCAAGTTTTGTCCAAGACTATCGTCTCAAAATAAGATCTCCTTGTTCATTACTGGAAATTGGAATCAGAGTTCCTCCGGGCTACCACAGAGCCTTTTTAGTATGTTGAAAAGCTAAACATAAAGGGACAAACAGTAAAAGGGAATGAATGAAATCTGAATGAAAGACTGACAACAAATATAACCTTAATAATTCATCTACTTGGTGATAAATATTGAGTATTTGATTTTATGCATGACTTGTTTCCTAGGAATTCTACCTTTGCTTACCAATGTGAAGTAATCAAGTTTGGTCAAAATACAAAGGTGATGGATAAAAATGATCTGGATTAGGGATGATTAAGTAAGATGGAGAAGAGGAGGGATATTCTGGATAGATGGTATTACAGACATCTCAATTTGAAAAATTACAGAGAGACCAAATACAGGAATTTCAGAAGTTCTTACAAATATTTGTATTTCCTCTCAAGTGTATACCAGACATACACCTTTTCACACTGAAAATTGTTTTTTCTGCATTTTCTTCAATTTAGCTTAAAAAGAAAACAAACGTAATTTTCCAAAAGGTGTTCAAGAACTTTTGAAAATGAATGCCCTTTAAGGTACTTTGAGAGCAGAACCCCAGACTGGGGCCACTTTGGAAAATCTTGACCGCTCAGCACCAGTTTTTGTTAACTTGCTGCTAACAGTCACACAGGATGTGCAGCAACATGAATCATGTCTCACGTGCTTCTCAGAGGCATATCCACCCCCTTTAGGCACTCAGGTCCCCTTTCCAATCTGTGAAAAAACAGCCCCTAAGCTACCCAACAGAATGTATGGGAGAGACAGTGTGCCTTGGATTCTACTCCTCTTCTGCCTCCTATAGTTTTACATTATATAAATATATTTATACATGTATGTGTGTGTATGCAAAATGCTTATGTGTGCAGATAAAATAAAAATTCTTTTTTTCTGATGTTTACTCTCCTCCAGGCTAACTAAAGCACCCATCTCTGAAAAGATGGAACTAGAAAATCAGTGGGGTAAAAGCCCTGACAGAAATGGATTTAAATGTGTAACCATCTGTAGGATTCAGTTACTGCTTGTTCATGAACTATTAAGGACAATGAATGAAGACACCTGCCTGAAGAAGAAAACTGAAGAAGGGCAATAGCTTCTTCCTTTTTCTTTTTCTTTTTTTCTTTTTCTTTTTCTATCTTCAGAAGAAGCTTAAATTACTCAAATGCTCCAGAGTGGTGTCAGTTCATGACTGCTTATAGCGTTCTGGCAATAAATGTTATTTTTTCTTATATTGCTATTTCACTACCATTACTTGATGAAATATACCTTGAATTATGTTGAAATGTCCATTTGACTTTTGATAATGTCCACTTGACAAATGAATTCTTTATTGTACACATGCCCATGACATCACACAAAGCTACCCTGGGCTGTGGCACAGAAGGGAATTTCTACTAGAACAAATGGAATACCTGAAGTGGACAGTAAGACAATTCAGTTCTGTGATAAAACTTAGGACAGATCAATCTGCCATGTGTAAAGCCAAACATCCTTCTGTATTAGCTGTCCTAAGAATGAGAAAAAACCAATAATAGCAAACAATTTAGACACAAAACTAAGTTATCAGCTATGCTCCTGGGACAGCCCCAAAAAATTGTTCCTACCTAATAAAATTTTGGACATTTGTATTAGCTATCTATGAGAAGATAAACCAGCATACTTTCCTTTGATTTCCATTAGGTTACAATATAAACAATTTCATTAAAAGAAGTTGCAGGGATAAAAGTTTGTCAACTGAATGCTTTTTTGTACCTCTCTGGTTTTCACCCTTCATTCTCTGTTTTAGCAGCATTTTTCCTTAATAGTTCAATCAGTAAAAATGGTGCCTCTATATTTCACCATGTAAATATGCATTTGAAGACTTTAAAACACAGTCTGATCTGGTAATTAAAAAGCTGAAAATACATTACTGTTAAATTTGGAATTGGCACCTAACTTGAAAATTAATACCACATATATTATAGCCAAAAAAAAGGTATCAAATTATGTCCAAAACCCCAAAAACAATTAAAACACAAACCCTTTTATTCAATTTCTTTTTAAGTAAGTCAATCAGCCCAACTATATGGACTTTGCTTTTTCATTGTTCTATCATGCATATTCATAGCCCAACTATCAATTTGGGCTAAAAGGAATACAACTACACTGTTAGGAAAGACCTCAATATCTGTAGGGGTTTATAGTAATAAAATCAACAGAGTGAACATATAACATTTATAAGCAATCTGGTAAACATTTTATTGCGGTTTTCCTCAAGAATGTTTTTTAATTAGGAAACCAAACTTCAATCAGAAAAGGTTACAGCTGTTTGTTGCACATCTAAAACTTCTATAACAGTGAAGCATTCTAGAACACAAGATTTCTAGCATTTTCATCACCGTATGTACTGAAATATTGCTAATTTATTCAGATGCTTTCATGCATAATTACTAGAAACACAAATCTGTTATTCTGCTAGTCTATCATCAGATAGGAAAAGCTATCCAGTGAATACTTTGAAAAGCATAAGTAATTGCAAATATTAAATTATTAACTATACCACAAATATGCTGTCTAAAGTACCAGTTTAATTTCCTTAATAGTTTGCTTTTTCTATTTAAGCTAACATTGGGAATGCAAAGCCTGATTTCAAGCTTTGCCTACGCAACAGATGACTTCTGGCATAGGAAGGTTTTCCAAGGATGTGACAACATATAAATTGTAACACAGTTGAGAAAGTGAAAGTCCTTTTTAAGGACATGCTTATATTGCAAACCTGTATTCTTCATTCTAAAGGCTTTGTGGGGTTTTTTTCAACGTGGGAGAGAAGTGCTGTTAGGTTTATTGTGTTGGTACAAAGCATCACTTTTCTGCTACTGCTGTATTGGCTTGGGAAGCTAACAGAGTACACTTCTGTATCACCAAAGGACCCTCAGCTCCCACGTGGTTTGTCTCTTCTGAGTGAAGCATCTGATAAATGCTGCACTTTCCACATGTTCTGCTTTCTATCTCCCGTTTTTTTTTTCTTATTTTTTTTTATTGGGCTTTTATTGTTTAATTTCAAGCCAAGGTCTTTTCCCTTGTAAGCAGCATACTTGCCAAAAAAAAAAAAAAAAAAAAAAA
>VZTR01030572.1:203417-218904 GCA_013400775.1 Chaetops frenatus
AACTGTTCTCCTAGACAACAGTAAAATTCAGTGACCAATAAGTAGTGTCCAAAAGGAAATGGCTTTTAAAAATAGGTAACTGAATACATTAACAAAAATAAGTCATGGAAAAAATACTAAATCAGCATAACCATAACCACCTTTTATAAATATTGAATTAAATAATACAATTAAGAGCAATTACACTGATCTGCTCATTGTGCTGTCCATAGCTTTCCTAGTGGCTTGGGCTCTTCATGACTGTCTAGATGGGACTCTGCCTCTCGGCCTCCACAGAAGGTTAGTTCTTTGAGCAGGGGACATGGTTACTTTCCATCTCTGTGGAGTGCTTGCTGACAGGTGCTCAAATGTGCTGCAGCAATGCAAATAAGAGATAACAAGTATTTTCCTATTCTTTCCTATTATTCCAGCAGTAAATTGTACCTGCTAAACCTGCTTAAGCTTGCAAGAGGAAGAAAACACTTGTAATCTGATTTCTTTTCTTCTTGTTGAAATAAAACAACTTTGCTTAGACATGTGATCTGAAAAAAAAAAAAAGGTACTTTCTCGTGAATTCACCAATACTAAGTGGATTTCCTGGATGTGTTTGCAATCTATGCTAGGAAAATGAAAAAACCCCAGCCTTGATGTGTTTTCAAGTCAGTTTTGGCTATTAGGATTGATTGATTTGTGAATTTGCATTGCACAGCCCATAGAATCTCATCTCATAGTATTTTTGCATAAAGGTTTTGCAAAACTCCTGCCTGAGTTGAAGCATAGGATTTAAAAGTATGTTGTCTTGGCTAAAGGACTCAAACTGGAAGTTAATTTACCATTAGGAAACTGTTCTTGTGGCTGACATTCCCAGGGGTTGACTGAGAAGCTCATGTTAAAGGGTGCAGGGGTTGAGACAATGCTTCAGTCTCTCTGCTGCTCCAGGCTGAGGCTGGATGATGTGCTGGTCTTGTGGAATCATGAAGGAAACCTCTGACCACCCTTCTCCAGAAGGTTAAAGCTTGCTTCATGTGACAGTGATGAGATCTGCTTGCTTTTGAAAATCAGTACTCTGGTAATTCAGCTCCCACAAAGTGAAAATGTGACACCTACCTAGGGGGCTGAAGAGAGACACGGGGACAACCTGTCATAACTGTATTGCTTGACCATTTTGGCATTGCTATCCGCCTTTTAAGGCTCTCAGCTTAGAAAGGAATAAAGTATCATTTGTAGGTGCTCATGTCACTCCACTGTCCTTAGGAAAATTGGAAAGGTTATTTTAGATGAAATTTAAGGCTGTTAATTAAGTTCATTGAGATGGATCTTGTCCTAAATAATCTTCTCAATTCCCCCTTAGACAGATATTAAACAATGCTGGATACCCTTTTTGAGTGGCCTGACTGCAGCTGATGTCCAAGGAATTGGAATATCATGGGGTAGGACTCCATGCAGTAATAGTCTCTTTTTAAAATTATTTTATTTTATCAACAGGGAGATTTTTGTTTCTTCTGTTAAATGTTTCTACATTGCCTCAACATTGCATGAATACACTCAGCACTTCATAGGAAGTGACCTTGGAAGGGTATTTATGATGTGCTAAAGATAATAAACCAAGTGAGCAATTGCACAGAGACCAGAATTCTTTCCTTCTACCAAAAATAACTTCCAAGAAAAGTGGAAGAACAAGCTGCAAGTTCCGTCTGCTTCCTCACACAGAGAGATCCAGCAGGTCCTCCAAGGGACACCTGTTTCCCTTGAGGCTTGGCTTCCTTTGAACAAACACCATCATGATCCTTAAGATGGTGTCATAAAACTACTTAGGCAACCAAATGTTGCCTCGAATTCTCGTTTGAATTTTATTCAGCATTCACATGTTCACACCCATAAACATTCAGGTTCCAGGGGTTTTTTTAGGTGCACTTAAATTTATGTGATAGGTTTTGATTGAAGCTGTACAGAAGACAATCTTCAAGGAATCTATGTTTGCATTTCCTTGTAAGCTTTCCATTTTTATATTGAAATAATGCAAGTTAATTAAATACAGAAAATATTGATTTTTAATCCTGTGAAAACATATTAAGCTTTGCCAGAACTAACAGAAAAAAATATTTTAGCCAAAAGTAATCCTTTTTTGAGGTCTTTAAAATATGCTAATTGGGTGTCTGTCATAGTGCACTGTTTGAGCTTCTGGAGATTCCTGCATGCTTAGCTGGGAATAGAAGGAACCATAGGAGACAAAGTGCCCCCATCTGAATGTAAGCAATGCTGAAAACTGCTGAAACTGAAGACAGACTCTTTAGCTGGCCCCTAGGTTTCCCAGAATTGTTTTATTGTTAAAACACGTTACTCAAATGTGAAGGAAGCGATGGTGACTTTCTCCAGCAAAACCAGCTACCAGAGCTGGAGTCAGGAATGTACCAGAAGAAGAGATTTGGGAAGAGGACTTGCTGTATTCCAGTTGCTGCCACTGTGTGCATATCCCTCTGCCCCTACTCCAGCTCAGCATGTTCTGACATGTAGAATATCTGCAACGGGAGCCAAGCTGAATAACTTACAAGTTCATCACAATATAACTGAGAATTTAACATGCTTAAACAGGTCAGGCTAAATTTTCAATCATGCTTTTATTCTTTCTTTGCTCAGGAATAATGCATGTCTTACTTTTAAGCTATCTTTGATGGACTGCTCTATGGGTTTTAAAATGGTAATTTCTTTTTCATTATTCTAATTTTAAGTATGCATGTTTAGTTCTAGAACCTAGGCTATTTTCCATGTAAATCCTACTTAGAGTAAATTACTACAGCCAGTAAAACTCTTCCTTCTACAAAATAAGCCTTCTGATTTTAGTCTTTCTGGAAGGACCAAAATGACCTGCTTTCTGATTACTCCTTATTACTCTGATTCACAGTGTAAGGTGGATAAAATAAGTAGGCTTCAGCTGGAAAACTTTTATATTGCTCGTGTCCACTTGGGATGTCAATCTAGATGTCTGAAGGCAAACCTGGGAAATTGGCTGAGCAGATTATTTGTTGGATTAGCATTGCTCTGTGCCATGGTGACCTGCCTCACTGCAAACAGTCACTCCCAGCTGATGCTGAACTCAAAATCCTCTTTTTTTTGCCAACTGGCAATTTTGTCTTTGTTACAGTGAATAAGGAAGGCACCACGTTGGATTGAGGTGCTGGGTTCCTGCTCACACCTGCTCGTGCTTTCTAGGGGACTCTTGACAGATGGCACGGGTCAGGGCAGTCCCTGAGCTGTAGTGGGGGAAGGAAGGGAGAGCTGAAATATACTGCTTTCTTCTTTGTCTCCGAAAAGCAGAAACCCAGATCTGCAGGGAATTTGGGCCAATGTGTTCCTCACACTTCTCTCGGCAGTCCCACTCATTCCTCACTCCACAGCAAGTGATGTGCCAAGGTTTTGCAGCCGCTCGTGGTGCCAAAGGGTGTTTCCCAGTTTGCCCTTGGTTCCCTGGCAAGTGAGGGTGGCTGACTCCAGCACTCAGGGCTGTGGGAGCTCTAACCACACAGTTCTGCAAGTTGGGAGTATTTCCATGGAAATCTTTTTCATGAAAACATTTTCATCAGTTGAACTGGAAGTCTTTGTAGGAAAGAGCTGAATTTTATGAATTCCGCATTAAAAGAAAAAACAACAACAAAAAAATCCCCCCAAAAAGGCATATAAAAGGCTCAGCAGATTTGAGAACATATGGGATTTGATTCTCCCCTGTCTTACACATTGTGTTGTTGTTTACGATCTCACAAAGCAGATGTAAAATGCAACCTTAGTGTCTGGGTAGGATTCTCCTCCACAAGTATGGTTGAATACACAGTATTAAAAAGCTTGGTGACTCAGTCCCCTGCTTTTTTCCCTCATAATCGTTGATCATTTGTTACTTGCATTTGACCGTGTCACATGTAGGTTTATACAGTCCTCTTCTACTGAACTCTTCCTGTTTTGCCTTGCCTTCCCATCCTCCTCCAGCTTTAGCTCCAGACTTTGCACCTTTCTGGGTTACTACATCTGAAGTGTTTTAAAAGGAATGCATTCTTAGGGATTGGAAGAGGGTGGGAGGAACAAAGAATACAGTGATTTTTTTGTGGAGGAGGCATATTCTGTCAGCAAAGGAGGAAGATGATACCTTACCTTCCTTCCCCTTTTGCATCGATGACTACACCTGAAATACTGCATTCCATTCTGGCATCCTATGACTGAAAAAAATGACAAGAAAGAGAGAGGAAAGAAAGAAGGAAAGAAAGAAAAGAGCAATAAATTTGATTTGGAGGCTAGATGTATGCTGACTTATATGGAAGGACTAAAATAGCTAAAAAGTTTAGGCAAAGACTTGCCCCAGCAAAAATCCTACAGAAGATACCAGTGTTTCAAAACAGGCTAAAATTGAGTGAAGAGGGGAGCAGTTGTAGTACTTCAAGGTGGGTAGGGATGACATTTAGGAAACAAAAAAGCATGCTTAGCATAAAAATTAAACTTGCCTACACTATAGAATTCTGTCCTTAGTAAGTACACTGTATTCATGGTAGTTTACTGTGCCTAGTTAAAGAAAGTACTTCAGAATTCATAGTAAGTTCCTTGTTCAACAATCAGCTAAATAAACTGGTGAAGACATGACTCTACTTATATTTCTGTCATGTCTGAAGAGTCTCAAATACCGCAATGGCAAGGGGTGTATGTGAATCTGTCTGTATGAAGGGCAACTCTTAGTTTTCCCTGACTGCTTCTTGTAACTTTAGGAATCTCATTCCCTTAGTTCATGGCTGTGAACACTTATAGGTTTTGTGCAATTTCTCACTATTACTTCAGTCCGAGAACCTCTCACTTGAGTCCAATCTTTATATACCTTGTAAGTTCTGTGTCTATCTGTCAGTCTGACAGATGGTGACAGATGAAATGGTAAAAGGGAACTAGTGTGGTAATTGAGTGTTTTTAACAAATACATCCTTAATTTTTTCTTTCTCTGTTTCTGTGATGTCATAGCCAAGAATCACAAGATCCTCTGCAATCATATACAGAACGTGAAGTTGTAGTCTGTTCTGGCACTCTCTTTCCAATACAATTAAAGTCAGGATCAAAACCCCTCATATTTCTTTGTCCAAATTTGCATGCTTAAAAATCTGCTAGCTTTAATGATTTAGTGCAATAGTGAAGCATGATGCGTGGCATCACCAGCTAGCCATGGAAAGTTAAGGTGACTGGGCTGAACTATTTTTGTAACTTTTATGAGTAATACAATGTATTTTACATTACAAAGCATGTCATAAGTATCAGCTCAATGTGGTATAAGGTTTGATGTTTGCCCCATTAGGTTTATTATTTCTGAATGTAAACTGGAAAGATCTTCAGTACCAGAAAAACAGCCAAATTCTAGGTATGGCATTGGAGCAAAAGTCTGCCTAGTCCAGCATATTGTTTCTTATTGTGGCCAACACAGATTGCTGAAGAAAGATACAAAATTCTCTTCAAACCTGAACTCTTCAAATTTTTTTTCCAAACTCCACTAATTTGTGGCTGTGTTACTTCTAAATCAGAGCTTTAAAATCTTCAGTACTCTGAACACGAGTACTGTTAGGCAATTTGTAACACACTTCAGAACCATTCCATATGCTTGATGTTATTGAATAAACTGTTAGAAATGCACTTGCACAATATACATCCTGCAAAGTCCCAAAGAAAAATTTGTTGGATTGTTTCTTTGTTTCATTAGGGCCCCCCCGTGCCTTATTCAGAGAAAAAATGCTATACGGGGCCTAAAATGGCTTTCTGAAGCTCTTTCCCTTCTCTGCGTGCAGATGCCCTCTATAGAAAATGGGGCATTTTGAAGGGAATACCAGTTTGAGAGTGAACCATATATACCTGCAATTTATTTCATGGCTATTGAGGGCAGCAGAAACGAACTGAGGCTTCTCTGACTCACATTTGGGACAGAACAGTCACAGCCTACGGCACAGACTAAAACTTTCTGTCCCCATAAACTTTTTCCTACAATTCATACCCACAAAAGGGCAGAAGGAAGAGCAAGGTAAAAGAAGTAATTGGAAAAAACAGCTTCCAGTTATGTATGACCTCAAGGCATTACGGACACACAGATACAGAGGTTCCCCTAAGTGGAAGAAATGTTGCTGGAAACACAGAAGAGTGGGGAAAAGATGGCAGTGTCACAGCCTGCAACGGAGGCAATGCAAGATGGCATATTAAAGGTGTTCTTGCTGAGTATTTCCTGCTTGAAGAGATTTATGGCATGAAATTAGATCCAGGCTGGCAAGGGTTGCTTCTTTTATGGCTAGGTTAAAATATTCTGAAGTTCGAGATGCTAATACAAAGTATATAAACATGACACTTGCAAATTAATGTGCTGCCGGGGAAAATGGCTGGGAAGCAGTTGTTAAGCTAGTTAAATAATCTTTAGGTTACACTGAAAAAAAAAAAATTGCACTGAAGTTTTCAGTGCTGTATATGCTTCTTTTTTCTCATAGATGTTGCTGATGGTAGTTGTTTACCACAACTGACAACGGATCACCCTGGGCATGGAGGCCTTGGCTGCATTTAAGCTGGACTAAATGATAAAGCTATGATTGCTTTTGTGAATGGAAATCAGTTTCAGTATTTAATAGTAATTTTAATGTGAAAAAGAAAGTTCTTAATATTTGCAAAAGTACAGGGGCATGACTTGTTACAGTTATATATTCCCATTTAAATGAATGGGAGCTGCATAATACCTTGATGTTTTGAGGCTGCAAGTAAACCTTTTTTTCCTTTTTAAAAAAATCTACCATTTTACAGTGACAGAAAAATAGTTTTCTCCCTTTTTTTGTACTTTCAGTATTTCATTTATTCCTTTCAGTCAACATGTGCCTTCCGACATGCTTAGACAAACTGCTAACTCATGGACCTCTACAGAACTGCTGCCATCCAGGAAATGGAACCAGGCAAGGTAATAGGGGAGCCAAAAAAGGGCAGGGTAAATTCATTTGTTCTTCACTGTGTTTTCGACTGAAACTCAAAAAGTATTAAGAGAATCATAATTTATTTCTTACATATCATAGAGGTAGATTTTCTATATGCCATGACAGCTAAATCTCTAGTCAGTTGGCATTTTGTCCATCACTTAGTATCAGTTTCAAAAATGCCTTCACTTTGCCAATCTCATGTTGCCAAGTCACAGTTCAGAGCCGCGTGAGAACAAAGGCAAACTCAATTGCTGGAAAAATACAGGAGAAAAAAGACTGGCATTGGACAAGATTTCATTCAATGCTGCGAGGAGATCTACTGCTGGCTAGATCTGTTTCAAAATCCTCTATTCTTATTCTTCCTTCAGGAAATAGTATTTTAGCATATGTTGAATCCAGTGTAGTCATCCAATGGAAAACTAACTACATAATGATGGGACACGCTTATTTATATATTTGCCCTGTATGGTGTGTGATTATTTTTAAAAATTGTTGGCCAGTGTAGAAAATAAGCCTGTGTA
Source organism: Chaetops frenatus (assembly GCA_013400775.1). Lineage (NCBI taxonomy): Eukaryota > Metazoa > Chordata > Aves > Passeriformes > Picathartidae > Chaetops > Chaetops frenatus. The sequence continues at coordinate 210,877 of VZTR01030572.1, forward strand.
AATAGAGAGAGGGAAAACATATTTGGAAAGCTGTCACAAAAGACTAGGACCAGCATTTTAACCAAGACGTGCATGAAACAGATGATGCTGTAAAATTTTGAAAGCCGCAGGTAATGTGACACACTGCAGATGTTTTTAATGGCAGTAGAAGCTCTGTAGAAATGTTTTCATCTGATTACAAAATTACTTATGTTGCAGGCTCAGAATCAAATTGTTTCCCAATTTAGATAGGACGAAGTAATTCCCAGGTTTTATTGTTGTCACTTATGCTGGCAATACTAAGTGTGAAAGCTAAAACAATCGTTTTGTTATCTCAAATATTTTTCAGGTTTCTCAAAAGAACTTTAACTCATTTCTTCCTCAGTTTAAGTCCTTTGTTTTTTTTCTTCACGTTAATTGATAATAGGCTAATGAATAATCCATCAGCATGTGAATTCGGATTCTGTGTGAAGATGAATTGTTTCACTCAGAAAAAAACCAACACTTTGACAAATGCTAACCTTGTTGTGGTTCCAGGCATTTCATTCATTTTAAGTAACTAAATTCTCAAGTCAGGGCACTTTGTAGGGCTTCTAAATATTTCCTTGTTACAGAGATATTCTTGTCCTCAATATTCACAGCTGGTGTCTCTACAAGGTAAATATGTACTGTTTGCAGACTCCTGATAAGTAGAACAGCACTACTCAAAAAATGAAGATTCTAGATTTAATATCAAAATATCTCCCTTGGGAATAGGGAAAAAGTACAACTAGCCTTTTTTGTTATTGACTACATTTTTCTACTCAGTCTATAAGGTAAAAAATTACATTTATGCTTATTAAATCTCAAATCTTACCTTGACAAATGTAATCTTAAAGGAATTCTATTAATTGTTCAGGCAATGCCTTTAATAGTGAAACATGAATGGGGAGAATGAATCCCATAATTACTCTTTGATAGTAGCTTCTTCCTGGAAGAAAAAAAAAGTGCTGTAATTATTCCATCTAAAAATAAAGTTAATTTGTAGAAAGCAATACTGAGTGTGTAAAAAGGTCAAATGTTCAGCTACAAAATAAAAGAGAACTAAATTTGTCAAGGCATGTGCTAATTGTATATAACAGAGGTCTTTACTTGGATGGAGAAGAGAACTAGTTTTTCATTGAATTAATTAAAAAAAATAACCTTACGTCAAAGCTTGGAGTAGATTTGAACATATCAAACTTTTTTTAATTTGAATTATATTTGCTAAGGGCTTGGACTTTTTTTAGCTGAGATCTCAAGTGAGTTTTGACAGGGGTATTTTTAGTTTGTTAAGCCTGCAACTGACTTTCTGTATCTCTGTGGTTGTCTTGTTTACCTGCAATAATGAAACATTTCTGGTTCTGGAAATGTAACCTCTCTTATATTTATACACTCAGGCTCATTTATACTTTTGGATTAGTACAAAACCACTTTCTCATCGATCTATGCTGCCTATCTATAACTGGGCATGGGTCTGTGTATATAACTCCATCCTGTGGGGAAGAGAGGAGATTTGTAGGAGAAAGCCTTTGCATATGGCTTTCTTAGGCTGTAACCTCAGCCATTACACAGATCCTTTATTTTTTAACTAACCATCCCCTCTCTGGCAGTGACATTTGCCTACCTGAAACTGGTCATGATGTGTAGTATGGAAATGTCTTTTCCTGTCAATAAGTTATGTTGGACTGTTGCATATGCTGTCAGATAGCATTGGCAATCAATGAGGCATTCACAGTCTGTAAATTTTAAGTTAATCAGAACTTTTCATTTTATTCAAAATTCAAAATTCATCACTTATGTTGGCTTCTTTTGTTTCCTATACTGGTTGTTCCTTATCGACCTGCTGTAGCTATTTTCATTTCTTTTGCATACGAGATTGCTTTGACTGTGTTAATATGATGAGACCTGCTATTTTTATAGGAATGGAGTATATTTTTTTCTTTTTTTCTTCCCATAAGAATGTTATATAAAACACCTGGCAGCCTAACAATCCCAGAGGTGCATTATGTGGAGCTGAAGTAAAAAGTCTGCCTTTGTTGGGCAGAAATTATTTTAGGTGCAATGCTAAGTGCAAATTACAGAATATATTATTTTGCTTACAAGATAGTTTTGTAAAATCACAATAATGTGAAAATAGGTAAAAGCATTATTTTTCAACCGCTTAGATGACTTGTTTACTCTTTCTTTTTGAAAAGTTAACACCTTTGAGTATTTTCCATTTTTGATGAGGTAGTTTTTATCATGTTCATTTTTGCTAAAGTAACATTTCCCCAACCTCAGACACGGTTCCTATTACAGTGACGATAAACTTAATTATAGAAAGGGAATAACTCTGCTGGTTCAGAACAGATTTAAAATTACAGAAGCTGCTTGACTGAATTTCAATGCTGATTCTACAAACAGCTCCATATGTTACATTCCTGTTCCTAGCCGAGTCCCAGGAAGGGAGCTGCACTCCAAACCAGGCACTGTCTATACAGAGACAGAAAGAAAATCAGCCCTATACTAGCATTTGCATCAACTGAATTATTTCTACTTGCCTGTTATTCAGTGTAAGAGTAACATAGATCTAGATCCTTGGGATAACGCAGTGCTTATTTCTCAACACCTTGAGATAATTTTAATTTATGAAAACAGGTAATGAATAAAAAAGGATTACAGGTACTGTTTTTTTAAAGAAATTATCCTGCATTTTATCTCTGGAAGGCATTGATTGCATTCAAGCAGAGTTAGTGCTGAGCTCTTTCAACCCATTTGTATTCCTTACCAGTTTCTTACTTCTATTTCTGGACTTTTCTGGGATTCTGGTTAAAGTTATTCACTAGATTGCATCTCTCAGGTCACACCATTTTATTAACAATGATGTTCCTTTTTGGTACTTTGGATAGCTGAAATGTATCTACAACTTCCATGGCTCTCTAATACTCCCCTTCTGGACAAAGTAGCCCTGCAGCTGTTAAAAAGCTTCTGTGATAATGTGTAAAGCATCCTGGAGGTGTCCAATGCTTTTCTTTAACTCACCATAAAGAGCAGCCTCTAGACAGTGTAGCAGATGTATTTAGTGTTAATGTTTCACAGTACTCATCAGATTTATGAACTTGGCTGAATCACTTTTTTTTTAGTATCATCATTTCTCACAAGATGGCTTCAAAACTTACATTTTGAACAAGCTGACAGTTACAAACTTGTGCAGGCTTTTTTTCCCCCTTCTTTCATTTTAATCTAAATCTTTCATAAGGAATATTGAGATTTATGTGTTTATCTTGCTTTAGAGAATTAAAATGTTGGTGTCATTTGGCAGGGGAGATAGATCTAATGGGAGACAAAAAAGTATTCTGAGGTAAAATGGCTTGTGAAAGGGGTCATATCTACAGTGCTTTGAGTCAGCCCCATTTGCTTAGCAGCATGTAGAAAGTCTGGCTAGCACTGGTATACATGATTATTCTATAAGCTGCATATATGTAAGTCTGAACTATGCACAAACACCATAAATGCCTACTGCTGCACGTACAGCACTAAAGATATGTTAAAAAAAGCCAATTAAATACATTACAGAGTCACAAAACTGAACTTTTTCCAGCAGGTGTAGTTTTATGGGGAGGCTGTCATGTACCCCTGGAGACAAAGGAATGCTTTGCTCTCTCCCTGTGAAAGGGGCACAACAGGCAGCTGTTGATAGCCTGGTTTCCTCATTGAGAGGCATTAACATTTTCAGTACTTCTCTCACAGCACGAGAGATGCATGGGGTAGCATTCTCTCTGGCACTAAGAGAAGAAATTACCTCCCTGCCAGTTTTTCAGGTGCATGAGGCAAATGCCTAGCACTTCAGGTATATTGTTATATGCATTGCTGTGCTTGCTGTGCCAGGGAAGTGTGCTATAGAATGAATTACTGCTGTTTGCTAGAGTGACTGAGCACTCTGTTGAAGGTAACAGGATGACATTTGTTCATATGCTTTCAGGAAAAAACTCGTTAAAACATTCTAATGGACTTTGTTTCATTACATAGCTAGCTACATTTTAGGATCTGAGAAAAGAAATCCAAGATGAAGTGCATGAGGTCACTCCAGAATTTTTTTTCTGCTTTCTTGACTGATGGGAGAATAATGGTTTTGTTTATCTTTTGTCCTAGCAGCTGGTAATTCCTATTGTCCTTTCATCTCTAGATTGTTTTTTCCTTCTGCAGGACAGATTGGAATCACAGGCCTAATCTTCTGCTACTTTATATCCGATGCAGCCACTTACAGGTGCGTGTATGGTTCACCTTACCAAAATGACAGTGCATTAGAGAGACCTAAATTAGAAGATACAAACAGTGAAAGCAATTTAAAGAGCAAGGCAGCAGATAATCAAGTCCCAAGGAGACAGAGAAACTATGTTTAAGTCTTATGCCATCTGGACACAAGTTTTTTGAGTGCTTATGGGTTTAAAATACCTGTAGGTGCTGAGGCATCTGAAGGTTCAGCAACATATGCCATTTTTATGCCATGAGCAGCTGAGCCCCAGATCAGAGATTTACTAGCTCTTAAAGGGAGATACTCCTTAAAAGACTGGAGCAGACAAATTAAGCTTCTTAGTTTTCAGAAGCTGCTTTTATAGAAGGTTTTCTGTATTTTCTTCCCCTTCAGCTTGTCCTTTCCATAAAGCTATGCTGGCTTTGGTGTTTGGCTATGTGCAAGACATAGAAAATGCTGCTGTGCAAGGGTATTGCCTGTACTGGTAATACAGAGCTCTTTGTTGGACAGAATTGAGAAAAATCTGGCTGTAATCTGTCAGGCTGAAAAAGACTGAATACAAAGCTTTAAGTCATATAAAAGCAGACCGCAGAAAGAAAAGGACCCTGAGGAGGGCTTGTAACAGCAATGTCCTACTGAGTAACAAGTGAATCATCACATTGACTACATGATATCATTAAATCCCACCTATTTGGGCCTGTTTATTACAAAAATTGTGGTTTGTGTCTCATCTCTTTCACAGCTGTGCAACACCAGTCACTTAAAAATTTCCTAATGAGTCTCTTACCTCTGAATACCACCTCTGAATATCTTTTCCCCAGCCTTGTTTTTCTGTGCTTTGGTGAAAGGATAGCATACTGCAATTTAGTATAAAATGGGCCTGCATTGGTAAGAACATCACAAAGGTTTTGTTGTGCTGCCATATAGCTGAGCCAAGACATAAGACAATGCTGAGACATTGCTGGAAACTCTTTACTAAGGCGACTACAAGACAGACAAAAATAATTTTTCACAGGCTGGCTCTTTAAGGATGCTATTGAATTATAGGAAAAAACAAGCTCCTTCATTGCTTTTTCACCTTTCCTTCTTGCTTGGGAGCTGAACCAAGTCTGCTTAATGAGCTTTGGCATGAAAAATGATCTTTGTTTCTTTCTTTCCATTATTTTCTATAAAAATAGAGCTGATAGAGCAAGGAAGAATACCTGAAATACAAATGGGTAAGTTCAGAGAGAATGGCCAGTTTCCTCAAGATAAAGCAAATGCCAGGGAACAGTGGAGCTGGGGGCTGGAGTGGCAGGGTCCCCCCGCTGGAGCTCACAAGGTCTCATAGCCAGGGATCACATCACCACAGCCAGCCAGCAGGGCAGGCCCCTGGGGTTTTCTTAACCATGTCACTGGCAGGTCAATGATACCCAGCACCTATAGATGAGGGTTGCTTTCCAGTCCTTCTTCCTTTTAAAAACCATTTTAATCTGTGATTTTTTTTTTTAACATAATCTTTTCTTGTACTATTTCACAGGAGAGGGAGCCTGTACTCTTGTTGGTCCCTATTCCATTTACACTCTCATTATGTGAAGGGCTGAAACAGAACTTAGTATGGTGAGCCAATCTGGAGCTTCCTGGCTATCACAGTGATTTTGAAGTAATACCTCTGCTAAAACATCCATTTGCAGTTTGGGCAGTAGTATGCTATTATTCCAGTGTTACTGCTGATAAGAAAGATGTTCGGATTGTGCTGTGGGCTGTGTAACAGGCTGGCGTGTTCCACATTTTCTTTCTTTTTGCATAGCTGGCCCACAAAATTCCTGCCTCTCCATCCTGTTCTCTGGTTCTACACATTCATTGCCATGTCTGTGCTGCAGTTGTTCTGTCAGGCTCAAGCAGGTTTGTGAGGCTCTGCTGAAAACAAGATCTGGTCGGACTGGGATTAAAAAAAGGAGTACTTTTGAAATCCACATCACTTTAGTGTAGATCTAGTCTTCACTGATCTGAGAAGATACTTACTGGCTTAGTAAAAACTTAATCCAATCCTCTCCGTAATTTGCCCTGACACGTTTATTCTGTTAAAAAAAAAGTAGAAAAAATTTAAAAGCACCAAGCAGCAAACTGATAAGGCTGTTTTTCAAGAAGTGACAGCCACATGTTCTGCAAGCAATTTACTGCTGACCAAACTCTTAAGCAGCAACAGCTAGGGAAGATGTATGCATGGTAAAAATGACTTTTAAAAATGAAGAATGAATGAATGAATGTTTTTGCATTTTAAACATCATTTTGAATTTCAAATACTACAAGTTTTAATTCATTTTTCAAAGTACTGAACATTCTGAACTGCCAGTTATAGATTCTGAGCAAAAGTCTTTTTATTTCACTTCCAAATGATGTCAAATTTAACCAGTCCTGTGTTTGATCAAGCCAGCATCAGAATTACTGCAGAGTGTCACTCTTTTTCAGTTGATGCTTCAGGTCAGTTTCCCTGTTCTGTTAGCCCATCCAAGCCTGGGAATGGTCCTGCTACCTGCAGGTACCTTGGGCATGAGCTGAACAATATTTAGCACAAGGATAGCTTTTCAGGTAACTACCAAACCAAATAAATGTGGGACCATGTGAACACATTCTGGGTCAGGAGAACTGCACATGACTAAGGGATAGCTTCTGTTTCCAAGATCTAGAAATAAGATTGCAAGAGTGCTTTAGTGCCAATCAAATAACTGGATAGAGTCCTCCTACTTCACACTATTCCTTCAGAGTAATGGGAAATTTCTCATTTTCTTCATTATCGGAAAAAGAAGGTGGAAGAATGGTCCAGCTTATCGTGCCTTTCTTTTTCTCCTGGCTGTTGGTTATTAGCTGTCTTTCACATGAGAAAGTCTCTCAGCTCAGTGAGGAGAGCATAAATATTTCCAGATAAGAGGACTGGAAAAACTAGGGAAGAACTAGCAATTTTTCTTGGCCAAATGAAACAGAAATCTCACATGCCAGCTTATCTCCCTAGTTTTGATCCTGTAATGTTTGAGTAGGCTTGTAATTAGCTGACAGAATTTCATTCTGTCTCTAAATAATATCATAACTATTTAAACCATTAAATACAATATGAACTAATTTCCTTGCAGTAGTCTGAAAAGGTATTTCCGTGGTCCTACTTCAGGGAACTATACTATCCTATATGATAAACTATATATTCAGTAAAAATCTTAGTTTCTTCGATTGCATTTCCCCCTCACCTTTTAAGAACAAGGCTATCCAAAACACTACTTAGAAATATATCTTGCCAGTCTTTCTATTTGTTTTTGGGTAAGGGGGATCAGAGAACAAACGTGTCTCAACAGTGGCATCTAGTGGCATGATACGTGCGATGCCCTTGAGAGAGCCACAACCTCGAGTTCACATTGATTAATGTTTGGTCCACAGATCTGCACTCTCGGAGGTCTCCCTCCGGCTTGCAGGCTTCTTCCATCCAAAATAGATGAGGAGTACATCTAGCAGTTTGTACGGGAGATGCTGTTGTTCTGGAGGAGGAGGTCCATGCCTTCAGTTCCGTTGCTAAGAAAGATTTGCCCTTTGCAAATCTGAAAATATTTCCTGTGTTATGAAACCATAAAGGGGCATTGGTATCTTCTGAGAAAGTATTTAAGCTAGTCTGACACAGTAAGTCAAACTACACGAGCATAAGATCTATGAATTTGTGCTGGGGAACTGCAGAAGAATGTCTCAACAGAGTTAATAGGAACTATTTAACCACCTGGGTACTTAGAAAGAAAAGGAGGGGACAAAAAAAATCACTTCTCCCCCCCCCC
>VZTR01030572.1:225341-248431 GCA_013400775.1 Chaetops frenatus
GCTGTCGGTGCTCCCTGCTGAGAGCCGCGGCCCCGCCTGTCGCCGTCGCTGTCGCGGTCGCCGTCGCCGTCGCTGGCGGAGCTGTCGCAGTAACAGCAGCAGCCACAGCCTGGCCCTGCCCCGGAGTCACTGAGGATGAGCCCCCGCGCTGCCCAGCGCGCGTCCCGCCCTGCCCGCCCGAGTCCATTCATCTAGCGACTGGTGAGGGGCGGGCCGGTGCGCCCGCCGGGGGAGCCACTCGGGGGACGGGTCCTGTCGGAGGGGTCGGGACGGCGGCGGTGGGCGGCTGAAGGAATGGGGAGAACTCCGGACAAGGCAGGCAGGAAGGGTAAAGGGCAACCGGCCACGTAGGATGGGAGGGGACCGACTTCGTGGCTCGGCCGCCCGTGTCAATAAGTCTCCTGTGTCGCTCGTCGCTCCCCGGCTACGTGGACTCGTGCAGTGGGAGTCAGAATGGCCCCATGCTCCTCTGCCTGCCCCTGGCCCCTCTGGCTCCCTGGAGCACATCAGACTTGTCCCGCGCTGACTCTGGCTGCAGCCTCCTGCCAGGTTTCCTTAGCTGTGGCTTCGTGGAAAGCCTGTCGTGTTTCTCGCCTTCGTGGTGATACTTGTCTGCTTTTGGTAGCAGCTCGCCGTGCTGCTGGTTAGACCAGCACCGTAAGCACTGGAGAGCCGAGGTCTCGTAGTTATCTTAAAAGAATACTTGCATGCAGTCTTCTTAGGCGAAGTACAACTCTTTTTTGGTTGCGTGATCCGTGTAGTTGTCTGTGTTCGTGGAAACTGGTCACAGTTTGTGGTTTACAAAAAACGGTAATCGCCCACCAACATCTGGTGTGGGTAGTCCATAATAAAACTGTACCAGAAGTTCATGGTTAATTCAAAAACGTCACTTTTTGCCAAGATGGAAAAGTCCTTGATGGATTTATTGGATATAATTTGAAGTTTGGTGAAATACTAGTGTGCACTTGTGGTTTGTTGTGTTTGACTTCCCTTCAGCATTTTCCGTTTCAGTAAAGCCTATAGCAAGATCCTGATGGATTTTGGAAGTGACTGTAGCTGCACTCACTGTACTTTCATCTATACCACTTTATGTTTTAATTTTTTAAAACAGCATTGAGTTATTAAACGTAAGCAGTCCTGAGTATTTCTAGATAAGCCCAGCACAGTATTTCAGAGTTTACTGTTTATGTACTGTGATTCCCGACTAATAGATGTGCTCTGACGTTTGCAGCTGAATTTAGCTACCAGTGGTACTTTGGTCTTTTTTTTGACAGACGTGTCAGCCTTTAATTGGCAGTGCTGCTTAGCCCTGCTGGGAGCAACTGAGTTAGGGTTGTGTGATTGCTGAGTGTCTCATTCTGATAAGGATTCTGTTACTGTGATAAGGACTGCTGTTGCTGTGAAGGAGGAGGTTGTAGAAAATCTGGAGGGAGCCTCTAAAGATCACTTGTGTTGGGGTGTACCTGTGCCGAGCGGTGACACAGAGGCCCCATCCCAGTAAATGAAGCAGCTTGGATCTGCCATGGCCCAAGGGACATAGCGGGCATGGTGGAATGTGGTGTCTTTCAAAGCAAGTTGGCTTTCCTTCGTAGCTTTACTTGTGGACAGGTCACATTTATTTATAACTTGAGCAGTTTGCATATTGTCTAGCCTGCTTTCAGAGTCCCATGTGCATTCAATTTGTCATTTGAAAATCCTTCCTGACATATAATCTGAATCTTTTATAAAATTGGAACGAATGACTGCTTTGCTCACTGACAGGAGTAAAATGGACTGGAGTTTTGATTTTTCTTCTTATGCCTTATTCAAAGGCTCTGGGTGGTCTGCCAAAGCCACAGCTTAAGGAGAAAAGAGATCTAGTTTGCTTGTGCTCAGAGGTTGTTCCATAAACATTCTGAATCCCAGTGGCTCTTTCCAAGTTTTTCTCTACTTACTTGCTTCTTTTAAAACTTGCTATCTGAATTAGAAGCAGGACTCTATCTGGACTAAAAGCAGGACTCTCTCTGATGTTTTGTGCATTGAGAAAAGCAGTACCCTTGTTGTTTGTGTCTCGGTGCTCCTGTTATATAGTCAAGAAGCAGCTGCTTTTTTATAAGGTCTCTATGTGGGAATTTCAGGCTGCTAAACCACTCTTAGCTACTGCATAACCTAAATTTACCAGTTTTTCCTTATACGTTCAATCGCTTTTCTCCCCATAAAATATATTTTGTGTTCATGGGGTTGGAAAGCGTAGATTTTTGCCCATTCCTCAACAAATGTACAAGGAATTTCTAGAGAGGTTAAACTATCAGTGGATATGTAATCTAAGTAGGAATTAATAGTCTAACTGATCTTTAAAGGCTGGGACAATGTGCTGCCTGTACCTGAAAGGTGTACTTGCTTTGTTTATCTAGGAATTCATCTCTGTTTCCTTGAGGATATTTTGCTTAATGCCAGTTGTTAAGCCTGTTATATTACTACCTAGCCTCAATTTTCTGTCACTTCTGTCAGATTCTAAACTGTTACTTTAATATGTACTAGTGAAAGTTGTCTTTAGGTAAGAATATAGTCTGCAGAAAGTCCTGGAAAAGTGGTAACATGATAGCAGATTTCCATGGCTTTAGTTCTGTAAGCCTTTTTTTATTAGCTCACTAATCAAGTAGTCTGTGTAGTGAAGTTTGCTTCGGGTACAAATATATTCAGGATTTCCATGCTGTTATGGTTACAGGTCTTTTGTGATGTTATGAAACAAATGAGAATGGACCAGCGTGGAGAAATGTCAGCATGCTTGTTTAAAAAACAACTCCCTTCCATTCCATACTGGAAATATTTAAGATATTGCAATACTCTTATAAGGATGGACTTAACCTTCCTGAAAGTTTAATAAGTCCAAGTGCCAAGTCCTGCATTTTGGCCACAATAACCCCCTGCAGCTTTATAGGCTGGGGATGGTGTGGCCGGACAGTGCCCAGGCAGAAAGGGACCTGGGGGTACTGGCTGACAGCTGGCTGAACATGAGCCAGCAGTGTGCTCTGGTGGCCAAGAAGGCCAAGGGCATCCTGGCCTGTATCAGGAATGGTGTGGCCAGCAGGAGCAGGGAGGTCATTCTTGCCCTGTACTGGGCACTGGTGGGGCCACACCTCGAGTGCTGTGTCCAGTTCTGGGCCCCTCAGTTCAGGAAGGACATTGAGACTCTTGAGAGAGTCCAGAGGAGGCAACGAGGCTGGTGAGGGACTGGGAGCACAAGCCCTGTGAGGAACAACTGAGGGAGCTGGGGATGTTTAGCCTGGAGAAAAGGAGACTCAGAGGTGACCTTATCACTGTCTACAACTTCCTGAAAGGTGGCTGTGGTCAGGTGGGGGTTGGTCTCCTTCTCCAGACAGCAACTGACAGAACAAGAGGACACAGTCTTAAGCTGCACCAAGGGAAATATAGGGTGGATATTAGGAAAAAGATTTTTACAGAAAGGGTGATAAAGTATTGGAATGGTCTGCCTGGGGAGGTGGTGGATTCACCATCTCTGCATGTGTTTAAGACAAGACTGGATGTGGCACTCAGTGCCATGGTTTAGTTGAGGTATTAGGGTTGGGTTGGACTTGATGATCTTGGAGGTCACTTCCAACCTAGTGATTCTGTGATTTTGTGTGAAATGTGTGGCATTGTCAGTCATCTCTCACTTCACTTAGCAGCTTATTATCAAAAGGAAAAGAAAATAAATTTAGTATCTTCAGAAAAGCCATATTATTTTTACTTATTCTTTTCTAAAGGAAGAGAGTTAGGATTGACACGGAAAGCTCTAGGCTTCTTTTATATGAAAAATACAAAACATTACTTAGTTCTGTTTTAGGAGAGCCAAATTAGGGGGGCAAGGTAATTTTTCACCATTTGCATTTTAGATGCAACTGGTATTTAGTAAAATTAGTAACACTTAAAAAATAAATTAATAAACACCGACAGAAAGGCAGTGAATGGAATGAAGTTATGCCAATTTTAAGGTCTTGAGAAATATGTTTTTAGTAAAGCAGCCCGAGGATGGGTTTCAGGGCCATGTGACTAATTTGACAGTTGAGTTACTTTAATGCAGTGCACATTGAAGATGCAAACCCAGAACTCTGTCTTCAAGTGGCACTGAGTTCTGAGTGGCTGAATCTCTTCTGTATTCTCTTTCATTTCCATGTAAGCCCATTGTGTATATTAAATGAAAAAACCTGCAACAGCAGCTACCAGCCACTGTCTTGGTACCAGTATCCACATCCATGTTAGCCATATTTTGCTAGCTCTAATACCTGAGGTATAGGCGTTCATCAGGAAGAATTGGAAGGACCACAGATGGGAGTTCTAGTATCAAATCAGACTGGATGCCAGAAACAGACATTGACAGTGCCAGTCATGAGATGAGGGTTGGTTGTTGTTTCCTTGTACCTCTGAGCCAAGAGCACACAACCTCTGTGGAAATGCTTTCTGGAAAAAGAGAAAGTTTGGAATGCACTGACAGTGAATATGATACACAGAGTTTTATGGAACTTCACAGTGGGAGGCTTCTGCCAAGTCTGTTTTTTGCAAATGTTGAGATTTCACGTTTGCTGTTTGCAGGAAATGAAATCTATCACCAACATCCTTAGTCACTAAGGTATTTGTAGAATCTTTGTTCGCTTCATACTCAGGAGAGGTATGACAGCTTTGGTTTTTGTAGTGACTTTTTGAGAGAAACAGATTTTTGAGACAACTGCAGTAGGTAGAGAGCTGTTTTTTCAGCTGTAGGAGTTCTGCCTCCATAGGGTCAGATGACAAATCTGACACTCCTCCTTGGAGGGTGTCTGACAGCTCTGGTGCAGTGGTGCTTTTCCTTTTCTGAGGGGGAGAGCTAAGTGACACAGCTCTACCTACCCACTCACGGGAGGCAAGGTACCACAAACACTTTCTTGCAACTAAAGAATTGCTTCCAAATTGATGGCAGTCTTTTAAATTTTCCTGGGCTGTGAACATGTATAATAAATAGCTCATGTCTCTGAGTGTTACAAACCCACTTGCTGCTGAAGTAAAATATCTTTGGGATACTCTGAACCCTACTTTGTCTCTGAGGGTTAGAAACCCACTTGCTGCTGAAATAAATTGTCCTTGGGATACTCTGAACACTGCTCCAATTCCTGCTTTTTTTGTGATTTTTTCTATAATAAAATGTCAATTAGGAATCAGTTTTTTAAAAATAATCTGAATTCCAGATAATACCTACTATATCATAAAAGTGTTAAAAATATTATAGCCTTATTTAGCTTTTTATGTCTTAATAATTACAACATCAGGAAGACACTGCTATTACAACATGAATGTGATTTGTGCTGAGAAGCCTACAGAAATATCTGCAAATGTAAGTGGAAACACATAATCAAAAGGGCACCGTGTTCTAGATCATCTTAATTAAAAGTTTAAAAAATGCTGGTCCTTCCTGTTTTGTGCTTGTTTTAGGTGCTCACTGTTCAGCTGGGACTCTGAATACTATAAGTGAGCATTTGACAGCAGATAGGTTTTCACACAGACCTAACCTTCAGTTCACAATTAGGAAGTTTTAAGGTTTCTCTTGAGGACTTCCATTGTGTAACAGTTGGATCTGATTATTACCCTTTTTCAGATTTTGTTATGATGTGACAGTGTTTGTTACCAGTGTGACAGCCTTAATTGTGGAGAGGTGAAAACTTGATCTACAGCCTTGTCTTAAGGTCAAGGTGTCTATATCAATGTACTAATATAGTATCTAGTTTTGCAATGTTTAGAGTAAAGAAAGGCTGGGTTGGAATGACTTATAAAGAAATAATTCAGCAGAGTCAGTTTTCACATAGCTGTAGTAAATGTCACCATGATGGAGTTAGTGTAAGGTAGGTAGGCTTGTATTTCTGTTTACTACCGTACTTTTTGTTCTTTTAATGTTTGATTTGTTATTCATATTATTTTGGTGTTTGATGAGGCTAGGGCTCTGGTGCCTTCAGTAAGTTTTTCTCTGGCCTCTGTTCCTTTCTTGTAATGGAACAAGTCTCATGATTTGCTTTCTTTTGGATCATTTTCTCGTGCAGTTTAGTGCCTTAGATGGGTGTGTATCTTGACAAAGGAAGGAATGGCACAGGGGACAAGCAGGGCTGCTTCCTTGGGTGGTGATGCCATTGCATACCAGTTTAACAGATTAGTCAGCCCTATTTTATTTCTCCCCTGAGTGATTTTTCATCATTTGTTTTTACCTTTTTTTTTTCTGTTTAGCACTAAGAGTAATGTTTAAATGATGAACTGTATTTAAGATGTGCTTTACAAGGCATGCATAAAATTTTTACTTCTTCCACAGCATAATTCTGTTGCCTAGTGTCATATTGGTGAAATGTAATAAATTTTTTAGACTTCCAAATTTTTTTTTTGTTTGTTTTTGATTGTTTTTTTTTTTTAATTATTAGTTTTAGAAGGATGTATGCTGCACTGACAGTCTGAGGGTACTAATAGCTACCTATCACATGTTGATTGATTGGAGCAACAAGTCAGTCTGTGTTCTTGAAATCAGAGCTTTTTTTGTTACAATGATTTCCTTCTCTTTATAGTCTGAGGCTTGAGAAGGTCAGAGGATAAAAGTCCACACTTTTGATAAATTTCTTGTGTTACTATAGAAGTTTGTATGTTGTTCGGAAAATGCCCTGTAGAGTGAACTGAAGCTTGCGGTGACTAATGTAAGCTGAACAGTTGTGGTCAATTTTAGTCTTGGAAAAATTTCTGAGTGCTACCCCTGGTTCGGGGTGAGGGACTAAACTGTAGTGAATAAAAACGATTTCTTTTTCTTCTTCATTCACCTGCTCTTTGAACTTGTTTTGAAGGTATACACTGAACAACTTCTGGTCTGTAAGTTTGCATTCTGAGTATTGTAACCCTTCTGTAACACTTGGGAGTATTGTAACCCTTCCGAATGAGGAAAAGTAATTGTTGAAGGCTTTATCATGAGATATTTAAATGAATACTCTTGGACTGGAATTATTTCTTTCTTGAAAGTTTCAATTCCTCTAATTTTTCAATTTGCTCTAAACTGATTGCTTGCAGCTTTATGGAAATCTTGACGATTCTTAAAGCAGAAGGAGGACTGGGATTTCTCTTTTCCAAACAAAATCGTATTTTTCTGATGTGTCTTTGCAAATAAAGATAATAAGAAAATATGGTTATACATTCAGTGGCTGAAAAGTAATGGAAACTAAGCTCAACTGGCTTTTTTGATGAGATTGGGGTCAAGGAGTAGGATTTGAACATTTATGATGACTGCTTAGCTGAGTAGTGACGGAGTTTTGTTTTGGTTTTTTGTTGTTGTTGCATATCCCTGTCTTATCCTCCCCTTCTCCCCAATTCATCACTCAGGGTTTGTTTGCATTTTTAGTTTTATTTCTTTAGCTTTCAGGATGGCATTGTTCAGCTTCTCTTGGAATATTTTCCTCGTGGGTTAACAGCTTTAAATTACATTTTGCTCAGCAACTGAAAACATGAACTGAATACTGTTTCACTCAGTTTGGAACTTATATCTGGAAGGCTGAAGTATGATTTTTTGGGGATCTTAATAGTTCACACTAAATTAGTGATGTATGTAGTTCACTTCTTCTGTTTTCCGGGTTTGTGTGTGATTTTTATACTGCACTCTGTGCTTCTTGTGACACTTTGGACTACAACTGCACACATTTAATAGGCTAGGTGAGTGCTTCCGTCGGGCCTCCTTTACTTTTGAGAAAAGGGATGCCAGAGAAAGATGGATATCCTAAAGGTGAGTATGTACAGCTATGCAGAAATGCTGTATGCCCCAGACTGTGAATATATTTTCATGAGGAATTCTTATTTTTGCTTCCTTTTCATTCTTCTTTCTCCCTTATCCTTTCCAACTTAGACCTTCATTTCTTCTTGCCTGTTTCAGAAGCTTTAGACCTTAGCTCTGCATGAGTGCTAACAGCCTGAATTCATTTCTCTTGTACAAGCTGCTTTTATTTGCTTTGATGCTATCCTCTTTTCCCACGTTTGTGAGCAACTCTGGGAGTGGTGGAGAGGAGCCTTTCTATTGATTTTGAAGATGAGAATTAGCAGGGACGTGGGTAGGGCATTCAGGCCAGGGAAGAGAAAGTGGGACATAATCCCTCGGCTGTGAAGGGACTGGTGGTCCCTTCTTCCTTCTGGACGTTGTCAAAAATGCCTCTGTTGACCAAGGTGTGCTCAACAGCTGGGGGGATTTTTTTGGTGGAGGGCTTCCCCCCCAACCTAGTCTTTTAGTTCAGTTCTTGCTTTCTGATCACAAAGTAACAATACAATTAGACACTAAACAGTCAGGGTCCTCAGGACCCTGAGGTTGGGAAAGCAAACTTTTTTGGATGTAGTTTACCTTGTGACCTAAACAATTCATGTCAAAGAAAGGTAGGAGGTGCAAAAAGTTCAGAAAGTTCAGAGGCTGGGGTGGGGAAGGGAGTAATGCTTTTTTAAGCTGACTGAATGTCTGAGTGTAATCTCAGATGGCATGGGGGGCAGGTCAGTCAGCCTTTGTCACACTGTCTTGTCCTGTACTTGCTAGTTTGATACCCAGTTAAATCTGTACAGTTGCTGGGGAAAAGTTACTAATCTGTTCTGGTTTGTTCTCTTTCAGGTCTCCCTTGCAATTATGGAGTTTTAGAAGAATAAGGTAGTGTGGAGGGGGAATCCCCCTCTGCACGCTAGAGGCAGTTCACTTCTGGAATTTTCTATGGACAAGAATATTTGTTATATAAGATGGTGAAATAAGACTTCTAAAAATATATATTTATAAATATTTATTTGGATCAAGTGCCAAACATAACAGTACAAAGATTTCTAATGGCAGCTCAATAAACTTGGATTTACATCCTTGGAATTACAATTTTTCTAAGGCACTGTGTTGTGTACTGAATTGGAGTGCCTTGATACACTTAAGGGTTGTTCCCCTTAAGGAGAAGAGAAGCTTTAGAAGTGAAGATGAATTCTTATATGCCAGAGTGCACTTCAAAGTGTCGATCTCTACAGCATGCTTTGGATGTTATTTCTGTAGTTACCAGAGGAAGTGAAGGCCAGATCAAAGCCTTTCTCTCTTCTTACTGCTACAATGCTGCAACTATCAAAGATGCCTTTGGTAGAAACGTTATCCATCTTGCTTCATCTTGTGGCAAAAAAGGTGTGCTGGACTGGTTGGCTGAGACCAAAGGAGTGGATCTCTTGGCAAAAGACAAAGAGTCTGGATGGACAGCTTTGCACAGAAGTATATTTTATGGATACATTGATTGTGTTTTGTCCTTACTGAAGGTGAGTGATTTGCAACTGTAGTTTTCCTTGGCATCTACAATTTTTAAAGTTGTATTGCTTATGTAAAAAGTGGGTTTTTAAACTTGACGGAAAGCCTCTTAAGGGTTGTCTTAATATTGTGTTCAGATTGCATTGCATTGATTTACTTGAAGGTTGTCTCTGTTCATACAAATGTCTGCCTTTGCCCACACAGAAATCAGCAGTGAGTAAGAATCCCTTAATTGTGGACTTTCTTGAAGACTTGTTTGTGTGGATGATTCCAGGCTCAGGATCTTAAAAGTAGAGAGTGGTCAGACTAAAGATACTCTGAAAATAGACTCTCCAGTAATTATATCAATTGATGTTAGAGAACATAAAATAAGGGAAGACTAAATGGAGTTATAATTAGAAATTAATCTTACATTTAAGAGATAAACAATTCCAGATATGGAGTGTTCTATTAAGTGAATCTCCATTTCATTAGTATTTTAAATCAGGGCTTTTGCTCAGTCCCTCTTATTCCTTTCTTATGATTGCTGTTTCTTCCCATCCACTTAGGAATTTGTATATATTTTTGATTGATCTTCTGTTCCTCCTTTTGCAAGTACAGCAAAAGGAAGAGATATTTGTTTGAGATGTTCAGGGTCTCTTTAATCATGTGAGAATATGAAATACTTGTGGTTCAGGGTTGTTTAAAAATAAACCTTTTAAGGCAGAGAATTTTCTGTTTTGAATTCAGTCTTTCAAAATTACAATGACTAGTCATTTGTATGCATAACTCTGATTTCTGCAAGACTTTAAACAAAAAGATGGTGCATCTGGTAGTTTTTAATTCTTGAAGGTCTGATAACTGTTATTATATATTTCATGTGCGGTCCCCTTACATAGGGGGAAGTTTTCATTAAACTTGAAAAATGTAAATGTTTTTATAAGCATTGTACGTATTATTTTGTTCCTTAGAAAACTGGAAACTGTGTACATGATACGTGAAAAAGTACTCAGTCCTCTAGTGCATGTGTGTATCTTTGATACTGTCTTACAGGAGGCCTCTAGAGGTTTTCCCCAATGTCTTTAACTTTTCTGTCAGTTGCATAAGTGAATGAGATTTTTTCCTAGCCAGCTCTGCTGTTCTTCTAAGAAACAGAGTGAAACAGCTCAGGGAGGGTGCTCTCTCTTCCAGTTTCTTAACTGAAGTCTGTCTGCTGTACTGCCTTATAAAAAGGATATGTTCTTAAGGCATTACAGCAACAACAGGAAGTGATTGTAGAATAGAATTATGAAATAGCTGAGTAAAAAGAAGTCTCTTAAGGTTGTCTAGTCCAGCCCCCATGCTCAGGAAAGGTCAGCTAGAGCAGGTTGCCCAGTTGGATTTTGAGCAAAGCATCAAACATCTCTGGTTTACTACCAGTGCAGTAAAAATGCGTTTTAGATTTAAACAGGATTTTGTGGAGGCCTGCGGACCTGATAGGATGCCCTGGAAGGATGCCCCCTAAGCTTTGGCTTCTCCCATGGAAGTCCTATGACAACCTGTCAATCTACCCCGGTTCCACACCCTCTGTTAACCATATATGCTTAAGTTCTGGTAGGTTCCTTGTGTTCTGTACCCCCATTGCTGTTGGCCTGTTGACAGTTACACCCCCAGTCTGCCATATACGGTCCATTTCTAGTAAGTTCCCTGTTCGGTGTATCCCCATTGGCCTGTATCCCTGTTTGTCTTCCCTAGTTGTGTCCCCACTAGTCCTTGTAATTACTTTCCCGCCTACCCTTTCCATTGATTTGCTGTTAACTGTTGGCTCCACACCCACATATAGACCTGGACCCTCTACCTCCTGCCTTCTTTGTCCCTGGACCCTTTTGGTGTGTGGGTAGGCATTGATGTCCACCACTGTATAGGCGTTGATATCCGCCACTAATAAACACCACTGGAAATCCATAAGAAGACCCTTCCTGCCTCCGTCGCTTTTCCAGACATCTGCTGCGTGTGAGGGTGGTGTGCGTGCTGTGTGCCTGCTGGAGCGCCTTCCTCTTGGAGATGCTTCAGGAAGGTAGTGGCATTGAGCATTGTGCTGCGCCGCTACAGATTTCTGATATGTTAGTTTGTGCCCATTGCCACTCTTTCTGTCACTGGGTATCGCTGTGATCCCTCCCCTCACCTCCAATCAGTATTTATTATGCATGATAAGGCATGCAGTCCCCCTCCCCCATCCAAAACTACTCTAGGCTAAACATCCCAGCTCTGTCAGCTTCTCTTTGAATATCAGATGCCACGGTCATTATTTTCATGGGCTTTTGCTGAGCTTGCTCCTGCAAAGGAGGACATATCCTTTTCTGTCTGGGAGTCCAGAACAGAATCCACCACTCCAGCTGTGGCTTGCCAGTGCTGAGTAATGCTTGCTGGCAACACTCCCACCTGCAGCCCTGGATGCTGTCACCATTCTTAACTGTGAGCTTGCTGGCTTGTGGTCATCTGGTGGTCTACAACAAACCCTAAGTACTTTTCTGCTAAGGTGCTTTCTGGTCATTCAGGCTCCAGCTGTACCAGTTCACTGTGTTGTTCCTCCCCTGGGCCAGGATTTGCATTTCCCTTTGATGAACTTTATGTGGTTTGTCTCAGCCTGTTGCTCCAGCCTGTCAAAGTCCTTTTAAATGTCAGCACAACCCTTTGACTTATCAGCCACTCCTCCTGGTCTCATATCATCAGCTTTGCTGAGCAGCACTCTAGCCTATCATCCAGATTGTTAGACAAGATATTAAACAGTACTAGCCCTAGAATCAGCCCCTGGGTTCCTAAACTAGCATGGATGACAGACTTCTGCTGTGGGCTGGAGGCAGTCTTGGCTTATTCTCAGACTGTATCTAACTACAAGATATGCCACTCAGCAACTGGAGTTTGATTTCACAAATTCGGACTATGTGACTATCCCTGCAGCCTCTGCTTGTGAATATTTTAAATGACTTCCAAAGTGAAGACTATCCAGCTATCTGTTAAGTCATAAAAATAGATCAGTCTTTTCTGGCATATGGTGAATTAATCCCAGCCCTGTTGCACTAGGGTTGTCAATATAATTTGGAGAATGTATGTTGTTGTTCTTCTGAGGAGTGCTTTTCTGAATAAAGTTGTATGTCGTGTGTACCTCTTAAGTGTGAGGTTTTATGAGGTTTTCTTTGTATTAGCCGTGACCTCAGGTACACAGGTACAGCTGCATTAGCCATTAGGTTCTACTTGAGGACATCTGGAGCTCTTCCCTTTAGGGAAGTGGTTGATGGCACTTCACTTCCTTCCCAAAACCAGTGCTGCTGTAGCAGCACTCTTCTGTACTGAGAATTTACAGAGATTGTCTCTGTCTCTCTNATGGAAGTCCTATGACAACCTGTCAATCTACCCCGGTTCCACACCCTCTGTTAACCATATATGCTTAAGTTCTGGTAGGTTCCTTGTGTTCTGTACCCCCATTGCTGTTGGCCTGTTGACAGTTACACCCCCAGTCTGCCATATACGGTCCATTTCTAGTAAGTTCCCTGTTCGGTGTATCCCCATTGGCCTGTATCCCTGTTTGTCTTCCCTAGTTGTGTCCCCACTAGTCCTTGTAATTACTTTCCCGCCTACCCTTTCCATTGATTTGCTGTTAACTGTTGGCTCCACACCCACATATAGACCTGGACCCTCTACCTCCTGCCTTCTTTGTCCCTGGACCCTTTTGGTGTGTGGGTAGGCATTGATGTCCACCACTGTATAGGCGTTGATATCCGCCACTAATAAACACCACTGGAAATCCATAAGAAGACCCTTCCTGCCTCCGTCGCTTTTCCAGACATCTGCTGCGTGTGAGGGTGGTGTGCGTGCTGTGTGCCTGCTGGAGCGCCTTCCTCTTGGAGATGCTTCAGGAAGGTAGTGGCATTGAGCATTGTGCTGCGCCGCTACAGATTTCTGATATGTTAGTTTGTGCCCATTGCCACTCTTTCTGTCACTGGGTATCGCTGTGATCCCTCCCCTCACCTCCAATCAGTATTTATTATGCATGATAAGGCATGCAGTCCCCCTCCCCCATCCAAAACTACTCTAGGCTAAACATCCCAGCTCTGTCAGCTTCTCTTTGAATATCAGATGCCACGGTCATTATTTTCATGGGCTTTTGCTGAGCTTGCTCCTGCAAAGGAGGACATATCCTTTTCTGTCTGGGAGTCCAGAACAGAATCCACCACTCCAGCTGTGGCTTGCCAGTGCTGAGTAATGCTTGCTGGCAACACTCCCACCTGCAGCCCTGGATGCTGTCACCATTCTTAACTGTGAGCTTGCTGGCTTGTGGTCATCTGGTGGTCTACAACAAACCCTAAGTACTTTTCTGCTAAGGTGCTTTCTGGTCATTCAGGCTCCAGCTGTACCAGTTCACTGTGTTGTTCCTCCCCTGGGCCAGGATTTGCATTTCCCTTTGATGAACTTTATGTGGTTTGTCTCAGCCTGTTGCTCCAGCCTGTCAAAGTCCTTTTAAATGTCAGCACAACCCTTTGACTTATCAGCCACTCCTCCTGGTCTCATATCATCAGCTTTGCTGAGCAGCACTCTAGCCTATCATCCAGATTGTTAGACAAGATATTAAACAGTACTAGCCCTAGAATCAGCCCCTGGGTTCCTAAACTAGCATGGATGACAGACTTCTGCTGTGGGCTGGAGGCAGTCTTGGCTTATTCTCAGACTGTATCTAACTACAAGATATGCCACTCAGCAACTGGAGTTTGATTTCACAAATTCGGACTATGTGACTATCCCTGCAGCCTCTGCTTGTGAATATTTTAAATGACTTCCAAAGTGAAGACTATCCAGCTATCTGTTAAGTCATAAAAATAGATCAGTCTTTTCTGGCATATGGTGAATTAATCCCAGCCCTGTTGCACTAGGGTTGTCAATATAATTTGGAGAATGTATGTTGTTGTTCTTCTGAGGAGTGCTTTTCTGAATAAAGTTGTATGTCGTGTGTACCTCTTAAGTGTGAGGTTTTATGAGGTTTTCTTTGTATTAGCCGTGACCTCAGGTACACAGGTACAGCTGCATTAGCCATTAGGTTCTACTTGAGGACATCTGGAGCTCTTCCCTTTAGGGAAGTGGTTGATGGCACTTCACTTCCTTCCCAAAACCAGTGCTGCTGTAGCAGCACTCTTCTGTACTGAGAATTTACAGAGATTGTCTCTGTCTCTCTAAGTTCTAAAAGAATGACCTGTTCATGCTTTGTGCCTCTGAACCTTCCCTAGCGCTCTCTTTCCTGGCTGTTTGTGTCCTCTTTCCTTTTTCCAGCAACTGTGAAACTCTGTTCCTTGCTTGTTTCCAAAGTAATAGTAGGGTTTTTTTATTTTCTCACTTACCTAGCTTGTCAAAACTGATTCTGTAAAATGCCAGTTTAAGAAAATATGTCCTCTGAAGCTGGTAAATGAATTTTTGGTGAATGCTTGCCATTCCTAGACGTCAGTGCTTTATCTTCACATCTGTTTCCTTTGTGGTTTGCTGGTTACATTTTATTACACAGTCATTGTTGAGACAATAAAATCCATGTTAATAGATCAACAAGATGTATACATGGCAGAACAGATTTGCAATGTTTTTGGTTTTTTTAGATTTGCTTACAGTTTACTTGAATCTGAAGATTTTCTTCTATCAGTATTAAACTTCAATTAAAGGTGTTTTGCTCCTTAAAGGTTTACCTGGTTTACTTCAAGCTGTGCAGTTAAAATTAACTTCAGTTCTTCTCCTCTCCTCTTTCAGCATGGTGTTAGTCTATATGTTCAGGATAAAGAGGGCTTATCAGCCCTGGATCTTGTGATGAAGGATAGGCCTATCCATGTGGTGTTCAAGAAAACTGGTAAGAAACAGAATAGACTAATTTGTATTTTGCAATGAGATCTGTTTCAACAAGCTATTAATGTATGTACCAGTATATACAATATTTTCTGGTTTTAATTGGGACTTTGTAAGTTGTGAGATGTCTGATGCTGCTGTTGATCATCTGTACATTATTGGAATATTTTGTTATGGCACCTTACTTCTTATAATACCAAATATTTTTAAAGTTCTTCAATTTTTAGATAGAAAATAAGAGTTGTTTTTTTGAAGTCAGTGTGCACAATATTGGTGAATCTACAAGCTTCAGAGAAGATCTTTTTCATTACAGATCCCACAGAAGTCTACACCTGGGGAAACAATATAAATTTTACTTTGGGTCATGGTGGTCAGCAAGGTAGACATCATCCTGAACTGGTGGACCTTTTTCCTCGGAATGGCGTGTATATCAAACAGGTATTCTTAATGTATTACATAGGTACCTTTCTTGGTGAGAGGTGTGTGAGAGGGAAAAAGTAACCAAGGAGTTATCAAGTGATGAAAATTTGCATGATAAAAACAGTTCTTGCTGCCTTCTCCTCTCTGCCACCTCCTTACCTCCCTTCAACCCCAGTCTCCATTACTGACATTCTGGTTTTCTGTTTTGGTGGGGATAACAGGGGGTTTTATATGATTTACTTTGGATATATGGCTTGTATATCATTAAATACATTCAGAAGCTTGATACTTCTGTAACTTGTTTTAGCAGCTGACTTCCTGTGTAACTCTGGTACTGAACTGAAGTGGAATAATAAATGTGCTTGGTACGTGCCGAATTAAAATTTGTGTTCAAAGCACCACGTGCTGTTACACACATTTCCTGTAGCTGTGCCTTTGTCTCTTATAATTTTTTGGGACCTCAGTTTGAGAATATTTGAAAGTTTAAAGTACAACCTGAGCAAACGTTCAGGACAGACAATATGTGCAGCAGTCTTAACATGTTTTCTTTGGCACTTCTGAGGCAGTGTTGTGGCCCTTAAAACTCAATCTTTTGAGTTTCTGTTAGCCTCTTGGGCCATGCTTGGTCTTATTTTAATAAAATGAAACTGTTGATCTCTTCAAGTAGGTCAAGTACATAATATATTTAAAGCAAATATTTTGTGCGTCCTATGATTTGATGCCAGTATCTTACTTGTATTTTCATGAACATATCTTTATTAAAGCAGAACTTCTTCACAAAGTACTTATACTAAAATACTCACTAAGTATGGTGTTTTCAGATTATCCAGGAAAATTAATTTGTCCTGTGTTGCCTCTTCACCATTCATTTTTTGCTCTTTTTTCAGGTGGTGCTCTGCAAATTCCACTCTGTGTTCCTTTCCCACAAAGGTCAAGTGTATACATGTGGACATGGACAAGGAGGGCGCTTGGGTCATGGTGATGAACAAACATGCTTGGTATGCTGCTTTACGTTATCTCTTGTAGTCTAGAATAATGTTTCTGTCATTTCTAACAGCAAGGCTAAAAAGGGAATTATAGTTTCTATCAGTGTACTTTCAAAATGAGTTTGCCATTGATTTTAAACCAAATCTCTTGCTTCCCACCAAGTAACAGAAAAAACTTCTCCAGTTCTAATAGTGAGGTGGTGGAGAGTAGAGGAACGTACATTCAATTATAGTTTACCTTACGATAGCTAGATGCTGTGGTCAGACTTGTGTTATGGCTGAGTTAAGGCCAGCTGATGCTAGATAAGTAGGAGCAAATGTTTTTTGGCTGGGCTGTCTCATTAAGTAGGTTTGTGATGCCTGGTGATGAGGGCCAAGGCTGGCACAAAGAAACTGCAGTGCTGTGGAGCTATAGTGGCACAAAGAGGGATGGTAGGGTTGCTTTTTAGTAGACTTATGCAACTATTAAGTGAAAACTCACTGGTCATTTTCATTTGAAATAGTACATTGTTGCAATGCACAAAACTAAAATTTGAGAAGACTAAAATATGAAGACAATACAATTCTTAGGCTTAAGCATCTTATCCTTGTCTGGTAGTGTGCATTTAGGTTGCAGTACAATAATATTTAAAACTTTCTAATATCAAGTATCTTGTAGAACTTGATATTCTGTTGCTGAATGCTGTAGTGGAGATCCAGTTTTTTTTTAAAGAAAGTAATTCTGTTAAATTAAGCATTTTTTCAAATTGCTTTTTGAAATTGTGATGTTGCATAGTTGAATAAAGGAGGACTCTTGTTAGAGTGCATGAAAAGTCAAAGATACAGAACCACTTCCTTATTCTGTGAAATTTTATTAGGATTATCCTGTGTTGGAGGGAGATAGCTTTAGTGTTCATAGTATTTAAAAGGAAAAACAAGGAACTGATAGTTAATATTTATTCAGCTGTCTTGAAGATGTAGTTTCCCATCTACTTTCAGAACGCGTGGTTTGAAATTCATCTCCCCTGATAGCAAAGGACATTTCCCTGATCGCATTTTAAATGAAAGTAATTCATCTTATTGCATTGGATGCGGTTGTTACGTGAATGAGCGTGTTGTATGTTCAAATGCATTTATCTTTATTTCAATATTTGGTTATGACTTTCTGTTGGTGTAACTTCAGTTTCATAGATGGCCACTGGTTAATAACAAACCAGTATGCTTTTATATCAACTGTTTTTCTTTTTCTTACTCAGGTTCCAAGACTTGTGGAAGGCTTAACTAGTCATCAGTGCTCTCAGATAGCTGCAGCTAAGGATCATACTGTTGTTTTAACAGAAGATGGATATGTTTACACATTTGGTTTGAATACTTTCCATCAACTGGGTATTCTTCCTCCTCCTTCTAATTGCAGTGTTCCTAGACAGGTAAAAATAACATCAGTCAAAGCTTAACATCAGCTTGGTGATGTTGTTTTGGTTTTTGTTTTAACAGAAAGTATTATGTGAAGATTATAAAAATAACTTCTAAACTTTTTCAGGACAGTAAAATTTAACGTGAACTTCAGATAAATCTTGATTCTGTGTTATCAGACATCTCAGATCTTAACTGTGTTGTGATAAATGTCTTTGGTTTTAACCTGAACAATACCAAAATTTGTAGTGGGAAGTATGATACAAGGTGCAATTGCCAAAACCCTTTTCTTCCCCAAATTGTTCTGTAGCTGAAGTGATGTAATATTAATAGGTATGTATCACTTGAGATTCAGGCTCTTAACTCCTTTTGAATCATTGGATAATAGCTCAGAATTTGATTGTTATGTCCTTTGCTGGAAGCACTAGAGTCAGTGCTTTGGGAAGAGTAGTGACAGGGAAGACGGGGTGTGGGCATATATTTCTCTGCCTAAATTTTTTTTTTTTTTTTTTTGTAAGTAAAGAAGCTTTATGTTTCATTTTGTTGAAAGGAAACTTTATCTGAAGTAGAAGAACACTGTACTATCAGTGTTGTGAAAGTAAAAAATAATGATTGGCCAAAATGCAACAGGATAGTGTTTTGGGGTACCATACGTTCTTCAACAGCACAATGCCAGCTCTATATTCACAGTATTTGCTTTGATTTTATTGTCTTAATCTGAGAAAGTCAAATTAAATGTGAAGTGTGGAATTAGTAATGTAGTGTTCTGCACTGTGTTTAGGCCATTAGGACTTACAAGCTGAAACTTCTAGCTGACATTTTGCAGCACGTGAGTCTTCTGTGGCTGTGCTATACATGTCCTGTTCAGTCTTGTTCAACATCTTATGTATGAAGACAGCCTAAGGAGACTTGATTCCATTTCTGACTAGATAATACAAAAAGTTTAGATCTTTTTGTCAGTAGTGCAATAGTGCCCCACTTGGCAGACTTCTGAAATAATCTGATTTATTAGACTGTGTGTGGATTGATGTTAGTACTTTGTTCTTAATGACTTTAGGAGTTAATGTTGTCAGAAGTTTGTACATGTGAAATTCACCTGTTGCTACTTAATATTAAGATGTACTTTGGATTTGTGCTTAGGTTCAGGCAAAAAACCTGAAAGGTAGAACGGTGATTGGAGTGGCTGCAGGCAGATTCCATACTGTGCTATGGACTAAGGAAGCAGTGTATACCATGGGGCTGAATGGCGGCCAACTAGGTAAGGTAGAAGCATTCTGAAAGTAAAACCCAGCCATTGAAAGATGTTGTTCGTGCTTAACCTGTCATCTGCTTCTTACAGCAGAAGCCTGGGTGAAGCTTTTTTTCTCTCTCTCTTTTTTTNCAAAGAATATTTTTCATTTCTACCTACTTCCACATTTTGAGATGATAGGACCTAGTCAGATTTAGTTCTCTCATTTGAACTCTTCATAACTTTCACCTTTCATGTATCTTGTATGGTCCTGCTACTGGAGACTTTGAGGAAATGAAATGTCGGTGTTTGTGTTGGAAATTACTCCAAGGCATGCTTGTTTCCTTCCAGCAATCGGGCTGGCACTGTGTTTAATAAATTATAAACTAGCCTTATATTATAAACTGTCCTTCTTTCATCATGCACTGTAAACATGCTACTGATTACTTTTTCCGTACTAACGTTTTAAAGTTAAATGCTTGCCTATATCTAGATTTTTTTTCAGTAATACCATTACCAGAATCTTCAGTTAGCTCTTAATTATTCTGAAGTCAAGAAAGAAGCTTTTAAAAATACATTACCAACTAGTGAACTTGATTTGTTGTATGAATGGGACATTTTAATTGCTTTTGTCTTTTTTAATAAACAGGTATTGCTATATTGGTTTGAATTTGCATTTTTTGCAGTTTTGGGTGTATGTGCAAACAAAACTGTTAGCTTACAGTTGGTACTTGGAGTTAATCTGCATCAGCTCTGGCCTCAGCTCTTTCTGTGTTTTTATTTTAAGGTATCAAAGGTATGTGAAAAAACCTGTCTTTGTCAGAGAAATATCTTACTAATTAATATCGTCTCGTTTGTTTTTGTCCTTTTTTTTTATATGCACCCAACATACAAGCTTTTTTGTGGTTGCCCGTGTTGCTGGGATTATTCTGGCTAGCACATGGCCCAGTGCAGTACCACAGAGAGACAGTAACTGAATCCTAAGTGATATTAGTTGTGTCATCTGGGCACTGTGGTAGACCTGTGGTGGTAAACCTTGATCCATAAGATGTTTGAGCACAGCCCTACATTGTCCAGTGACAGGGTTACTTCCAGCTGTAGAGGTAGCTCTACTATTTGTTCCTTGCTATCTGTACCTGCTGTGTTCTATGGTGCAGGCATAAGTGCCCTACACATAAAACAGGATTATACTGTGTATGAGAGTCCTGAGGTTAGATTTCTTGTTGCAACAGAGCAGCAATGGCCTGTTTTTATTTTTTTTTTCAGTACTTTCAGAGATCTTGCATTACAGCTCCAACCTTTTCTGTTTCATGTAAATGCTGTCTTCATGCTTATCTGCAGTTACAGAAATTTTTTGACAAGCTTATTTTTTGTCTTCCAATGTCTGAAATATTCTGTAGTTTGAGCCAGTGTTATAGTATTTCTGATATCTTGCATGGTAATATGAAATAATGCTCTTTTTTTGGAATCAAAGATTCCACCACCACATTAAATAGCTTCCCTGTAGAATATGCCTTACATCATTTTTATGTATCAGATCTTAGTTTTCTGGTGTTTGTAGTGAACTAGCAAGTATGTGTGGTGGGTCTCATCTGTCTAAATATCTTGAAGACAAATTATCCAAGTACATAAAAAATCTTTTGGAATTTAAAGGTTATTCAAAATAGTGTAGTAGAGTATCCTTTAAATACACAATGTGTGGAATAGCAAATAATTTTTTAGAGTGTGTTGTATTTTCTAGGTTATCTTCTGGATCCTAATGGAGAAAAATGTGTAACTGTACCTCGCCAAGTCTCTGCTCTACACCATAAAGACATCTCTGTGTCCCTGGTCTCTGCAAGTGATGGCGCTACAGTGTGTGTTTCTGAAAGGGGAGATATTTATTTACTTGCAGACTATCAGTGCAAAAAGATAGCTTCAAAGTATGTGTTACTTTTCTAATTTGTCATGAAGAACAATAGGGGAAGATTTGACTGTATTGTATACTTGCAGGCTATTTTAAAGATTTTTGTGCATAAAGTACAGATAATACAGCGGTGTCCTGTGTTTTCTTCATTTGTAGTTCTTTCATGTGAACTAGGGCTGTTGTTTTTGTTTGTTTTTTCATTTATTTGTTTGATTCTTTTAGTAAGAGGTCAAGGTGCCACTTGCTGTTTACCAAAGATATTTAAAAAAAACATATTAGGAGGAAATACTTTATGCCATAAGTTTAAAAACATTGAAACTGGTATTTTTTCTTCCACTGTTATCCTGAATCTGTATAAGTGCTTCTTGGTAGAGACATTGAAGATCTGCTATTCTGTTTATCTATGTTGTTATGATTTTGAATCAGTAACTTGGGGTCTGAATTTCATAATTATTGTACATATACTATGTTATAATGGGTAATATAGGTTGCAAGAAGGACCTTGTAAAATCATCTGGTCCATATGCTAAAACCTGGGTGTAAAACCTTTTGAAGAAGCTGGATTCTTGGCTCAAGAATTTAGGACATTATTGAATCCTGTTCTCTTTTCCTTAGTTTGAAATAACAGATCAGGATAGATTTTTTTTAGATTTGATTTTGCCCAGCTAACTTGCACCTAGTTTTTTAGCTTCACTTCAAATTGCAGCAGTATTTGACATATTATAGCTTAATGATTATTTAATACTTCATTTCTACATGGCTGTAAGTGAAAGTGTTGACAATTGTAGAAACTTAATGCAGTGTACTGTGCTCTTTTACTAAGCAACTGAGAAAAGAAAATGAGTAAGATTTTGATCCAAACCTAGCAAACATGAGAAATGACCTGCGGGGATAGGATAGATCTTTTAATACAAACAGCTGAATAAATTTTTGTAATGATGAAATCAAAGCTACATCATCTACCGGTTTTCACTCATGGAACTTTGTGAAGAACTTGTAGTTCAATGTGATATACTTAAAAACGAGCAAAAATTATGGTCTGCTATAATATTAGTAGTTATCTTAATAGTACCAATAGGATGGAACTAAACACAAGTAATTTCTCAGTGTCACTTCCTCAACTTTATTTTTTTACTTTTTACTGCTTGTCTAAATGAAAAAGATAACTGTCATAGAACTAACATTAACTACACAATAGTGAAATACTAATTTAACCTTTTGTGTTCTTTCAGACAGCTGAACCTTAAAAAAGTTCTTGTCAGTGGGGGATATTTGGAATATAAAGTAGATACCCAGCATCTTAAAGAAAATGGAGGTCAGAAGACTTGCATTCTGGCACTGGATGAAGCTGGAAGAGTAAGTTGTCATAATTATAATTATATAGCAGGCTGCACAGTGATTATTCAAACTTTAAACATAAGACAGGACAAAATCATGCACAGAAAATAATGAATTTCACAGAATTGCCGAATATGCTGAGTTGAAAGGGATCTACAAGGATCACCAAATCCAGCTCCTGGACCATCCCCAAGAGTCACACCAGGTGCCTGAGAGCATTTTCCAAGTTCTTCTAGAGCTCTATCAGGCTGGTGCTGTGACCATTTTCCTATGGAGCCCGTTCCAGTACCCAGCCACCCTCTGGATGAAGAGCCTTTTGCTGAAATCCAGCCTAAGCCTCCCCTGACATAACTTCAGGCCATTCCCCTGGGTCCTGCACTGGTCACCACAGAGCAGAGATCAGTGTCTTCCATCACAAGGAAGTTGTAACTGCAATGAAGTTTCCCCTCACTCTCCTCTTCTCCAGGCTGAACAGACCAAGTGCCCTCAGTGTCTCCTCACACGGCTTCCCCCTGAGACCCTTCACCGTCTTTGTTGCCCTCCTTTGGACACTCTCTAATAGCTTAATGTGTTTTTAAATTTGTGGCACCCAAAACTGCCCCCAGCACTTGAGGTGAGGCTGCCCCAGTGCAGAGCAGAGCAGGACAATCCCCTCCCTTGCCTGGCTGGTGATGCTGGGCCTGATGTCCCCCAGGACAGGGCTGGCCC
>VZTR01030573.1:2035-13476 GCA_013400775.1 Chaetops frenatus
AATTACTTTAGTTCCAAGTATTCTCCTGCCATTTACTCTTTTCTGCAGTGTATTCCCATGAATGTTCTTTCTAAGTTTATTTTATAATGTGTAAGCACTTACATCACGCTATTGAAATTATTTTTTGCCTAATATTGAAAGACTGTGTGTTACACACATGAGTATAATATACATTATGCATAGATACAGTGGTTGTTAGTTACTGTTTTTCAAACAAGTTATATATATATTTTTTTCAAGTTACATAATCGTTAATGTCTGCCTTGAGCATTGTAACCTGTTAGTGTTGAAAAAGAAAGCTGCATGTTTATTCTTGCAAAANTCTTTTCTGCAGTGTATTCCCATGAATGTTCTTTCTAAGTTTATTTTATAATGTGTAAGCACTTACATCACGCTATTGAAATTATTTTTTGCCTAATATTGAAAGACTGTGTGTTACACACATGAGTATAATATACACTATGCACAGATACAGTGGTTGTTAGTTACTGTTTTTCAAACAAGTTATAGATATTTTTTTTCAAGTTACATAATCTTCAATGCCTTGAACATTGTAACCTGCTAGTGTTGAAAAAGAAAGCTGCATGTTTATTCTTGCAAAATAGTGATAAAGGAGTATAACTACCAAAAATGCGCTGGAACATGAAGGAAGATGTAGAATAAAAAAAAAAAATCCTGTTTAAAAAAGTTACTGGATTGAACTTAAGGCTGTGTTCATATATGAAGTGAGAAATACATTAGTTCTGAAGAAATATAGTAATTTCTGTTTTATGAGTAGTTTTCAGAGCACAAATTATATGGTTCATTGGTCAGATTGATTTCTTTGCATTACGATTAAAGTTATCTTTTGGAGGGTTTGTGACTAAGACACTTCTGAAAATATTTTACATCTTCTGTCTGCAAAATGAGAGTTGTTTTTATTTTCTGCAAGATGCCTAATCAAAATAGCGTATAATATACCTCTGAGTGAGACATGGATGTAATATTTTTAAAAGCAATAGTATATTTATTAAACAACAATAATTTCCCTTTATTTCTTTATCTAAGCATTTATTATTTTCATCTAATTTTCCAGAGACACTTCATTACAATGCTGTTTGTTTTATTGCTACTGCAGTATTAAAAAAATCTCCTGTTACTTATAAATAGAAACTTAATATGGGTTATAGTTCTCACCAAAATTGAACATAAACTCTCATTAGATTATGGCACCACATATAAGAAATTATTAAGGTCAATTATAAACGAATGACCTGTGCATCCAAGAGAAATGGGAAAGGGCAAAGGCAACACAGCTTGTTTTGATACTGCACCCCATTTGTAAGCAACAGTACGCAGACGAATATGCAGTAAAAAGAAACAAAGTCTGAAAGTTAATACCCCAGGCGCCAAACACATCTGTGAAAGAGGAATGCAAGCAGACATTTCTATGTGCAGTACATTAATTCCTAATGGGCTCTTTCTCTTTGACAAAGGTCAGATCATTGGACAGAAGAGAATCTCATCTCAGCAATGTATTACCTGCCTTGGTGTGTCTGGAGCAAGAGCATAGCTGAGTTTCCTTGCTATGGGGTTAACAACCCACAGTAAGTGATTAGTACTTCCACTGTTAAGACATGGACAGCTCAACAGGTCTATCCTATTAATGCTGGTTGTGTATAAATCTGGCTTTTTATACTGCCAAAGTATTCTTGGCCTCAAAGTGCTGGGTGTCTCTGTAACCCTAGAAGGATGGGATGCCAAGGAGGATGCCTGCACAGGATCATACACCAGAGGAGTGTTGTTCATATGGCCATTAATTTAATATCCTTCTTTCCTTTTTAATTGCTGATGATGTGAAGGAAAACATAAGGTTGATAATTTTAGTCTCTGAAGCTGGGGTGTGACACAGTCATGAGGTGTGAAATCAGTGCAAGCCTTGCCACAGCCTCCGGTGAATTTTGCCATGGGAGAAATCGAGCCTGGGCAGAGCCAGTGGAAAGGTCACTAACATGCACTTAGGAGAGAATTGAGTGACTTTGTAGACAGCCTCACTGCTCCTGAACAAATGCACAAATCATGGCCAACTTCAGGGGCAGTTTCTGGCTGGCCAGCAGAGACCACCAAACTCCCACCCGCTACCTCCATCAAACAACTGAGAAAATGTGTTGGCATCCACAGCTGAAAACACACAACAACCAGAGAGGTTGAAAATAATAAGCAAGTCCTCGAGTCTTTGCCTCTTTCAGGACACATTTTCTTTCTATATCAAGGCTCCTAATTTAGATTTTGGACTATTTTGTATTGCTGGTTTCATATACAAACGAACAACTATACTACATATAATTGTGTAGGACTGCAGTTTGCAAATCTGATATGTCAGCATTTCTCTTGGTTTCAAAAGTAATTTTTTCTCAACTAAGAACCACAATATTTCATAAAGCAAGTTTATGCAGGGTTTAAACTACAATCAACAGATAGTGTAACAGGAAGAAGACTAATTGAGACTGGACTAAAATCACACTGTTTTGTACCATGCAGCAAGATTAAAAGTTGTGAAGAGTGTAATAAATATGCAATCATCCTAGATATTTTAAGTCAGCTGTGTCTTGTTGACTCTAGCTATAACATTGACTGTGAAAATTTTAAGTGAGGATGAGAAAAGCAGATTCTGGAATTTCAATCAAATATCTTTTTCTCACCCATCATCCCTTTGTGAAAGAATGAAGTTTGTGCATTAAAAAGGTGCAGGATCTGAAATCTCTAGGTGCTCAGAAAAATGTGTTTCAGTGTTACATAATGAAATTTCTTTCCCTTGAACAACAAGTGCTGTCATCAGCTATTTTTGATTAGCCCGTGAATTTAGATCCTGTCAAGGTAATGGGGCTCTGCTTACAAATGCACCTTCAAGTCTAGCTAGTCATATACTTATGAGCAAAACTTGACCACCTGCAGTGATGTGGGATTATTCTCGTGGTCCACAATGAATCGCTGGGTCAATACTCACTTGTGTAGGACATGCT
This sequence comes from Chaetops frenatus, assembly GCA_013400775.1. Taxonomy (NCBI): domain Eukaryota; kingdom Metazoa; phylum Chordata; class Aves; order Passeriformes; family Picathartidae; genus Chaetops; species Chaetops frenatus. The sequence goes on from VZTR01030573.1 coordinate 5,038, forward strand.
TGAGTCTTCAGCATCCATGACATTGGCTGTGGTTGTAATGCTTTTGTTGCTGACAGAAAACATATTACCTCCTAGAACAGACAATTCGAAAAACTGTGGAGAAGAAAAGTGGAAATGATAGATGCTTAATCAGCAGAAAAGAAATTCCACTCTTTTTTTCTTGGCTACTTTATATGTATATCTAAAGACAGAGCAAAATCTTTTGGGGAAGCTATTCAGCATATTATCATTATGTTATTCTAAAGAAAAAAATTACACTGGTATGTAAAAAAAGTGGAGAACAAACACAGCAACATGCATTTGAAACAAATTGATTTCTCAATTTCCACCTCCTGATGAGATTACTGAGTACACAATGTTTATATTTCTTGAGCAATACAGTAAGTAGAATAGATTAATATACATACTTCCACTTTTCTTGCTTCTTAGCATAGCAATCTAAACAGTTTGACTCATTGCTGGTCACACTTTTCAAATATTTTGTAAGAGTTACCTGNCAATCAGCAGAAAATAAATTCCACTCTTGTTTCTTGGCTACTTTATATGTATCTCTAAAGAGAGAGCAAAATCTTTTGGGGAAGCAATTCAGCATGTTATCATTATGTTATTCTAAAGAAAAAAATTACACTGGTATGTAAAAAAAGTGGAGAACAAACACAGAAACATGGATTTGAAACAAATTGAGTTCCCAATTTCCACCTCCTGATGAGATTACTGAGTACACAATGTTTATATTTCTTGAGCAATACAGTAAGTAGAATAGATTAATATACATACTTCCACTTTTCTTGCTTCTTAGCATAGCAATCTAAACAGTTTGACTCATTGCTGGTCACACTTTTCAAATATTTTGTAAGAGTTACCTGGTTTTTTTTTTACCCTCAAGCTTTCCTCTTTCAACTTATATTAGACTCTGTATCTTTTTTATCTCTATAGTTGCAGTTTGCTGAATTCCTTCCAATTTGTAGCTGTCATTCTGGTATTGAGGTATCAAGATCTCAGATATCTCCAGATATCTGAGAAATATCAGCATATCCTAGTTCTGTACCAACAGTGTAGACTTATGTTTTCAGGCTTAAAAACATTTTGACATTCAGTATCAACTCGGTCTTTTCTAGTAAGGTTGCTCTTTCTCAAAGGATTTAGTAGTTATTCCCTATAAGTACTTTTTTCCTAAAATTTTTTTTCCCCACTTACTTGTTTTCTGTCAGAATTTTTTATCTCATAGTTTTATTTGTGAACACTAACCAGTTTTGATGTTCATCTTGCATCTCACTCATCACTAGAAGAGCAACCACCTTTAATGAACATGATTGCAAGATCTAGATTTCACACCTTGCCCAGAAGGGAATCCTGTGCTGCTTACTATTTTCTTCCATGATTTAGCCTAGAAAACTAAATACAAATGAGCTTTCCACTGATTCCTGGAATATTCACAAACCACCTCCAACTTTTTAGAGCTTCCTAGGCTTTCAGGAGATTTTCTGTCTACAGTCAAACCAAAGCAAATACCAGTACACAAACTAGAAAATAAATAGAAGGGACAACTGCTCTCAACTTTGCTTGAATTCCTCTTCAAGGACTTGGAGGTGACAGATCCTACTAGCAGTCAGAACCACCTACTGATGACTGACCCTGTGTTGGGGGTTTGGGTGTTCCTCCCTTTTGTTTCTCTTCACCTGTGGAATTTTTTGCCCATCAGTTGCTAAGGGACCATAATGGCCGGGTACTTAAGGGGAACAAAAGAAGTGATTGAACTGAGGGAAGCAGGTATTGTGAAGCTGGGAGAGGCTTCTTCTCTCAGCAGGGTGGGGGTACCTTGGAGTTTGGGGCGGGCAAAAGGTTTGGCTGGAGGAGGGGACAGTCAGTCTCGCTCTGGGCTGCCAGGGAGAACATTTGGAGGAGCTGCTGCTGNACTTGTGCCAGCACTGCCTTTGATGTGGTGCTCCTCTGCTATCAGTCTCCTTGCATTGATAAAGCTGTGACCCAATATGGGGAAGCCACAAGCCAAGGAGACAGGTATAGCTGCATGCGAAAATGTGTTCTCAGAGATATATGGATGGCCACGAACCTCCTTACTCTTATGGCTAAATACAGAACTCTTTCCTTTGATTCTGTACTTGCCTAAGACCCTCTAATATGCAGCAAACAAGGTGTTCTTGTAGCTGAAAGGGGGGGAAAGAGGATTTGCGTTTAAGTATCGTGATTGTATTTTGCTATGGTTGTGTGGGTTTTATGCTCACCTAAACAACCAGAAACATTCAGAAATATCTTGGTTAACCAAGTAATTTAGTTAACACTTCGAGGAAGGTTTAATATAACTCCCCTTCTTTTTGAGCAAACAACTTTTACTACAAATTAAAAAATGCAACTGAACTCCTCAGAGGATAGGAAAGAGCACGCAGGGCCTAAATCTCAGAACAACCTGAATCATGTCATCCACAAAGCTGCATGGAGCATAAGGCTGCTGGGATAATTATCCATCACCTCTCTGCTCCCTGCCGTTGGTGCCCACTGGGCACTTCACCCTGGGTACAGGTTAGGATGCTGACCATAACCCACCTACCCAGGGAACTGAGCACAGAGGGCTCCAGCCTTATGTGGGGAGGGCAAGCCTTCACTGCTCTCGGGAGAGCAGATAGATGTTAAGGCCCAAGCTGAGACTCTCACAGGTGAGGGTTTGATTGTGCTGATCTTGTCTTTGTTGTCAGGAGTAAGAATGATGCAACCACTCAGAAATGTTGAAGCAAAAAAACCCTGTCTTTAAAAGTAATTGCTTCCTTGCTTTGTAAACTGCCTACTCTTTAAGCACTACGAATCACTGTAATTAATCCTTAATTCAAGCTGCTGTATCTATGTTACATTGTTGTGTTTACTTAGATGTAAAATGCATTATCCTTTACAAGATAATGGCATCAGTCCACACAGTGTCAGTGACAGGCACAGGCAGCTCTAAGCCGAAACATTAGGTGGAGGGTTATAAAGCTAGTTACGTGCCAATATGTTAATTAATTAATCACAGGCATGTTTTCAAAGCATTATTCATACCTCAGTTGGGGCTCCTGGGCTATTATGCCAGCAGGCACTTTAGGAAGGAACTAGGTGGAGAGCAAAGCTGTATTTTTCTAACCCTATGAGCCTATTTTTTCTAAACACATCTAATTTTTAATTTAACTTTCTTTTAGTTTAATTTTTCTGAAATTTCTTCATTTTAAATTCAACTCTTTGGTNGTTTTCAAAGCATTTTTCATACCTCAGGTGGGGCTCCTGGGCTATTATGAAATGCCAAACTTCCCTTGAGGCTTTGAGGATTGCACTTCTAAATTCCTCAGAAGTTCAGGGAAGTAAAAGGGTATGTTTTTGGTGTGAGTCACTGAAGTGAGGCTGGAGATAAAGATTTTTTTGTTTTGTTTTATACTGGGGGAGGAGTGCAGTAACCAGTCAGCTAGCAGGCACTTTAGGAAGGAACTAGGTGGAGGGCAAAGCTGTATTTTTCTAACCCTATGAGCCTATTTTTTCTAAACACATCTAATTTTTAATTTAACTTTCTTNATAGGGATTTGCTAATTTTTTAAGCCACACAGCTCTAGATGGGTATGTGTTGGAGCAGTGTAATCCAGCAAGGGAAGCTCCTTAGCTCTGTAGCTGTCTGGCCAGCCCTGAGAGCAAGGAACAAAGAGAACTGAAACACATCCTTGGTGAGTCTCAGTGAGACTGATGCCTAAAAAGGACCATTCCAACTAGAGACTGGAGTGTGTCAAGGGCTCTCAGCTGGACTGGGCTAAGCAAATGTGTCTGGTGATGTCTGCATGTGGATAGTGATCCCCACTGTCTCATCCCAGCCTCTCATGCCAGGGGAAAGAGGTTAGCGAGTTGTAGGCCACCTGCTCTGCCTAAAACTTTCACTTGAATTGGCAGGAAGAGTAAGTGTAATGGAATTTTTTAAAGGGTTGGGCAATTCTGTTTATATCTGACTCACATTGCATGTAGATTCATGAAATGTAAAGTGATTCCTGGATAAGATACAGAAGAGAAGTGCCTCACATGTCAGGACAAAACTAATACTATGTGGCATGTTGGTGCTGAGGGAAGGTCACTCAGTTTCGGATTTTTTCTAATTACCATTCCCACTCGGTATCTCATGCTTTACCTGCGGCAAAGTTGTGTAACACCCTGGGAACGCATTTATGCTTTCCCAGCGAAGGTGCAGAGGAGAGACAGCATTCAGAGAACCCCTCCTAAGCCCTGCACAGCTCAGCTAGGAATATGTTCAGGCAGGACTTTGGGATTGCATTCAGTGCTGCATAGATATCACTGATGGAGAGAAAAGATAGGCAAACAGTTGGTCTCTTTACTCTGATTCAAAGAATTCTCAGTCCACTGGAGAAATGAGAAAAGCAAGAAAAGTTTTTCCTCATTTGGAAACTTCACAGAAGGTCCTTAGAACAAGTTCTTTGAGATACAGTGTGCAGTTTCAGAGCTTTGTGAAAGGTGCTTTTTTTTCTGAAGAAATAAAAACTTCATCAGAACTTCAAATATTTTGCTTGAATTCTTCTAAGATTTCAGTTGCTGATTTAAAAATATATCTTCAGGAAAAGGAGAAAAATTCAGATGAATGTTGGTGTGAAAGAGGATCAACCTTTCACCTAGATTTGTTCTACACTAATCATGGGAATATGGGCAGAAGCTCAAACAAATATGGAAAGGGAGTGGCTTACTGAAAGCCTTATAAATAAAGTACAAAGGTATTGCAATGGAATCTTTAAAATTGGTAGGGCATTTTGTAACCAGGAAAGATTTGGCAAGGATCTCTTATTTACATTCTACTGGATTCAGCTGTTTTTAGCTGTTCATTTGTTTCTTTCAGCTGAAATGGCTAAATGCAACCCGACAAGACAACTCTTCTTTTATTGATTTTAAAATTAATGGGTATTCCTCTTGAGTGTGGTAGTAGAATACTCTGGAATATAATGTTAAACAAACAGTCTAAAAAAGAAATTGACTTTATTTTTCTTTTTTTTTCTTCTTCCCTGTTACGGTGTTTGCAAAAGAAATGTATAACAAATACAAGTATGTAAAAAAATCAAGAGTTAAATAATGTAGAAGGAAGAGATAAAAAAAAGCTGCTTTATGTAAACAAGTTTTGACTTTTAATACTGTATTTTATCTAACTTCTCTAGGACTCTGCTGCCAGTGGCCCTTAATTTACAGAGTTGTCATGCACTTGAATTCAGTGGATCAGCTTATTTGGAAAAAACTACAGAACAAGACTTGGTTTTATGTTACTGGAAAGATGTGTGCTTTCTTTTGGTATCAGCAGGCAATCAGAGTTTCTATGGACCTGGTGCTAACAGAATTATAACAGCATGAAACTCGAATGATATAGTGATGAATGAACCTGCAGGTTGGGGGAAACAGAATCATGTGCTTTGGAACAGGATGGTGTTTGGTAGCCATGGAGGATCCTGCCACTATATATGATCACTAGTTTGTTTATGTTCTGAAATTCAGGAAGAGCCACACCTTAGACATTTCATGACTTGACATTGCAGGATGATAACTGACTGCCACTTTGCATGTGGGACAAGCACTCTGATATAATACTCTGGGCTGCACTTGCCTGTTTGCATGTTGCAGCTTGTGCTACATTTTAAACTTGTGATCACAAATAGGAAACAAATTTCTGCACCTCTGCCCACTGGTATTGATGGACTGGATTTTCTCAGAAACCACCTCTGAATAATTTTGAATTTTGGATGGATTTGTATCTCCAGAATAACATCTTATTTGTATTAGTAAATAGTCTAGCTTTATGACTAATTAATATCTTTATCTGTTACTTGAGTCTTTATGCTTTCTTTCCTTTGATAAAGACAGGAAGACCACAAGTTCTCTTAAAGCCAGTGGGAAATGCCCATTGATATGGTGGAGTCAAGGACTGACCTTTGTTGTGAAGCACAGACAGAAAAGCACATAGACAAAGGAATTAAATGGGAAAGAGGAACAGAAGCTACATCTCTTGCAGGAAATGAATGATTATGTAGTAATTTACTCTTAAAGCTTAATTATTTTAATTAGATATTACTTAGGTATCTACCTTGCTCTTTAAAAGTGGCCTGGGGGACTTAAGTTTTTGCCATTTTCGTTTGAGCCTGGCAGACACATAGGGTCCTGCATGCCTCAGCAGGCACTCTGGCTGCTCCTGAGCTGGGGCTTTACTCTTCCACAGGCCATGAGTGTGGCATTGGTGATGGCTTGAAAAGACAGCCTGTATTCACTGGTCATCCTTCCCACATTAATCACAGCATGAATGCAGGAGGAAGCAGAAGGCTTGTCTTCCATTTTAAATCTCCCTCCTTACTGTCTGATAGTCCCAGTTACACTTGGTCATACAGGAATCCAGCAGTGGTGCTCTGTTGCTGCAATGGACCCTGACTCCATCTCCTCAGCATGTGTTGAACGGCCACAGTAGAGCAAGCCTTGGAAATAGCAGGCTTCTGTCTCTGAGATCAGAGCTCAGAAAGTATTTATGTGAAAAGATGGGTGAAACATTTCACCAAAACTTGATTTTAATGTGATGCCAGCCATGTAGAGAGCAAGAAGAGCAATAGTCCATAGGAATATGGACTACTTCTCCAGGAAATATCTCAAGTGACTTCTTGCATTGCTTTACATGGTGTCTCTTGGGACTCAGGGCTTGCAGACAGAAATCTTCCCTTTGCTGTTGTGTTTCTTTCCAATTCCTACAGCTCCCTTCCAGTCAGTTCTGATTTCTTCTTGCATTCTTCATATCCTTCTTCAAAATCTCACTTTATGTTTTCTTCCACTATCAATTTTTCAGTCATGAGCAAGTTAGCTCTGAACCTAGGGGAAACATGGAGTAGAACACAGGTGGCCCAAAAGACACAGGCCTGGTGACATATTTGTCTGAGAAGAATTAACAAGCAAGACAAAGATGAAGTCTGGGCTGTTAAGAATTTTTCTATCTATATCCTGTTCCCAGTCCTCACCAGCCATAAGAGCTCCTCTCTCAGCTGGATGGATGTTTTCATAATTTTTTTCAAATGTGTGCATTTTATTAAATTTAAAAGGAGCTTGTTATAAATAGGATACAGCACTCTGAGCTGAGATCTCCTTTAGCCAATGTACACATAGAGGGGTGTGTATGCAATTTTCACTGTCCTGCATGACCAAAGTGTACATATTTTTGCTGATGGAAAAACAGTTAACCCAGTGAGGTTGAAGGTGGTTGCAACTCAGTTTCTGCTCCTGAAAATGCTGGGGTGTACTTAATCTTGTGCATGTGAGTGGTATGGGTATATGTGGCCTACTTCTACTCTTAGGGACTTTCAGGGGAACAAGGTGCTTAACTACTTAAGGACAAGCATGTGCACATAGAGCAAGAATGATTAAACTTGGCTGTGCAAAGGCCTCCTCCCTTCCCTGCTCCCTCTCTACCCATATCTTCTCTCCAAAGGTGCATTAAACCACTTCCAAACTGCTCATGCAGTTGGGGATTATCATGCTCTGAGGATTGTAATTATTTGAGATCTGTATACTTCCCAAGTTCTGGAGGCAATTATCATTTGGCCTTATCCTTCAAAATGTGCTTGCAGAGTGTAGAGCTCTTGCAACTGCGCCTCTGAGATATTCCTTACATAACTCCCAAGTTATGAAAATACAGTGTTTAATTTTTACAGGCAATGAGACTGCTTGGTCTATTGTTTCCTGTTAAATTCACCACACCAAATTCCATCCCATGGGAACTGAAGCCAGTCAGTAACTGAGATGAGGATTTAGTCCATTCTTATCTGTCAAAAATGGGATATTTCACATATCTAAGAGTGCATCTGTTAAAGGAACAAATTCCTTTACATTGTATTGGCAACTTCTGTATTAAAATCTTACCTTAGATGTGTTCACATTCCCATTCAAACATATCAAGTTATTTAACTTCTTAAAAAAAAAAAGAAATACATGTTTTTTCTGTACTCATTGATCTTGTCTTTTGATGCCATGACCATTATGCTACAATGCATTTGGAAAATAGCCCATAATTTTTCTTAAGGCAAGGAATAGTATTTATGGCTGTTTAATAATATTTTACAGTATATATGATCAAAAGATTGCAACTTCATTTTCAAATCAAGTCCAAACAATAACAGAAACTACCAAGGTACTGTGCTTTGTTTCCCATTTCTCAGAATATCCCTGGTATTCTTTCTTCATTAAGTATACTTCCCACACTGCAGGGTTTGGGATCTGAACAGATGTACTACAGCCTGAGAAAGTACAAAACAAAGTGTGAAATGAAAGAAATACAGAAGTGAAATATATCTGTGGGGAATAGCTTTAATTAATGGAACTCTGCCTATATGTTGCCCTAAAAGGAGCACTATGTTGAGCGAGGGTGAACAGAAATACTTGTAGTTCCTTTAA
>VZTR01030580.1:7079-23424 GCA_013400775.1 Chaetops frenatus
GCTGTTGATGTTTTTTGAGGGTTTTTTTTGATCTGTTTAGGAAGATATCTAACCAAAATTTCAAGATTAGTTGGGTTTTTTAATGTGATGCAAAGTTTTTTTAATGTTTTAAATTTGAAGTTAAATTTTACTTCTTACACTGAGGGAATTATATTTTGAAGTAGGAGCCAGAAGAAAAAATAATTTTCATGTTAAAGAAAAATTGTTATGGTCACTGGTTGCATGGAGCATATTGAATGAGATAGCAGAGCAGGAAATGTGCTCTTGAGTTGTGGGAGAGAACTTCATACTGAGATACAAGTAAAGTGAGATATACAGACTGTGGGTGATATGCAAGAACTGATTATGGAGCATATAGGAGTTTTAACCAGTGTTGTAGTGCTGAGTGAAAAAAGTTTCAATATGAGCATCTGCCAGTAAAAGAGACTACTATGTGTTGCAAATAAAAATAAAAATTGAAGGACAAAAATCCCAAAATTAGCCACACAACACATCCACACACCTGTTCATGTGCACAACTTCAGAAAACAAAGTAAAACAAAACAACTTATTGAAAAGAACAGAAAATGTACAATAAGAAAAATTAATCCTGCATAGTAGTCAGTGAAACATACTTAAGGAAGAAGAGGAAGCATATAATTAAAAAGGTTTAAAAATGTGGCAGAAGGTTTAAAAGCAAGGTTAAACAAGTCAGTGAGATAAATCATTTGGAAGCAAAAATGCATCTGTTACAAGATGAAATTTCAGTCAGATGAAGGAATCGGCATCATAAAACAAATGAAACGTTAGGTATTTTGCATGTTTTTTTTCCCAGTTTAATATTTCTGTGCATGATGCAGGGAATTATAGGATTGTAAGTCATGTAACGCCTTGGACAAAGTAGCTAAAAAAATAAGAGTGGAATTTGTGGACACTTGAGTAAGATCTGTTTGGAAAAAGTGTTTAAAGATAAAATTATTTTGAAAGGATTAACAAACATAGAAAAGATTTTTTTTTTTTTTATTTATGAAGTCCATTTGGAATTCCAGTTTGTTTCTTACAGCCATTAAAAGGTGCTCAGGAGACTAAGCATTAGTAGGATAAGAGATAATATTTCTGAATGACCAAAAACTACCTTAAAGCATAGTAAGCCAGTGGTAGCGGATTGTAAATTAAGTTTAAAATGTGAAATGACAGAAACACTTTTATATAAGCCATGTTGTTTTAGAAAGCAATAATGATGGCATTTTTTTTTCTTACTCTCATCCAGGCTAACTGTAGTATAGAGGCCTTCATATATGGAATTTATTTAATTGAAGAGACCAAAAAATTATCTTTTGGCTTTGTATGCAGTGAAGGTTGTTTCACTGTCATATTTATCCATAGAGGAAGAGTGTTGCATCACTGCTATGTAAACAAGAAAGTAATTTTTGTGCTTTTGTATTGTAATAGTGATTATACCTAATCATGTGTAGAATAATTTTGGTATTAGTGATACTGCTCTTTAATATGCTATTGTATATTTAGGATTAGTTTTATTTGATGCTTTTTAATGTTTCTTTCCTTTTATGTTTAGAGATCATCTCAAGGCATACTGGAAAATAATTTAGTCAATTTTATCAATTTTAGTTAACAAAATTGTTTAGTGTATTTTTATATAGTAGTTGGACAGTGAAGTTAGTTTGACTGGAGGCATGACTTAGAAGCTGTGACTAAAAAATATTTTCACTGTTTAATTCCTTCAACTTCTATGTGTTAGGTTTTTAGCCCTAATTTTTCAAATGTCTTTTAATTTTACCTTTTATAAACAAAATTTAGCAATGTCTATATATGGTAATATACATGAAGATATTTTATTTAAATTATAGCCAGGAGTGGAATAGTAGATTTTTAAATTATGGAATAGTTAAAAATACAGGTGTTTTATTTGCCCAAATATATACAGACTTCAAATATACACTGAAATTGCTAAGAATATTTGAGGTTGGTGTGTTTTTGTAATCAGCCAGCTTCTCACATTATTAGTATTTCTGCTAATATCCTTAATTTTTTTCACTTTAGGAAGATAGTCGGCAACAAGTCTAGCAACAGCAGTTCAGGCACTTCTATTGTGAAAAAATTGTAGAGTCAGGGAATGGTTGGAGTTAAAAGTGACATTTCAATGTGGTCTAAACTAACCTCCCTGCCATGGGCTGAGACATCTTCCACTGGTGCAGGTTGGTCAGTGCCCCATCCAGCCTGACTCTGCATGTTTGCAGTGATGGAGCATCTCCCAGTGTTCCAGTGTTTCACCAGCCTCATGGCAAAAATGCCTTTCTTACAGCTAGTTCCCTCTAACAGTTTAAAACCATTACCCCTTGTGCTACTGGGCCCCGGAAAAAAGTCCCTTCTCATCTTTCTTATAAACATCTTGTAACTATGGAAACAGTGCAGTTGGAGGGGCAGAAAGAAACACCACACCAAAAAGAATGCCAAAAAACCATTCCCCCTGTCTACATCTGGAATAAACCAAACAAAAATTACTATTTCTTTTTTAATTTTTGTATTTTTCAGGTGGGAGAAGTGTTCAAAGCAGGTATAGGTGTGAAAGTTCATGCAAAATATCAGTACATATTTTGGTTTAAAAACCATCTTACTTCCCAGAAACAATTTAGTACTTGACAAGAGGCTTTAAATTACGTTTATCTGAATCCAGCAGCTCTTCACATATCTGTGATGTGCTCTTGTGTTGCCCGGGAAAATTACATTCTAGTGAATATTTTGGAAGAAAATGTCAGTTTGTTATATGAACTCTTACAGCTGATTTTAAGAACAAGAGGAAGAAATTGTGCTTTTTTTTTCAGAAGAAAAACTTGTTGTTTCTAGCTCCTTGCTGTTAATGATGAGGAGAAGGTAGTTCAGGCCTTCCCTGGGGCTGTATCATGTCTTTTTGTGTAAGTTTTGCAAGTAAGAAGACAGGTCTGTGTTCTTTCACCTTTTATCTGCAGCAGTGAAAGGAGATATGATTTATTTGTTTACAACAGTATGTCTTTCAGAATTGGAAGATTCTTCTGTTTTTGACAAAGGCATTTATCTGGGTATCTATTGAAATCTAGTTACAAGAGCAGAAATTATCACTGATGTTGATGAATCCCAGTAATCAGAACATTATTTTCAGTTTTCTGAACAATCTGGGTACACAGGTTAGCAGGCACAGCACAATATGGTCTTGTTTAGATAATTTCAGTGAAGTCCTAGTTTTGTAATTACTTGTACCTTTGAGCTTCACATTTTTTAGCAATACCAGTTATCTGTAAGCAGTTGAAAGTTGAATGTATGTATGAAAACATAGTGGAACTCGATGACTTAGGCTTCTACAAAGCAACACAACTAGGACAAAATGCACAAAAGATAAGTGACTTTATTTTCAGAAATGTTAAGCAAACCTGCAGTGATGTATTTACAGCAAATGTGCTTCCATTCACTTACTTTAGCATAACCATATTACTTAGAAATTTTATGTGAATTGTTTGATTTTTGTTTTTGCCTGTCCTTTACTATGTATCTGCCCATTGGCTTTTGCAGCACCATACTGCATAGAATGCATGGACCCAGCATATTCCTTTATATTGTGATCCCAGTAGAAACAGTAGGATCCTTTGATGAAATTGCTTTGGAAAATTAATACAGATTTAAATGTGTATATTGCCTCTTTAATGTGCATATATATATGTATATATATGCATATATATATGATGTAGTTTATTCTGTAGTGTATATATATATTATTTTTATAAGTCAAGATATTGTTATGTGGTAGCACAAAAGAATTTCTTAACCTGAGGTTTTGTGTATAAGTTTGTATAAAGGTTTTCAATGCTATAGATAGTTTCATCTAAAACATGTATTCGGAAAAGCTAAAGGAGAGAGAGAAGATGTATTGAAAAGCAAGTGAAAAATTATTACTACCTTAAAGGACCTTTTTAATACTGAGTTTGTTCATAATTTTACGGGCAACTCAACTTGCTTCTGTAGTTTATCTCTGAAGTTACTGCTATAACCTTTAGAGGAAGTATGTGAAATTATAGTTGGAAATACTAATGAATAGGATACTGTGTTTTTTACTGTAATATTTAAAACTAAAGCAGTGCTGGTAAAAAAAAGGAGTGGATTTGAATAGATTTGCAATTTTTCATGACATTGCTTTGGATCAGATATGTAATATGAAGCTCTTAAATCTGTGTCTGTGTAATGGAGTAATACTTTACTTTTACTGAAAAATGTGAAGTTTGGCTAGTGAATATCAAAGCCATGTAATACAGTTTTGGCAGTATGAGCCTATATTTATGACTTCTGTGAAATACTCTCGTATATTACTATCCAAAAGTCTATGTCAGAGCATGGGTTTGAACCTAAACTTCCTAGAACCCAAGGTGACAAGAAGCAGTAACATAGCAGTAGCCACTATTGGGAAGTCTATGTCTAGTTGCTGGCTTCAGATCCATTATATAATAAACTTTATCTTGCTCCTGCCTAAATTCCCAACCAGTTTACTGGGTTCTTTTTAGGGTTTGGATTTTTTAGTTTGTTAATTTCTCTGTGCAGTGTGTGCCTGTGGTGAGATGCTGGCAATGGTGTTGGGCCTCTGGTAAAGTGTATTCTTTGAAAAGCATAAGACTACTGCACAGCAGAACATGAGAGGGGAGTGAGAAGAAAGTGTGAGAAACAGCACTGCAGACCCCGAGGTCAGTGAAGGAGGAGGGCAAGGGCGTGTTCCACATACTGGAGCAGAGATTCCCCTGCACACCATGTTGAAGACCACTGTGCAGCTCATTTGCACATGGCACTCTGTGGACATGCCCAGCAGGACACTGCAGCCATGGAGAGCACATGCCAGAACAAGCTCCTTGAACCGTGGCCTTTGGAGGGGAGTCCACAGGTTTCCCAGCAGGAACTATGGCTGTGGAGCAGTCTTTTCCTGAAGGAAAGGACTGCATTTGGTGGAATGGAGCCACGTGGGGAAGTTCATCAAGGACTGTATCCAGTAAGAGGGATACCACACTGGGTGGAGAGAAGAGTGTGAGGATGGATTAGTAGCATAAGGGAGCTGTTATGGACTAACCTCAACCCCCATTCCCCAAAGTCAGTGAGCACCATCATTTTTGCCTGGAGCAGTGTCTGTAGCAGGTACAAACCAGTAATTCTCATGCCTGTACCCCTTAAAATTTCAGTTCCTGTAGGAGGCTGCCTTTTTTTGGGCTCATTTTTTAGTTAACGAAGTTGATGTGCAGAGAAATTTCCTGGCAATTCTCTCAACTCTGCCTTTGTGAATTTTTGCGCAGAGCTCCTTTTAGATTCTTTGGATCTGTGACATTTGGGAACCTGGCCATCAGTGAGAAAGCTTCCTGATCCTGTGCAGAAGCTTTCCTGTCCCCATGTAGAGATACTGTTACTTCCTGAGTACTCTACCTGAAGTAAGCTGTCAACATGGCCTGATTATCTATGTTCCCATATGAATTAAGATGTGCTGTTTTCAGAGCCTGAAAGTAATACAGACATTTTTATCACGCTTGTGAGCCAAAAGAGTAAATGCTCTGAATATTTTCTGGCTCCTTTCAAAGCCCTGCTGGTTATCATTGCATTGTGCACTCCGCCTGAACTCAGTGAGAGGGAAGTGCAGGTCAGGCACTCTTGAGTAGCCCAGCAGGACAGACTGTGATCAGGAATGTCAAGAAGATATGTGCTGGTTACAACTTTATGATTAATTTTTTTCACTTTGTTTTTCATCCATTGGATGAACCATGAATCACCAGCACTGGGTCCTTTTCAGAATCTGTAGGATTTTCTGTCTCTTCATGGTGCTGGATGCTTGTGAACCAGTTTGAAGTTATTTTCCTGTTATGTAGAATTATGTTCTCTGCTAATGCTCTGTCATGGCACACTATAAGCGGAAAGATTACAAATACTTTTTGTTAGAATGCAGTATTTTATTCTTGCACATTATTGATCCATAAACACTTCAAGTCTATTGTGAAATCACTGTTGAAAGACTGAGGAACAAATTAAGGAACTGCACTTAGAGAAGCCATCATTATAATGACAGGCAATTTGGTTTGAGGTAACTGGAGCAGTGAAGAATGCAATCCATCATATCAGCAAGTATCTTTACAAATTTTATTAGTCTGACAAATGTTATACAGACCATCAAGGTCATTTCATAGTGAAGATGGGATATTGTTTTCATATTCTTATAGCAACAAGAGTGGTTTGAATAAACTGCATGTCCAGTTCCCTAGGGTTCTTGCAGTGCAGTGATGCAGTGAGATGGGAAATAAACAGATGCAAAGTGAGACCTTTTCCTATTTGTGTAGGGCTCATTTTCAGGCTAACAGTTCTAGCTTTGTGGGAAATAGCTCTTTTAGTGACAGTCACGGTCGAGTATTAAGGTTTCCTGCCTTTCCAGTCCCTGCTAAATTACTTTACCCCACTAAAGCACATTCCATGGGCCTTGGGTTAGGTGTGTTTGCACAGGGCATTTACTGGATCTATTTCTTACAAGAAAATTACCACCATAGTTCATAAAAATTGGTATAAAAGTGCATCCCTTAGACAAGATCCCATGAAATAAAGAACTTCAGTTGAAAACACAAGAAATTTATTAACATAGATGCAATTCTGATTTTCCTAACATAAATTTTTCAATATATAGCTAGGATATGGAAGGTTTTTTCCTTCAAAAAGCAGTTTTCTTCTTACTACACTCCCTTGGAAACAATTGCCTAATAAGCTTTTGATGTATGCATTTTGGGGAGATACCAAATTTGGTATTTCCCCACGTATTCATTTTTATTTTTGAAAAAGTTAGCATATATGTCATATGCATATAGTCATTCTGACTGCTGGGTTGGAGTCCCAGCCTGGTGACTATAGTTGGTTTTGTAGGGTTTTTGTATGATTTGGTTTTGGTTTGTTGGTTTGTTTCATGAGTTTACTTCTGCTTTTATGTTTGAGACTGATCTATTTTCTCATTGGATTTCTAATTGTGATCTAGAGGAATATTTGACAATTTAAGTAATTTAAGTCATAAAGTAAAGTCATTAAGAAAAGTAAAAACCACTAAGCAAATTTGCTACAGCCATGACTACAATTATGTTTTTCTCATTAAACCTCATTGGTTCCTGAAGTCTGTGACACTTAGCTAATTATTCTAACTAGTGTAAGGAATATATGGAAACATATGGAATAGAGACCCATTGTTTCAGGAAGTCTCATGACTTCCTTCCATAGCTAATCTCATGATTTAGAGCTGCTTATATCTGTTTTGATCCAATAAATAGGTTGCTTATATTTTTAATAGTAGGAAGTTGAATTGCTGTGAAATGTGAAACTTTCTTTGAGTTTCAAATCTTTGTCACAAGAGTTTCCACACAAGAACTGTAGTTATAATTATGCATAAGTAATAGTTTTTCCTTATGTGGTCACCTCCTAGTGTATCTCAGGTGAGAGATCAGATCTTTGATAAACACTGCTCTCATTTGCTTCAAGTCCATGATTTTGGTGCCTCTTTTCTATGTTTGTCGGGTGCGAAGATGAGTGAACAGAGTTGCAAAGAGTTTTTACATATTTTTACTGAATGCATTGTGGAATTGTGTTCCTTCTGTCTTCTAGGAAGACTTTACCTGATACACTGTAGGGCAGTTATTATCACCTGTGTTGATTGTACTCCCAACTTCACCAGTAAAGTTCATTGTATTCTGCTTTTTGGGGATTTCATGTCCTTGATAAAACTCTGTAATACCTTTTCAAGACTGTTATACAAAATCTGTTTGTAACTGTTCAGTCCACCCAGCTCAACTATTCTCCTTTCAGTCTAGTTCTTTGATATGTCTGTCATAGCTGTTTTTACTTTTCTGCCCCTGAATTCCTTAATTGATTTAAACCTCCCTCAGTTTAATAATTTTTGTTGATATTCCATGAAAAACTTTAGTCATACAAATTGTTGATGCTGTATCTTCTTCATCCATGAAAACCCCTCCAAAAAGTTGTAAAAAATACAGATGCTAAGTAGACCATGGCCTACTTTCAGATGTGCTTCAGGTTTTTCATTTGCTTCTGTGTCCTTTTTCTTTCCTTAAAATCTATTCTGGTAATTGTTGTAATAATTTATACTAAAGAGGTCAGGAGAAGAGGGATTGAGTTAATAAGAGCCAAACGCTGGCTCTGCAAGTCTCATTTCAAGCCAATGAGCAAAGATAGCTAAGTGTCTAACTACCCAAAGATAAAGAAGCAAGGTAGGACATGAATATTATCATTGTCCAGCTAGTCATTCTGCTTGCTTCTAAAGAAGGAGGCTGCCAAGGTGAGCCTAAAGAAGCCTGAGGCCTTATTTGTATTCTACTGATTCTGTAGATGTTACGAATATGGGAGACTGAGTTGGGAATGGAGAAAGACAAGAAACAAAAATACATTTTTAACACCTTTCCAGATATTACATTAGGAGTTGGAATAATTTAATTTGTCTTCTATTTATACTTGCATGTAGGGAGAACTTCATTTTCTTCCCTGTCCCCCAATAAAAAGAAAATAAAAATTGCTGATGCAGTATAACTGGAAGTCATTAAGCAGTGTACTTGGGCACTATTGACAATAATTTGAGAGCTGACCTAATTGATTGCTTTGCCAGAAGCTGGAAATGTTGAAGATGCATTGATTATGCAGAACATTGGATATTGTATAGTTTGCTGTTTTCACAAAATTGCAGCTGATTTGTGAAGGAATTCATCAGAAGGTTTAGGAGGCAGGCAATAGTTCGTGTGTTTTTCAGTAAAGTAATGACTCATCTTGCCTTATTGATTTATATAGCTTGTTTTACAGCTTTGGCATAAAAAAATTTCTTTCCTGCTTGTAATTGTCATATTTTACCATCACAGAATGGTGGGGTGAAGGGTGTTATATCGGGAAAAAATTAGAACAATCAGGAAAAAAAAATTTCATTTTAAAAAATCATGTCAACAACCTCACCTCAGAATATTTACTTAATATGTCAGGCGTTTTATGTGTCAATTCACAGTTGGGTTTATTTGTTTAAAGGTGTGGTGGTCTTGTGGTTTGTTTAGTTGAGTTTTCTGGGTTTTTAAAATCTTTAAATTTCTTAAACCAAAATGGGAGTTTGTGATAATACTGTGTATTAATTTTGTCTGGGTTAGAGTGAAATTCACAGTAGCTGCCTATCGGGCTGTGTTTGGTTTTGTGCTGCAGACAGTGTTGATAAGACAGGGATGTTTTTGTTATTGCTGGGCAGGGCTTGCACAGAGCCAAGCCCTTTACAGCTGCTCACGCCACCAGTGAGCAGGCTGGGGGTGCAGAAGGAGTGGGGAGGGGACACAGCCAGGACAGGTGACCCCAGCTGACCAAAAGGATATTCCAGATCGTGTGTCATCATGCTCAGCAGGAAAACTTAGATCGGTAAAGGCGGTTGGCTAGACCACCAGTGTCTGGGTACTTGCTCATTTAATTACTTGTGAGCAACTGGTTTGGGTTTCTTTGCAAAACTTGTTTTTATTAGTGTTGATTTTATTCTTTTTTTTTAAAACAAAATTTCCTTTACTTAGCTCACAAGTTTCTCACTTTAACCATTCTGATTCTATCCCCTGTCCCACAGTGTGAAGGATTCAGTGAGTGGCTGTGTGATATTTAGCTGCCTACTGGGATTTCAAACCAAGACATAGTGACATATTCAAGCAAAGTTGAAGATGCTTCCTAATTTTTTTTTTACCCACTTGCTTGTTGCTAACTTTTTAGATTGGTTTAGGTTTTTTTTTCCTTTCCTTTTCTATGGTGACCTAGAGATTTGTAGCAGTTATGATCTTTGCTTTCTGAATGTGCTGAGCTCTGGGAAGAGCAAGCAGCTGTTCATTTTTCTTTCCTTAAATCTAAATTGCTGAACTTCAGCACCCTCTTGTGCTGGTCCTGCCGTTATCACACGGGAGGCAGGGCTTCACACAAGCCTGGCAGCCATTGGGTTCTGTACTGGATTGTAGCCTGCTTCCAATCATAACTAATACAGCAGTCCCACTTGGATTTCTCATTAGCAAGATGCAGTTCTGAATTGCATGTATGCACTAATAGATTGATGTAATCTGAACAAGTATGCCTTTAGATAACATGTAAGGATAAAAAATATCACATCTAACTCATGTTCACATTAGTATCATTATCACCTACTTGCTTTTAATGCTATTTGTAATGTCTCAGCCATGATTTCCTGGGCCTGTTTCAGGTTGTTCCTTGGTATGATGGCAGAGAGCAGCGTGCTGCATTTCTGGTTTCTCTATGTGCGTGCACATTTTGAAGCTGCAGATTCTCACTCCTTTGTTTTCTTCTGTGTCACTGTGGGCCCTTATGAGATGATTTGTCTTCCTATTTTAGTCTCTGGCCTTGGAACTGTAAAATTGTTTAATCCAGATGACAAAAAGGCAAATGGATATCATTAATATGTTTAAGTGCCTCCCTGACTGTATTTTATTTGTGCTTATTGCTGCATATTGTCAGTTTCTTTTTGCTGTCTGCATCCAGGCAGCCTCTTTAGACTTAGCTCTAATGGATCAAAACTAGCAACGTAAGTTCTGCTGACCAGGTGTACTAATGTGTGTATGATTTTCTTACCAAATAACACCAAGAACTTAATTGGATGCCCATTCAGAAAAGAAAAAAAGCATGATTGCTTTAAATACTATGAGATCAAATAAAGCACAACAAAAAGATCCCTCTACTTTTGTGTTCTGACAATCTACTAGGTAAAAGGTCTGTTAAAAAAAAGCAACTCGTAGAAATGTTTGTTAGGAATAATTTGAGTAGATCATCCGTTACCATCTATAAACACCTTTTCTTTAATGCCTTCTGGAGGTAATTGATTTTCCTTGCTATTGTGATTAGGACAAAGCAAAGGTTGTGGGTTTTTTCTTTAGTTTGAGGTTTTTTGTTGGTGTTTTTTAGTGCAACTATTAAAAAAGAATTATGTAGTAATTTCTATCTTAATGGTTTAAATTTTTGTTGCTACTCATAGTAGTGTATCATTTGCAGCTAAACAAATAGAAGTATAAAAGGACTGTGCAGAACTTCCACTTGATTTGCTTTTTTCTGCGCTAGAGAGGATTGTTTGCTAAAATCTATAAATTAAATTTCCACTGAAGTATATGCAAGGATCTGTATATGTATCTATGCAATATCTTTTTTTTTTTTTAAGCAAAGTGTGATTTGGATCTGAGTTCTTTGTGTACATGCATATTAAAGTTCTATTTTAGCAGCTTTATGGGTTTTTTTCTTTATTGTTGCTGAATTTGAAGGTTGGTCCTACCAGTTACTGCTGATATCAAACTGTGATTGTAATGAAGTAGTCAATCACAGTAGTGAAGGCAGAAGATTACCATTTTAATTACTAATTTTCCTGCAACTTTTCATTGTAGGCTGGTCCCATTCATGTAATAATTCTCACAGGATGTAACATGTTTACGTCCTACAATAAAATTTCATGTAGAACTCTGTACCAATTCGTAAATGTAGGGACAAGACTCTTAAGCTGCTGTGAAGAGAATCTTGACGTCCAGACTGTTTCAATAGTACCTGTGCTGAGTAGCCTGAATATCCACTGGCTGCAGTGCTGAGTAGATCAGAAAGCATGTAAATAATCATATTTCATACAAGTGTAAGCTAGAAAACTATATTAAAATCACATCCTCTTCCCATCCATCTTTTCATCATGTCTGATGCATTTCAGGTTTTTAACTAATTCATGCCTTAAAGCTGATTCTGCATCAGATTGATAGAATGTGTTGGTGTCCTGTTTGTTCAGACTAATGTGACAGAGGTGTATTTTAAATTAAACTACTGGTAATGCATGCAGTTTACTAAGCAGAAAAATTGTGAAGAAAAAATCTCTTTGTATTGCTTCTTATTATCAACTGTATCTGTTTAGTGGGAGCGCTGTTGTGTGAAGATCGTATATAAATCAAATCGAAACCATTTTAACTTCTGTGCAATATCTCTCATATTCATTGATCGTAAGCTTTTATTACACTTTGCAAGGGTGTCTGAAATTGTGGATCTTTTGAAAGGTGTTTTTAAAAAAATGTCTCCTCCAGTTAGGATTTCAATTCTGACTTTATTTGTTTTGTATGCTAGAATAGTATGAAATATGTATTTTTCATTAATGAAACTTGAAGAATCCTAGTACTTGCAACAGGGTGAATAAACATGGCTACTTAATACCTAATAGCTTGTCTTTTAGTCAGTAATAAAGGTATAATACCATGTCCATTAACCTATATTGTAAGAAACTTTTTTTTCCTGCACTTTTTTTTTTTTTTTTNCATAAGGTAAACTGCAGGGCTGGTTAAATTTTCTAAATTCTCTCTCATCCCTAAGAGACAGATTGAAATAATTTCAGCCAGTAACAATACTTGTATCAGAAATTTGAGTGACATTCCATGTTTTGTTCTCTTATTTTTTTTAATAATAGTGGCTCATATTAAATAATGTGTGCTACCCAGGAAGACTAATATGTAAAGTTATTCGAGCAAGATACAACTATTTAAGAAGCTCTTGTGGTATTCCAGTGAATGGTAATGTCTATTGAATTGTTTGTAGTTTTTTTGTGAGCTTAGCTATAACATGCTGTTTTTTAGATATTATTTTTATTAACTTAGTATTTTTCAGTAAAATAACTTCTCCCTTTTCTCCTTATCTAGTAAAGTTACTGAAGGATAAGAAACATTATAACTATGATACGATTTTCTTAGGCCTAGGCAGTTGTAGCCATAGTTCTTCTGTCTTCATGTTAACTTGTATTTATTACAATATGCAGGAAATGATCTCACTTTATTTCTTCTCTTGTTTCCTGTGTGGCATGAGAGATCTGTTGGCGATTAAAAAACATCTTAATCCTTTGCTTCAGTTTGAGGAACACAGGCAACTTAAGACTTTTTTTCTTCCCCCTGCATTAACATGTGCATTTATCCTATCATTTGTAACATATGGTGACCATATGATTCAACTAGAGTCCACATAATCAGAACTGAGCAGTTCCCTTCATGAAATTTGTATTGGTGCATTGGGCAGGTAAAATTTTGCACCTGTGGCCTATAGTGGAAAATGTGGGGAAATCTTGTCCTTCTATGCTTGTGAAAGAGGAGGAGATGAATCTGTAAATTGTGGAATGCCATGGGATGGAGATGTCTGGAGGCTGGATTGTAAGAAAGCTTTTTGGTATTTGTGCTGACTTTCAGTTTCTGCAGTAACAATCTAGATGATTGCTGGTGGTAAACTTAGGTGAATATTGCAGCTGATTGATTATATCATGGTGCACCGTACTTCATAGTGTCATATTGTATTTTCATTGTGTACAGCTGGTATGAAACCTGAAAAATAAAACAAGGTTTGTTGCTGGAAAAACAGATTGCAAAGGTATCTTCACTCTGGGTTATGATATAGAATGTACTGTGTATACATCACCTAATAGGGACTGTGTGCATATATTTCCCTATATTTTCAACTGCTACAAGAGTTTCCCCACTCATTACAACTTCATTGTATCCATGAAACTTTGAAGAAGAGATTTGAACAAGATTGTGTAACTCTAGTTTTACTGAATGTTCCAAGTGTCTTAACTTTGTAAGAGAAAATGCTCACCTTATTTTAAAATAACCAAACCGGTGGCCTTCTGTGTTGAAATGACTACACCCCTGGACAGGGGAGGGGTTACAGATGTCATTTATCTGGAATTCTGTAAAGCCTTTGATACAGTTCCCTTACAACATTCTTCTCTGTAAATTAGAGAGAGATGGATTTGATCATTGGGCTGTTAGATGGGTAAGGAATTGGTTGAATGTCTTATCCAGAGGGTGGTGATAAATGGCTTAGAGTCCCCATGGACATCAGTGACAACACATGTCCCTGAGGGGACAAGGTATGGGGACCAGTCTTATTTAATATCTTCATTAATGACACAGATGAAAGGGTCAAGTATAGTTCAGCAAGTTCTCAGATGACACCAAGCTGAGTGGTGCACTTGACACTCCTGAGGGACAGGATGCCACCCAGAGGGCCCTGGACAAGCTCGAGCAGTGGCCCATGGGAATCTCAGAAGGCTGAACAAGGCCAAGTGCTGGTGCTGCTCCTGGGTCAGGGCAAGCCCCGGTGCCAGCCCAGGCTGGGGATGAACAGATGGAGAGCAGCCCTGCCCAGAAGGACTTGGGGCTGCTGGGGCTGAGAGCTGGACATGAGGCAGCCATGGGCACTCCCAGCCCAGAAAGCCAAGTGTGTCCTGGGCTGCATCCAGAGCCCTATGGGCAGCAGGGGAGGGAGGGGATTCTGCCCCTCTGCCCCGCTCTGGTGAGACCCCACCTGCAGAGCTGCCTCCAGCTCTGGGCTCCCAGCACAGGAAGGACATGGGGCTGTTGGAGAGAGGCCAGAGGAGGCACCAAGGGGATCAGAGACAGGGAGCACCTCTGCTATGGGGAAAGGCTGAGAGAATGGGGATTGTTCAGCCTGGAGAAGAGAAGGCTTTGAGCTGACCTAATTGTGGCCTTCCAGTACCAAATAGAGCTCACAGGAAAGATGGAGAGAGACTGTTCACAAGAGGTGGAGTGACTGGGCAAAGGGCAACAGACTCAAACTGAGAGTAGGTTTAGATCAGGTATTAGGAGGAAGTTCTTTAGTTGATGGTGATGAGGCCCTGGCAGCAGTTGGCCAGAGAAGTTGTGCATGCTCCATACCTGGAAGTGTTCAAGGCCAGATTGGATGGGACCTTTTGCAACCTGATCTAGGGCAGCATATATCTCCTCATGGCAGAAGAGTTGTAAGTAACCTTAGAGGTCATTTCCAACCCAAACCATTTTATGATAAGATTACTTTTTCAGTCATAATTACAAACTCCTAAAATAAGCATTTCGATTCCAAGGCATCAAACCTGTTTTTCCTCCTAAAATTTGTGGTGGTTTTGTAGGGCTAAGTGAGTGCCACCGGGTATTTGCTGTCTGTGTGTGTGTGTTAGCCTCAGGTTACAGTGGCTGTTACCACTGTCATATATACATTAATGTTATGTAGATGTCACAAAATTCTTTTATTCAATGAATTGCATACTATTTATATGATTATGTTGGGTAGATGAAGGGATCTGTTATAGGTACATCACCTATATTAGTGTTTTGGCTTGCTTCACTTTATCACCCTTTTTAAGACTTTGTTTCACTGAGAAAGCTTTTTTAGATCTAGTGAATAATATGAAAAATATTTATCCCTGTAGCATGCACAGTGATGTATAGAGCAACTTCATGTAAAGAGAGAGTTACAGGACATTCATACTTTTCTGTTTCTTTGTAGTGAACAAAAGCTTTAATGTGTGAGAACCTGTCAGAAACAATAGGTTCTGAGTTGGGATGGTATGATAGCAGTGAGAGCCTTGTCTAAGTTAGTATTTCAGTTTCTCACATGAAAAAAAGACCACTATGAGAATGATAGATTAGTTTTGCCTATGAGAGTGATGTGACAACAAAACATATTTATGCTACAGAGATGATGGGGTTTTTAATGAAAGGAACAGGGATTTTTGACATTCTTGACCAGGGAAATATAAGGGTTTATTCAAGTATCTGGGAGGCCTTCAGAAGGCAATAATGAGGCAAATGAAATATGTTTTTATATGTGAAAAGGACAATGTTATTGGAGTAAACCAAAAGAAAGTAGACATAATAGTATTTAATAGTTTTCATGACCAAGGGCTCCACTATTTGTGAACATTAACCATGCCCTTGTGAGGCCACTGTAGAATGGAAACAGTATGAGCATATAACACTTGTTACATGAATGTGTACTGTAAAATAAACTTCCCGGCCCTTTAAAAGCCTTGAAGTTGTGGTAAACAGATATATGTGCCAGAGTAAATGAATTTAATGGGAATGTATAAGATCAAATTGCACAGATGAAGCGAAAATAAAAGTTAATTTCTTTTAAAAAGATTTTAGGTGGCAAAGAGATTATTCTATTACAGTGAATAGTAAAGCTGTCGAATAAACTGGGGTTTTGTGGGTTTTTTTTTTTTACTTTTAATACAGAATAGGAAATATGCTTCTATAGCTCTGGGGACATTAAAATTGAAGATAATGCAAAGTCATCTTCTGTCCCAGAGAAGATGAATATTTTATTCATACGCTTCTTACACAAGGAGGAAATACTAAGCTGCTAGATCACTAAACCAGGGATCTGTTTTGTGGTTACATGCAAATTTTTTCTTCCTTTGTATTCAGGGTGATACTCAATTAAAATGCTTGATCTGTATTTCTTAGCATGTGGGCATATTAGTCTTTTTGATTGAGTGTTACGAATAGCAAAG
>VZTR01030596.1:15063-26335 GCA_013400775.1 Chaetops frenatus
GAAAGGAACTTCAAACTGCATAGCAATTAAATTGTGAGTGTTGGACAAAACCAGAATCTCTGAGGTTCTCAGGAGAACCTGGGTTTGTAGGGAGGATAAGACTGTCTCAAAGCACTTTTCTGCTTGACTTTTCTGTCTCCACAGTCCTCAGGAGGTGAAGCTAGAAAAGAGTCTAGCATTTTTGGAAATTAAGTCTTTATAGTCCACAAGTCAATAAATGGATTACACTTTCCTATACAGACAATCCACTAGAGTGCAGGCTTTATCCGCAACTAAAAGAAAATAAATAGTCAGGACCTATTCATGCTCCTCTGTTTCATGATTATCAAATGACTCCACAGCAGAGAGAAGACCATGGAAGTGCAACACACTTCTGTTTCCAGGGAGATGCTGCTGCAGGCAGGTCCTTTGGCTGCATGCCAAAGCAAAGATCAGCATCCCTCTCCCACAATGTCCTCTCTGCTTTTAGGATGTTGTTGCAAGTTTTGCTTAGGAGTCCTCCTCAGAGTCCAGCTCATTCTTAATTCCTCTACTTTTGCCCCCCTTGCTACAGCTCATGTTAGCTACGTTGGAAGTTTGTGTTTCTAGTAAAGTTTGTGAATAGTTTTTGTCCAAAAGCATTTTTGAGAAATGCAGCTTTGCCAAAACTCTTTGGTTTATGACTTCAAATTCAGGAAAAACATTCCTTTTTCCCATTTTAGAAAAGACACTGTAACCTTTCATTTCTCTTAACCTTTTTTTTTTTCTNAAGCACAGCCCCCAACATGTTTTTAATTTGAGTCAGCTTCAAAGAAGTGAATGCAAGGTCCTTCACATCTCCCTGCTCAGCTACAGCTGTGTAGCCCCTCACCAGCCCACTCCAAATCTCCCAGAGCAGCAACCTGGGAGTGTCAACACCCCCAGTGCCCCAGGCACATCAGGCTGTTAGTTCCCCAAACCGGTCGTAGTTTCCTCAGCCACAGCATTCTTGCTGCCCTATCCTCTTCCTCACCCAAGCAGCATAAGGCCTCTGAACTAAGCCCACCAGGTTTTATGTAATCCCATTAGACACATATGTGGGGTTAGTTTGCTGCCTTTGAGAAAAGTATGAGCAGTTTCAGATTGTGTGATTCTGTGGTATTCTGTGAAGCAAAATACCATGTTTCACCTACAAGAGCTTCCTTCCACGGTGAATTTCAGGGTTATCAGAGAGTCTGTTTAAATAGAAGTCTGCAAGACTAAAGGCAACAAAATTTCATTTTTCATATAACAGTGAAATAAGTACAGACAACAGTGGGTGAAGTATTTGAACAGGTCACCATGACATGGTAAAGCTACCTCTATGCTTATGAAAGCAATGGAAAATGAACTTTCATCACTGCAAGTTTATGAGGCTGCCATTAAAAAGTAATTGCAAAGTAATTTCATCTGGTAGTGTAGATGTTTAACCCTAGCAGGCAGCTAAGTACCACACAGTCACTTGCTCATTAGAGCCAGCTGCCACTGAAGGAGTGGCAAGCAAAATCAGGGAAAAAAAAGCAAAACTTGTGGACTGAGATAAGAACAGTTTAATTATTGAAATAAGATAAATTAATAATTGTAACAAAAAGGGCCACGCTGGTGAGGAAGGGGTTAACATTCAAGAGAGAAATGTGGCTGCAGATACAGCAAATAAAATACTTGCAATTAGCTTTTCATATCATTAATTTCTCAACTTTTTTCCTGCTGTAACCCTTGAGTGGGTGCAGCTGGTACCACTCACACACCATCCCGCTGATTCCTGTGATTTTGAAGCTCAGTGGAGGTAGCATTTAGATGTGTAGCAGGCCGACTTGTGGGTGTGGAGCTGGCAGCAAGCTGTGAAGTGCTACCATTTGGCAATTGTCTTGTGGAAACCCCGTTATTAACAAGCATGAGTGCACATCTACTGTGTCAGGAACATTCCTTGGAGCCTTTTGCTAATTTCACACCTTGATTCTTTCTAATGATGAAGGTGCCCTTCACATTTGTCAAGTGTAGGCTCTGGTGGTGCCACTGCTCATTTCAGTCCTGATAGATAGGTTTGGGCCATTACTTTCAGTTTTGACAAAATTAATTCCCACCACTAACATTCATTGACTACGTCTGCTGATTTTATTTCTCAGTTTCTTTCTAAATTTCCATCATCTGGTTTTCAAGATCATAACTTTATGTTTGACTGTCATTGATTCTTTTTTGTTTATGTTTTGTTTTATTCTTCCACACAGTTACTGGACTCCCACAGTTTGGGCTTGATGCCTCTGCTCAAGTCTCCTTGCTTTGCAACATGACAGAAGCCAGAGAGAAAGGGTTCTTCTGCTGACTAGAAGAGAATGCAATGAAAATGAATTTTGCCAAAATTTCATGTCCTTTCTTGTTGTCTCTGATTTTTAAATTTCTGTGTACAAACAATGGAAGTTTGAGATGCCTTAGGGCTGTTTTAAATAACCATTCAACTGGTTTGAACTTCAGATGCCCACAGTGATAGGAAAAGACTATATTGAAAATTGTCTTTGAACAATTCTAACTGCATTTAGTGCTCTGGCACAGCAAACATGCAAAAGCAAAGTATCATAAAATTTACCTACGTCTAAAGCCCAGTGAGACTGCAGTTTTTGCCTGCTGTTTCTAGAGAAGTTCCCATTGTTACAATATGCATAAAGATATTTACTTGTATGTCATTATTCTACATTAGGTCATGGGGAAAATATTTTAAAATAATGGGCTATGAAGACTGCACGTTACTGGTTTGTTTCGTTTTGTTTTGTTTTTTTAATGGACTCTGCATTTCCACTAAAGTTAATCTGGCTAAAAACCATTTAAAACAGGTATTTTTATGGCATCCTGTAATGAGAATTCCATATAATATGCAGTATCTACTTCTCAGATTTGTACTCCCAGTGCCATTTTCTGTATTTC
The DNA here is from genome assembly GCA_013400775.1 of Chaetops frenatus. Lineage (NCBI taxonomy): Eukaryota > Metazoa > Chordata > Aves > Passeriformes > Picathartidae > Chaetops > Chaetops frenatus. The sequence continues at coordinate 17,980 of VZTR01030596.1, forward strand.
TGCTACGTAGATTTTTACTGGAGGTTCAGAAAAGCCAGTGGTTTCATGTTTACTGGGAACACAAAGTGGATTGACGGCTCCCCAATCCACCCCAGCTGAGTGCAGGGCACCAAACGGAGGAAGCACTGCTACCAAGGGATGCACTGGGAGACTCACTCACACCAGGCTGTGTGTAGAGGTGTGATTGCAACACGAGTCTGGGCCCAAACAGAGAGCCTGCACGCCTCCTCCTGTCCCTCCTCACTGCCTGCCCCACCACATGTGCTGAGGGGTCTGGTGGTGACACGTACCAGCCCAGTCCAGCAGCCGAGGTCAGAGCCCCCTGCAAATGCAAACCTGCGGCAAGTGCCGTGCACACACCTGCACGGGGCTACAATGGGCTGCAGCAGAAACAGACCCCCAGAGAAAAGAACAAAATTGCACCTTGTCAGGAGGGTGATGGAGAGGCTTGGAGAACAGAGGGAGAAAGAAGAACAGGAAAGCAGCTGGCTGCCTTTTTTTATTTTACTTTTTATTTTCAAATGGAAGACGCTCTATGCTTCCCCCAGCAATGTAAGAGGTGCTGCTGAGGTGGTGAAAGGGAAGAGGGATGCATAAATAGAAATGTGAAAGGGATGTTGAAAAAGGAAATTTGAACCAAGGAGAGAAAATCTGGAACTGTTTGAAAGTAAACCTTCCCTTAACTATGGGGAGATGGCCTGTGAGTCTAAACAGGCTATGTAATTTGCTCTACGTCATACCCTCTAATTTAGCCACTAGGTGTATTTGTACAGAAATGCAGAACTAAAAGTAATTCAGAGCGTGTCAGGAAGTGGAGTATATGTTTCTTGGGACTCTGTCTGGTTGAAGTACACTTAAAATACCCATCTGGGAATATAGATTTGCCAAACAGCATAGCCAGAAAAAGGAAGAAAAGAAAAATTCAGAACTCCTCAGTCATTGTGAGCTGTGCTGGAAGTGTTAATGAATTAGCATTTCAGATGTTTTATCAGAAGCTGTCACCACAGTGTAGCAATAGTACTGTTTGAAAACTAGGGAAAAAGCCACTTTCCAACTTAAGAATAGTCAGATGACTATTGAAAAAAACCTGGAGGTGCAGAATCTTCGTTTGTTGCAGGATTTGCATTCATCTGTCAGACTTTTTTTTTCTTCTCTCAAGCAATAATCCATAGACATCCTCATCAATCCTTTTATTTATGGTGGGACAGCATACAGAGACCAGTGATGCTAACAGTATGATTATCCTGCACATCCTTCTGCAATCAGGAAATAAACCACTGCAGTGTGTATTGCAGTGAGAGCCTGACAATGATTTTGTGGGATTTGGCAGCATTTTGAAGCAGCAGGTTGCTGCTGCAGGTAGGGATTATTTGCATAAAGCCAGTGCCCCAGGGTGTGCTAGAGCCACACAGTGTGAGATGCTGAATGAAGTACACAATAAAAATAATTTTTTAAGAGACAAAAATGGAAGTAAGAAATAAGAAACCACAAAAGGGAACCAACAGGAAAAGACTGCAAAACAGCAAGATCACATCAATCAGGATAAAAAGCTGTGCTTTTGGCACCAATGACCTCACTCTCTTTTGGTCCTCTAGTATTACCTCTCTCAGTGCCATTTCCTGAAAAGGTCAAGCTTCTTTACCCAAGTCACTTTATTCTCACAATATTTCACCCAGAGATGTTGCTGGTGCTTTCCACATGGAAATGAGCACCCTGAGCTTTAAAACAAGGTCACCCACACTTGCCATCACAAGTGTGACATATCAAGCACTTTCAAAGTGATAAATGCATTTGATCTGGTGTAAGGCATTTGTACCTGGATCAGCTAGAAGATTTGAATTGGCTTATTACTGGGGGTACAGCTTGTGCAGGAATGCTAGAGAGGTTTTTCAGGGGATTTTAGATTTATTATAGATGCACAGGGTTGGTTTGTTGTGGTTAGAGCTATTCTGTATTATTTTTTAATTTTTCTGGTGCATGCTAGAGGACAATGTTAAATATTATCGCTTGTGAGAGTTTTTATAGAATTTAAATACAAAACTCATTGAGGTCCAGCATATCTGATTAGACAGAAATGGATACATAATAATTTCTAATATAGTCCATATATTGGTCCAAAGTTAACTGTTATCAATTTGTCTATGGCTTATAGGTTTTAGTTTTTACTTAGAATAGGTAATATTCTGTAATAGTCTGTAGTTAATGAATAACTGACATAGTTACAGCATCTGTTATTGACACAAGAATATTTGCAAATACTAAAGCAACTTATATAATGCCTGTAAAAGCTTTCATTTCCTTAATGTCTGGACCAAATGTAATCATGAGTCAACTAATGGGCTGGAATGGTGTCCTTTGTACTCTCAAACACATAAGCTTATGAAGATGATGGGTGAAGGGAAAAGTGGTGCGATTTATTGAGGAATCAATTTCTGACTGTTGTGTTTACTTGTAAAAAAATTCCCAACCTGCTGAAAGGCAATTATCTGCCACAGGGTGTGTACTGAAAGTCTGCAGTATGGCAGCAAAGACCGTAATTCATATTTAAGAGGACAGGGTCACGGCTGTGGTCACTTCCCTGGGCTTTTGATCAGGTTTGTGGATGGCGTGGAAATGGCTGCAATGTGATGGATGATCTTGGGCTCCCACAGTAGGGACAAACATGGCAAACATTACCATCAGGGGAGTTGAGGTCTAACCATGGTCATTAAAATGTAAAATTTTAAGTACTTTCATGCCATCAGCAAGAGCCTAATAGCAGAAGATTTGATACAAGTTAGCTTTATTTCTATCTCTGTGGACACGGAGACACAAAGGGTTTATGCCCTACTGAAGGCATAATCAACAATAATGCATTAAAGCAAACAGAAACAGCAAAATTACTCCTTCAGTTTTCATGTCCAGTCTTAGCTACGAGCCACCAGAAGAGCTGTTTGCTGAGGATGTTCTAATGACAGAATGATACTGTCATGATAACAAGCACATATCCCAGCTTAAACATGTGTACTTGGGAAAAGAGCACTGCTGTATTTCCCACTCATGGAATACAGTGCAGGAGAAACAAATGTTCTTCGCTCAGTTTGACTGCACATCAGGTGATCTGGGTAGGTATGGCCTCCCTGCAATGCTTTCTGGTTGTCTTGTGAGACAGAGTATTCTCAAGGACTACTGATCCCACAGTCTAGTTTTTCCTGAGATTAGGGTATTTCATGTTCTGTTATGAAACCAAGCTCCCTGAAACACCATGGGATTTCTAAATTTATGTGCCATCCTTGGTTCTGGGAATGTTCAGATTTCTCTCCATTCTGGATGAATTTCCCCTCCATGTAATCATTTCAGAAGGACGTAAAACATTCATGAAGGAATTAGTCCAGGCCAACATGTAGCTAAGGTGTCTAACCCATCTTTCAATGTGTTTAATGTTCACCCCCACCTCTTCTCTATCGAAAATTTGGAGCTCTGCTCCCATGCAATGGATTCCCTGAAACTTCTGTCACTCAGCTCCCCCCTTTTCCTTCCGTGTTTCACATTCCACAGGACAGTTCACAGTCAGGATGCAGAACAGCTGCTTATTGCAATTGTTCAAGGCAAACATGCTCCTTCTCTATGCACAATTCTTCAGTGAAACACCTGCAGCCTGGACAAAAGCATCCTGGTACTCAGTTCAGCCCTCACAGCGTTCTGGTTGTTAAAGGCCATTTAAAATGACGAGGCTGCAGCTGAGGCTTGCCTGAGTGTAGTTGCAAAGGCCAGTTCTCTACACATCCTAGTCTAGAATCTGCTCTTCCTAACAAGCCCACAAAGAACTTCTCACTGTTGGCACCTTCCCCATGTTTCCTGGGGTTGAAAGAGGACTTGATTTACATTGAGTTTCAAACTAAGCAGATTGACATCAAAGCAACGGAAATCAGGCCCCAGTAAGTGGTTTATAAATGCAGCCTAAGTGTTTTGAATCAAAACAGTTCTTTCAGTGAATTTGGAGGGGTATGTCTGTTGTCCTTATCATTGTTAGTTTCTGTCTTGAAAACACTGAAAGGTCACTCGCATGAAATCCACTTGGGGGACCATCAGTAAAAAGTTTCCATTGCTGAATAAATCCCTTACCGGTAGGTTTTTCCTGTTCTTTTTTTGCATGGTATTACTTGGAGAGGATAGTAATCTAAACAAGAAAGGTATGTATGTGTTGTCTCAGAGAAACCTCCTGTGGGTTTTATTGTACAAAATTAGGCAACAGAACCTCAGCTCGTGCATGTTTTTCTCACAACGGATGGAGAAGACAAGGCTTTGCTCTCCAGTCTGTGCAAACAGCCTTGAGACCACTTCATACCCCTGAACAAAGAGCTTATGCAGAGGCTCCCAGTGAGGACCAGATGTCTGACTCCTAACAACTGAAATGACAGCAATATATAATTTTGCTGGATGCTTATTTTAGCAAATGTGCTATCTCTGTGTGTATATCTCTAAGCTGTCAATGACAACATTTTCTTTCAAAGCTGAAAGAACAGTGTCTTTTTGTAGTACTGGTGCACCTATTGGCTGCACCAAATAGCATAAAAGAAGTACATTACAAGGAAGGAGGAAGGAAAATACAACAACTTTTGACATAGACCTTCTCTGTAATTGGGCATCTGAAGCTTTGTGGAATACATGTGTATGAACACAGCACAGAAGAAGATAAATAAGGCTTCGATAAATATTCTGTATTACAGTTGGCCCAAACAACAGAATGATTTAAAATTCAGTCTTCATCCAGATTTCACTTCTACAAATGGGTCTGGAATATCTGATCAGCTGAGCTAGAAACAGCTGGGCTGTTTTTACTCAGGAGCTGATGCACTGAGGTGTTCAAAAGAAGAACTGTGCTCCAGAGCAATCTTGCGCTCTGTTTTCATCTGCCTGAAATGGCTGAGGAGGCACAGTGATGTCACCCTGTTGATGTGACCAGCAGAGGAAGGAAATAATTTCCCAAAGGAAGAGCTTAGACTTTGATAACCTGAGGTAAAAAATGAAGTCCAACAACACAGAGATGCTCCTCTCTCTTTCTGCCATTGAAAGCCTTTGGAGATGGACACCAAGACTGGCTTGATGGATATGAGAGTAAATGCAGAAGGTTGTGCTTGCAGCACGCCCACTGCCCACTTCCCTAGAGGGAAGATGTCTGCTGAACAGGTGCAGTGGGGGGCTTTCTGCAGGAAGCCTGAATCTCCAGAAGCCTGAATCTCCATTTCACATAAACATGTGGAACAGCAATATTCTTCATTAACATACACAGAATGGAGGCAGTTTTCCCACATGCTATAGCAGAAGACTCCTACACACATGGCTGTTATTTTCATCCCAAGCAGAAAGACAAGATGTGCTCATCCCCACATTAATGAATGAATCAGGGGAGATTTTTTTTCATTTTATCAAACAAGCCTACATAGAGGGTCACAACAGGAAATCATTCTGATACAGAATGAAATTTCCTATGTATCTGTTCTCAAAACATCATAGATTTGGTAAATTCAAATTTCAGCTTACCTTTTCAAAATGTAAAATTCAAGTGGTCCTTTTTCCCTGAACTTGATTTAGAAGAGAACATCCAAAGAACAATAATTTTAAAAACCCAGTCATTATTGAAACTCTTCTTTGGGCAACGTTGCCATTTAAGTGTTATATTTTTTAACAGCCATAAGGCTATATCATACCATTTTTACTGTGGCTAAGAACAGTCAGTGAACTGTAGCTCACTGATGAAGTAAGCAAAACTGTATAAATATTTGGTAAATTACTCTTCACAATGAGTGAATGTCTGTCTAAGCAAAAGCTTGTGTTATAGTCCAGACAATACTGAGAACTTTCTAGCACTGACCTTAGAGAAGACATACTGTGTGGCCCAAATACAAACATGACCAAGCTAAGTGCAAGCAAATCAATTTCCTTTCATTAGAGTTTCTCCCTGACCTCTGGATGACAAGGGCATAGGAAAAGGAAGCAATTTTTGTTCTGTACTTGGGGAAAGAATATCTGAAAAAGATTTCCTGTGAGTGGTCTACATCAGCTCTCTGGTGCCTGATGTGAAACTCTGGAAGACCACCTTTTTTTAGCATCCTTAATGAGCATTTATTCACTTTTTCTCCATGAAGAGCCCACTGTAACATTCACAAAGGCTTTAGGTGGGTTCTGCAGGTAGCTGGATGGGATCAATCAAAATATTTTAGCACTTTAGAGAAAAGAAGTGTCTTACTGGAACAATTGTTCCAAAGTAAATGCTTCTGATCTCCCTAAATTATAAATTATTTCCCATCTTTTTCTTAACGAAGGCTGTAAAGGTCAATCAAAAAAGTTCAAAGCTATATCCTTCTCCAAGTGTTTCATTGAAAGTTTGATAAGAGAAGGCCTTTTTTTATCTTATGATAAGTTTAAAAATACATTTAACACCTCAATTTTTGTCATTTTAAGTTATGCCATGCATTATAGAAATAATACTTCTTGTGTCCTTCCAATCCCTTTGAGTTGTGGCCTGTTTAATCGTTGTAAGGCCATATGCCAAACTCTTTGTTCTCAGAGTCACGGGTTCCCAGTGAGCCCTTGCCTATGACCAGCAAGCCAGAAATCAGTGCTGGACATTTCCAGATTTCCCTTTCTGGTGGTATCCACCTAAGGGCAATTTAGGATTCTGCATTTCCTACCAGAAGGCCTTCATAATGTGCAGCTTACTGAACATTAGACCTTTTCTTTAGTTCTACCTGGTTGAGTAGGAAGCCTCTGCATTCTCTATCCTCCTTACTGTTGTGCATGTTCCTGTACTGTAAGGAACACCCACCAAGAGTATCATGGTTTACGTAAGTGTTTTACATGGTAAAATAAGCAATGTTATCTTACACAGAGCCCCAGCTGCATGAAAAGAGGGGCACTGAATGACAGAAATATAGGTACAAGTGTGGGAAAACAACTGATTCCTACACTGAACAATTGACCCAAAATACATGGCTGAGCTCTTTTAAATCCAAGCCTCTCAGATGTTACAATATTATGAGACTAACCTGGTAGTCATATTTCTCAGAGAAACAGACATGTATTATATTTATGGGTGATGTCAGGCTACAGCTATTACCAGGGTAGACTTTAGGATTGGCATTAGGATTTCAAGGAGGCAAAGAAACAACAGGTAGTGTTCACAAGCATCCTAACTTTTTCTTTCTTTGTGCAAACTGGGAGTGGCAAGATCATAGTTTCAGAGGCTTCAGAGATACAGCATTAAGAATAAAACTAGTTGTAACTCTGGTGAGGGATCAGTATGGAAAATATGGCTGGGATACTGGGGAAGGAAGGCCCCAAAAGCAGATTGGAATACATTAGCATTTTGAGCTTCATATTGTAACAATTTTCTGGAGCTACTTTTAGGAATCAGGGAGATAAGGGAAAAATAGAGGTATGGTGAAATTGGGGAATTAAGGAAGGAACAGCTGTGCTGTGCTGAGAGTTGCCATCAGCCTGGGTCCATATATTTTGGTTCAAAATATCGGTGGTGCTGTAGTACAATGACTAAGCATCTGAATGTGATTTAGGAAGCTAGAACTGAGTGGTCACCTCTGATGAAGACCTTCAGGACAAGTTTCCAAAGGGACTTGCAAAGAAATAGGCATCAGTTACAGGGATGTTATTAGGTCTTCCATTTTTAGTGGTCTGTAAGCTATGTCTGAGGGATTATAATTAGAATTTTGACTTCATAAAATTTATTAACTGGGGAGATGGATGTGTTTAGAACAATCATCCAATTGCTTTTTTTTTCTTTCATGTTTATAATGGGATTGTTGTCAAGAAAGGGACACTAAAAAGTTGAAGCAAAGAAGGTATTTAAAATGGCCAGGTAACCTTGTTTAGAACTACTGGTAGTCACTTGGTCCCTAAATTACTTTTAATTCTGGATTTGATGTGTATGACTTGAACAAGCGTCAGGTGTCAGATGTTGATTTAGGTAGATAATTGGAAGAAATTTAAAATAGGTCACTAGATATGTGGGAAGATAGCATCACCATTATGCCCAAGATATTTTGCTCTGAGATTCATATATATCTATGACATCAGGTTCACATTTAGAGTATTCCTAGTGTTGGAATTAGCAGTGTTGTGGTATGTGAAGGAAGAAACCATCAAGGAAGTGTTGAGTTCTGCTTTAATGTCACTGAACTAGTGTAGCGGGTTAGGTTTTATAGCTGGGCGGAAACACTGATTCATGTAGTGGTTTCAGTTTGTTTTCTTACACAGGGTATTAATTTAATGTAGTGGGTTGAGCATTTTGGCTTAACATTAGTGTATTCATTAAACTTATTTTCTGCTGTGAGATAAGAATTAGGAGAAATGTAAAGCA
>VZTR01030596.1:32495-59870 GCA_013400775.1 Chaetops frenatus
TCTGGTGAGAGCCCACCTAGAACCAGTCGTCCAGTTCTGGAGTCCCAGCAGAGGAAGGACATGGACCTGTTGGAGTGAGCTCTGAGGAGGGCCATAAAGATGATGGCTGGAGAACCTCTCCAGTGAAGACACCTGAGAACGTGGGAGTTGTTCAGCCTGGAGATGAGAAGGCTTCAGGGAGACCATATAGCACCTTCCAGTATATAAATGGAGCCTACAAGAGAGCTGGAGAGGGATTTTTAACAAGGGCATACAGTGATAGGATAAGGAGTAATGGATTTGAACTGAAAGAGGGTGGGTTTAGATTGGATATCAAGAAGAAATTCTTTACTGTGAGGGGCTTGAGACACTGGCACAAGTTGCTCACAGAATATGTGGATCCCCTGAAGTGTTCAAGAATAGGTTGGATGGGGCTTTGCGTAACCTGATCCAGTGCAAGGTGTCCCTGTCCATGTTGAGACAAGTTGGAACTTGATGATCTTTAACATCCCTTCTAACCCATACCCTTCTATAATTCTATGATTCTAGAGGGATGAGCAAGCAGCTAGGCGATGCCATGGCAAACCTGCAATATCTCTGCAAAAGTCCCAGTTTGTCAGACTGCTCCTCTGGCTCTTCCACAGGTGTGTGCAACCATGGGAGGATCACACGCTCCTCGCTGTTGCAACTTAATTCCTGTTTCGCAACGCTGAGCTTTGGATAGCCTTGGCATTCACCACTGAAAATGTTTAAAGACTCCTCTGGTTGGATGGACCACTCCACAGCCACTCTTCCTTTCAAGAGAAAGTTTTCATTATTTCCACTATCTATGACAGAGGTCATCTTCCCGTGCCATCAAATAATTGGCAATAACTTGTTTTCTGACAGTGGAGGAGCCAGGAAGAAATCTTTATGTATTTCTTATAAATATGATAACAGAGGTAGCCTCTAAGCCTGAAAATGCACATGACCTGAAACATCATTGTGGACTATCTTGCATATATTAAGCACAGCTGCTGACCACAGTGTGTACATATTCAGAGGGTTCCATATGGGGTGTAACCTTTCTTGGGAGTGGTTGTGCAGATTGCCTTGTAGTTCCTGTGTTGTGGTATTGAAAGTCTGGATATGTAACTAAAATATAGCAATAGATTTTTGGTGAAGGGAAACCTTATATGAGACTAAAACAGTCTCATGAACATAGCTAAAATACCTTAACCAGGCAGGAGACCTGTTTCTAAATTTCTTACTGTCATATATTCCTTTTCTTTGTTGTTGATCAGAACAAAAGCCTGACTACATGCATGTACACACATATATACACATACGGACACACAAATGTTTAACACTATTTCATCATGAAATAATAGCTAACATGGTACTCTTGTCCATGGGAAGATGGTCAAACCTGCTGCCAGGAAGAGGAAATGCTTCACATGTAGAAAGTGTAAGATGTACTTAGGAATAAATCCTGTATGTCCAGGTGCATTTGAAATATGCACATTTCCAGGCAGATTTTGCTGTCACCATGACCAGTAGTGACAGTTCTGCTAATAAGAACAGGAACAGGATCAGACAGTGATGTCTTAGTATTTTGAGATTTAAAGTGTACAGGGTCTGGAAGAAAATAACTCTTCATTACTGCTGTGAATCTGGACATCATGCAGGCAACAAATGCTGGAAATTACCTCTTGTGCCATCCTCTTGTGTTCAAACACCAGTCAGAGACAGTCACTCCAGACAAAACGCAGCCCTTTTAGGGTAAGATTGGAGGAAATGGTTGTGTCTAAATTTTGCCCTCTGGTCCCCAGAGGATTATTCTGAGAATGATTATGATCTTTAGGGTCTCCCAAAACTGACTGGGAGAAAGGCTGATCATCACTTGCTTGGATCTGATAGCATTTGTTTGACACTGCATAAATTCCTGGGCAGCTGATAAAATGCCATGGCTCAAAATAGAAATCTGACTGTCCAATGAGATGGTCAGTTCTCCTTAAGTTATTTTACAGGGTAGTTTATGGTAACCACTGAGAAACTCACTGAAACCAACTCATTGAATTGTGTACCTCTCCTAGAGACAGTGTGCATTTATGAGTCCGGGCCATATTTAGATTACAGTTCTCTTAGTAGGATAGTAACAAAAACCATCTTTGGAGAGATTCAGCATGACTTTCCAAGACAGGTTTTCTGAAACTGAAGAATGATGATGATGCATAAAATATGCCTGTCCATTACTAATCTCGTGTGTGACTTGTGATCTCCTCATAAGGGAGAGCTGGATGTGGGTGTGTTTGAAAAGCACAAACACCTGTGCACAACTGATCCATGCTCTGGGAAGGCTGTCAGGAGCCTCCCAAGGCACCCAAAATTTCTAGAGGGAAAATATCAAAGTTTTGTAAAGGATATTCTTTAGCTGATTTATAATCTTTTAGCTTTTGTGATATTTACCATCTGTAAAGACAGAAAGCTTCCTTTTTTTCCTAATTTTCTTATCTTAAAAATTTTCCTTCTATTTTTTTCTCCTGTGCCACTTGGCAGTTTTTATACCTGCAGGTAATTAAAATTTGTACATATACACTTATGTTCTGAAAATGAGAAATAATACAGGAAAAAGGAACATGTAGATGTAGGATAGCCATTATATTTTTTTCCATTTTTTGAATCACCCCTAAGTGATTTGAAAAATGAAAGGTGATTTTGAACCACCTTTTCAGTTTTGAAAAAGTATTCCCTTATCCTCTTCTTAGCCTCCTTCTCCAATTACGAATTCAAACTAACCATTTGTACTGCAACTCACCTTGCAGTGAGAATCTTCATTTTAAAAGATCTTCATTTTCACATGTAAGACAAAAGAAAATTAGCATTCTTCCTTCTGGTTGTTCAGTACCTTCCCACATATATTAAACATGTATGGCATGTCCCACCAGCCAGCTGTCTTTCACATCACTGTGTGTGTTTGGAGCTACTGCTGCTGTGTTACCTCAGTGTGACTTTACTGATGGTTGACAGTGCAAGGTTTACTGGGAAGGATGGCACCTCGTATTAGACAGACACATCCACTACTGACCAAAAAACAGATCAAGACAGGCACACAAGCTTTCACTATATGCCTAAAACCAACACAAGAGCTTAGAAGCTACATATGTGTGGAAATTAATGTTCCATTTCCATAATTAAAGACATTTTGTGTCTGTGGCACAGGGTAATGTCAACAAGGTTATGGAATTCTTAGTGCCTTGTAGGGGACAAAAAGAGAAGGGATTCATTTTTTTCTCTGGGCAGTCATTTCTGAAGAGGGGAAGATTGTATTTTTTTATATTTTTAACACAGATTTGGAAAGACTATAGTAGTGCAACATACATTCTCCCTGAGTCAGTCCAGTGGCTTCTGCACTCTGAAACACATTTGTTTTAGAAGGGAAGCTGAAACAACACGACTTGATCAGATAATGTCTCCAGATAGATCATGTATGTAGGAAATGGGCCATTAGTCATCATTATTCAATGATCTTTGCAGGACTCTCCTTTCCCTTCTTCATCAAGTCTGCAGGTTTCCTATGGCACATTCACTTCTGCACCATCCTCGGGTCGGCATTCCTGCAGGGTAATTGGAACCAGCTGTTTGCCTACAAAAAAGACAGAAGGAAGAGGTCATGAGTGTTGAATTTTTGTAGCCAGAGACATCCCTTTGGAGATAAGGATGGCTTTGACAGTGATATTTACCTTCTATTTGTCATTAAAACTACTGGATTGTTTTCTTTTCCTGGACCGCTACAATGTCTAGTGGCCCTATTTCTGTGAGGAATGAGTGCATTTAAACTCGTTTTGGCAAACAGCAATGACTTTTTTCCCCCTCCATAAAAGCAAAGCAGTGTAACTGCACTGTAAGTGCAGTTAAATTATTATACATGCAAACATTTTCAGGAGACGTTGAAGAAGGTGTTAACAGTGAAAGAAGACACTTCAAACTCACCAGATTCAGCAGGGAAACAAATCCATCAAATTACTTGAACCTCAGGAAGCCTTGGCAGAAATGTGCATTTACTTCCTCACTTTCTGAAAGACAGAGACTATCAAAAGCCATAAGAAAGTTTGAAAATATTACCTGGCTTCTCCTGCAGACAACTAAGAGTGCTTAATTTAGAAAAGGTGCAATTGCACATAAACCCTCAAACAGGTTACAAATGACACAACAGTTGGTTATTTTGTGTGTTAAGGACGTGGGAAGAAATAGTTTTCATTTTCATCCAAAAAGCTGGAGACATGAAGCCTGGCTAGGAGGTGGAACAGGGGACCTAGCAAAGGTCATGGAGTGGCTTTGAGAGGCAGTAGGAAGGAAGTCGTGGTTTCACTGCTTTGTAAGGAAGCAACTGCAACACCACTGCAGTATTTTCCCACAGTGACCCCTTGAAACTTGCAGAGGGTGTCACAAAGGGCCAGGATGTTTAGAGTGAGTGAAGGGGCAGTTAGCTGGGCTGAAAACCCACATCGCAAAAAGCTGGAGAGAGATGTGGATCTGGGAGATTGGGGAAGAAATACCTGAGAGTGGATGTGATCTGAGCTGCAGCAGCACAGCAGGAGAGGAGAGAGGTGAGGCCAACATTGCCTTGCTTGTACAGAGGAGAGCACAATGAGCCTCAAGCAGCTCTCAGACACCAGGTTGGATCACTGTTGGCCAGGACTAGACTAGGAACCCGTAGACTTAGAGCTGGGAGTGGTGTTTGTCTGCTTCTAAGGCAACAAAGTTTTCGTTAGCATCATTAAATGCATGCAGATATCCACAACACAAATCAAGAGGTTTTCCAGAGTTGGGTCATTGTGGGTTCTATCCTGTCTGGCACTTTGTGAAAGTGGCTGGTCTCTTCAGTCTCTATGGTGGCCTCCTTTCTTACTGCAGCAACTGACTTTGTGTCCCTACAAGGGGACAAAACATTCCCTGTTTTAATGAAGTACCACTAGTGTGGAGATTTCTTTACAATTACATTATATTATATTATATTATCAGAGTCCTTAATGTTATGACATTTTTTCAGAAATCTCAGGAAACTCTAGACAACTCAGTCATGTGGAATTATAATGTAACTGAATGCTGCTAGTAACTTCAAGAATCTCTGTCCTTGGCATTTTCAGCAACTTACAATCAGCAATTAATTCAGCCTTACGACCCTTACCTAGCCAGGATTTCTGAGCTTCACCACAAACTCAGGTTTAGACAGGCAAAAAATTCCATGGGAAAGTTAAGGAAACAGCAAGCTTACCTAATTGTTTTTTCATCACAGCAATGCAAGCAACAATTTACGCTTTGAAAAGAGCATGAGCTTCAGAAGCTCCTTCTGAGCTTCAGCAGAAGTATTCATCCATTTTTGATTTTGTGGCAGCTCAAATGCAGGGTATTTTTGTATCTTCTCTGCTTTTTTCCTTAAACATTTCTTACATAGCCAAACTTCCCAGTTTGACATCACTCTGTAAATGAATTCTGCAATGTTTTAGAACATTGTTGCTTTTGTGGGTTTTTCATGGAGAGATGACAACTACTCATGTCTTGGACAAGATAGTTCATACTTATGAAAAAGACAAGATAATTCCAGTACAGAAGGGCAGAGGCCTGAATATATCATCTGCAATTCAAGCAAGAAGTGAATCAAACCAAAAACAACAGTCTCTAGATGACCCAAATATCTTTTCAGTATCACTGATGTGTGCCCATAGCTGGCCTGCAACAGATGATGGGCAACAACGTTGAACTGGAGTAGAGGGTTTTGCAAACCTGCCAGGAGTGAGTTATTGGAAACAGTGGTCAATGTGCCAAGGGATGTTGACATGGAACTTACATGTTATTGCTAAGGTAATGCTATTGCCCAGAAATGGAAGAGTGGACATGAGTAGTGCCCACTGAAATCACTTCAAATATCTCTCAGGCTGACTGACAAAGGCTGTATCAGTATATTTTCTCTGGTGCCTTGTTGCATGTCTCTTTCTTTGAAGAATCATCTGTTGACCCAAATGATCTATGCCAGCAGCATTTTGATACTGTATGTATATGTTAGTGAGAGGAAAAGTCTTCAGCCTGGTCTCAGCTCTGTGACACATCCCACCACAGGAGATCCCTTCAGTACTTGCTGATACTGAATGTGTGCCCCAGGACAAGGGCAGAATAAGCACGGTAACACACACTCCTCCCTTGAGAAATACCAAAACATTTTATCTACAGCAACCTCTAACTTAAAAGCCTGCCTGATACCACATGAGGAAGGAAAGAAATAGTGTAAAATATTCAAAAGGGAAAGCACTAGACAGGAACTTCAGAAGTGGTTCAAAGCATATTCCAATTACAATTGAAATTTTAGAAGGAAGTGAATGAAAATAACTACTCTAGCATTCTTTAGATAGACTGCATTTTTTGAGACAAAAATACATTGAAGCTATTTCTTTTAATTAAAAATAAAAAGATTCCGGGGAAAGAAAATCAAAACCAACAGCATCAGCAAAGCAAAAAAAAAAAAAAAAAAAAAAAAAAAAAANAAAAAACAAAAAAACAAAAAAACCACCAAAAAACAGGGAGGAGGACATAAGCCTAGCTGAAGTTAAATAAACAGCATAACCTAGGGCTTGTTTGCAATCTTGGAAGACTGAACATAGGATAATGTAACGTGTGTAATAACTGTTTTAAGAGTTTCATAAAAATGGGTTTGGAATAAAAAGATAACGTAAGGGTGGAAGTGTGATAAACCCTTGGAGGTCACTTAGATCTGTACTTGAACTGTTGAATCCAGTAAATACTTTATCAAATTTGGAACCATTCTGGATAACTCAAAATGTTATTGTATTCCATATGTCTCTGTGCTGTGTCATACACCAAAATTTGTTACTGTCTGTTGGCTGGAAAGGAAATTGTAGAGGTAAGGAAATGCCAGGACCTTTTTCTAAGGTCAGGGCTGCTTAGAGGAGCTCTCTTGCCTTTATCTTTCATTCTCATGGGGAAGCTGGGATGGTGCAAGGCACAAGCCAGTTTTTCCTCTCTCTGGGCTCCTGAGGATGTTGCTTCAGGCAGGTCTCTGAGCAGCAACCCAAGAAGCTGCACTTTGCAATCCTCACCTGTTTCAGGCAGATTCCACAATCCCTGCCCACGGCCTGGAGCTGGGGCCATTCGGGGCCAGGCCACCATTCTTCAGTGTTTGGTGGGAGCACTTCCTTTCCCTGGAACACACCAGCACCTCAGGAACCACAGGGCTGTCCCCAGAGGTCCAGCTGGCCAAGGGAGAGGCAGAGAGGTTGGCACTGTGCATTTGATGAGCTCTTCAGTTCCTGGCTTCCACACACCAGAGTCTGTCAGCAGCTTTTGTCAACAGAGAGATTGACAGACAACAGCCACCACCAGAAAGACTGAAGGGGCAGTTCCCCGTTTTTGGACTCTGGGTTTTCTTTTTGTTTGGTCCTTGTTCCCTGTTGTTAGTTGTTTGGGGTAAGTGGGAGTTGTTGTAATCGCAGGGGTTCAGCTGTTGTTTATTCTCTCTCTGCTCTCTCGCTTCACACGAGGCTCTCTGTGGAGGGTGCCATCTCATGGTAGGGACTTCTCTGCCACCTGGTTTTCTTTGTTCCGGGGCACCCTGCGGGAGCTCAGCACTTTGTGTCCAGTGATTGTTTACTGTTACATTGCCAGTTATTTGTTATTTGTTTGGGATTTTTAATAAGCTGCTATTTTTTCACTGACCTCTTCTTACATTCATCTCTCTCCTTATTGGTAAAAAGGCGAACGGTTAAAAATAAAGGGGTGGTAACTCATTTTGGTGTGTCTGCCCCTTAAATTGCATTAAACCCAGACAGGCATCCACTGTACCCTAAGAGCCCAGAAATATTTATCTTATTTTTGATACTATTACCCACTTGAATCCCTGCTATGCCTTGTGGTGTTGTGTATGTCAGACGTTTAGACCCTTGCTGCTGCCTCCTTGTGTCCCGCAGAGAGGTCTCTTCCAGATCCACAGGTGACACAGCTCCCACTTGTCCTGCTCATCATCCCCTTGGATGCAATATTTCATAAATGGATAATGGGGTAGTAGTTGTCCTCGGGGCTGCATCATGAGCCTTACAAAGCAAACAGATGCTACACCACCTACCTGGGTATGAGAGATGTGATTTTGGGCTGCGTCTTGTAGTTAAAACGTCTGACTGTTTTTTCATGAGGGTATTGGTAAATCCAGTGCAAAGGAGAGAGGTTTTCTGCACTAACTCACACAGAAGCCTTTGGTGTACTTGGGGTTACTTTTACTTTTCAGGTGAGCAATGGTACCAGTTGTGGGATCAGAGTGCCCTGTGCTCAATAGTAATTTCCCACTCAAGCAAGGGCATTTTTGGCACTGTGACCAAAGCAAAGTCCCAGCCTGGAGTACCCATAACCTGAGGTGAAAATGGAGCAAGTCCTTGGCAAATTATGTTGGTCATCATGACAAAAACTGAGAAAAAATATTCCAACAAAACCAGCTCCCCAACCCCTTCCCAAGAATTCAAGAGTTGCAAGAGTTTCCAAGAAGCTGTGCCTTATTACTGTATACCAGTGCTAGATTATGATGATGTTGTCAATCACATGCCTTTTCTTGCAAAACTCATTGCCATCAAGGCATGTTATCTGTCCTGTTGTCAGCATGGTGTCAGTCCAACACCATCATCACCACCACAGCCCCTAGGTTCTTTTGCTTTAATTAGTGCTAATGGTTACCCTAATATTACCCCATTACAAACTGAATTGTGCGACAGGCCAGGAGCAGACGCCTCACATCCCTTAACAGAGGCTCATGTGGGCGGATGCCTTTCCAGCCCTTTCTGCACTGGAAGGGAATCAGTGGCCTCATGCTAAGGACCCTCTTAACTGAATGGCCACAGTCAAGGACACTAGGAGGCAAGTCAAGCAGATACCAGTTGTTCTGTTCCTTTGGTCTCTCCAGATTTTCAGGTGTCACTCTTTCCAACCTGCTGAAGCAGACATCATTCCAAAACACCACCACCAAAAAAAAAAAAAAAAAGCACCTCAGGACAGCTATATTAGAAGAAATAATCCTCAGCAACTTTTGGTACTACGTAGTGACTTCCCTTCTCTTTATTTCACAGTTGCTAACCCTGCAGCAATTGCTTTACTCACATATTTATGCTTTTTTTCACCACTGTGAACAGCGGAAACATTGTAAAAATGCAGTTCCTGGGGCTACATTCATGTTCATTCATTCAGTGTAGCCTCAAGCAACAGCCGCATGAGACAGAGGATGAACAAGAGAAATACAACTATTTGATAGAAAAAAAAACCCCACAGGGATAAAAACAACAATAATGTAAAATTGTTATTTTTCTTTTCATTTTTAATTTGAATTTTGGTATACATTTATTAACCCATTTTTCCCGCTGCTGCATATCATTATGAAGGCTAAAATGGAAGCAGCAATACATAGTCTTGTGCTACAGCTGCCTGCAAAGTTCAAGAAACAACTTCATGAGCAGAGGTGGGCTCAGGGCCATGTATAGTACTCTAGAAAAGGTGGAAAACTTACATTTTGATAACGGGCAATCATAGCACCACAGGTTCTTCTGGTGAAATTACACCAATCTAACCAAATCCATTTCATATTGTACCAAAATAGATATAACACATTTGTGAGATATTTAACTTTTCTTAGGAGTTATTGAAATAGATTTGGATCTAAAAAAAGCCCTTAAAGAGATGTGGGGAATCTCAGTGAGGATTCTTTTTTATGATGTGACGTAGGAATTGCTGAATTTTCTGAAAGTATTTCTTAGCAGCTCTGCAGAGCTTTGACCAAAAAGCTCCAGGACTGAGATGAGACTGATATCTGCTGATTTTTTGGTGTCCCTATTATTTTGTATTCAGTGTGAGAGAGTCAGAATGTGGATTGATGAAGTGCTGTAGTTGCATGTGAAAATAAAGGACACTTTTTGAAATGTTGAATTTGGTGGTAAATTTCTTTAAAAGCTTTGGTTTACACAAAGACTGTCATGATTGTTTTATTACTCAATGCCAGATTTGCTATTCCCTTAGACCATTTGATCTTAATGAGACCCACATTGCCAAAACGTCATGCAGTCTGTAGGGAATACATACAACCTTGCATGTTTATTTAGTTACTTCAAGACTACTTAGGATGAGGAGAAAGAAGAAGGCTTGGTTCCTGCATGTGCAAAAGTAAAGGCATATACAAGCTGTGTTATGAGATTAAGGGCACACTTGGAATTAATTAGTTTCTGCCTTGCTTTGAGAATATTATATGCTGGTCTTGAGGAGTGCTGCTGATGTCATCTGCCACGAAAGCACAGCTGGAGCGCAGTGTGAAGGAAGCAAATCCCTGAGACAGAATCACACTCTTGGTATTTCAGCCACGGCCACGTGTGGTTTTCTGGCAACAGGGCTGTCTTACAGAAAGGCAGTTTGTTTGGAAGCAGAGATTTAGATCTGCCCTCACAGGTAGGAGGGATTCCTGCCCAAAGGCAGGGTGGCCCTCAGTCAAGTCGTGGCCAAGAGGGTCTTCCTGCACTTGCACACTGACTTCGGCATTAAAAACATTGAACACTTCTTGCATCTGTGTTACGGAGACGTCTCTGTACCTGAGCAGGACAGAGGTACCAATAAAGCACATGGAACTGAGAGCAGCAAGAAAGTGAGAAATGGTGGTCCCAGTTTAGGGACAGAAAGGAAAGTTTTTTTACTGAAATGGTATCACTCCAAGTCCTGCATATTGCCTTGAACCATAGGCTAGGGACCTGAGCTCTGAGAGATGATAAAATCCCAAATTGGTATGCAAATCCTAAGCCAAGAACCCTCTGTGCTAGGATAGATCCTAACAAAGGAGTATAGAGAAATACCTGGTTGAAATGAGGGCTTCCTGTACTCTGAATTTTCATGGTTTAAAACTTGGAAAAGGAAAAGAAGGCATCAGTTTTAGGTCAGGCAGAGCTGAGTATAAATCAGAATGAATTAGGCTCTACATTTGTTCAGAGCAAAATTGCAACTGTAAGTGTACAGTTTTCTACAGCATTGCCTCACATCTTGTTGATGAGCAGCATATACCTTTCCACTATTTATTTTTTAACATATACCTTTCCCTTTTCTTATGACACTGCTATATTCTCAGTCACTGTCTGAGTGCCATCTTCTTAAAACTGGACTTCCTCTAACCCCAGTGCAACAGAGAAGTTTTTGCCCAGGAGTGTATTAATAATGTAGTGATCTTTTCAGAAGTGGAGGCAATTTCCTCCTGCTTTAGCCCTTTCATCTTATAGATCTTGGGCTAAGCATACTGTACACTGTAATGTGAAATGCTGTTAAATTCATGATATTGCAGATATCTTCACTCATATTGATAGAGTTATGCTTTCTCTTTCCCCAATCCTTCAAAAAAGAGCAGCATGTCATCTGTATTTACAGCTCAGTAAAGGCAATGTCATCTTTCAATTGAAATTTGGCTGCACTGTGAATTGTTTTGCTCTTTTTTCTCTTTCTCTCCCTGCACAGCTGGAAATGAATTCCTGTCCAATCCTTTTTGGGATGAGGTAAAGAGTGGAGATAGAAGAAAAAAAACCAACCAAAACTGGAAAGGAAAGTGCTTGTTCTAGATAAAGCAAGACAAGCTGAAGTTAAACAAGGCAGTGTCGCCTCTTCAGGGTTAAGCTGACAGTTGCATCAAGACTGGACTTCTGGAGCAGCAGCTGACGTGTGGGGAGCATAAGCTAGAAATGTTCAGCAGAAATGTTTAGTGAGAAAGGGGTTGGTTGCTGACCTAGGGTTTGAACATGGGTCTGTGAGATGCACACACGCCCTTATTCGGTCTAAAATGGGGGTCAGAAAGAAACATCCTGGTGTTTCACACGAACTGTGGTTGACCCCTCATTTGCACTTACTAGAGGTGGTGAAGCTGTGTCTGGGTGTCGTAATGCAGCCAACTCCCTCCCTCCCTGGGAGCAGGGTAAGAATTACAGCTCTTACAAGGCGTTTGACACAACTGCAAATGATGAGAACACACACTTGAGAGAAGCTGAGATGCACAAGGCTTCTGCTGAAACACAGCTTGATGCTGCAAAGAAGCTCAGAGTGTGACTCGGACCCGTGACTCCTCCCCGTCACCATCATTAGGGCTGCAGGGCGGCTCAGCAGGCAGCGGCAGACTGAGTCACCAGCTCCCCTGCTTTCATGAAGCTTGCAGGGGAAGAAATTAAATCAGACCGCGAATCCAGTGAGGTTTTATTGGGGTTTTGCTTTTGGAAAGTATGCTGTGGGTTTCTGTTGGGCCTGAAGTTTTTCCACAAGCCATCTCAGCAGCTTTCCTGCCTACTTCTGCAGCCCGCTCATATACATAATTTGAACATGTATTCTGCTACCAGCTCAGAAAACATAAAGCTTCCTATTATGATTTTAAACTTACAAGCAGCAGAAGCAAAACTAGAAAGACAGAAGTACTGGCTTGATTACCCTGAAGCTGTTTAGAGTCAAGTGACACCAGTTGTGAAGATTCCCGAAGGTTAACCACACACCTCCTAATTGCTTTGAAATTCTCCATTGTTCCTGCAAGAGAATTCACGTCTGCAAGGGCTGATAGACAAAAGTCTGAGGAATCCCAAAGAATGAAAGGCAGGCTAACAAAATGGGGAAAACCTGTAGCTTGTGCAAGGTGTGACATGGTAATTAATAGGAAACCCCTACGGTTCCATAAAGCCCAAAAAGTACCAACTCAAACTTTCATACGCAAAACTCTGCTATTTTTTTCTGTTTGGCAGTGTACTACATGCTTATCAGGACACAAATACTCTTATATGTAAATAGCCATAATGTTGATTAGATGCTAAATAGGAAAATGTATTACAGCTCTTTGTTCTGTCAGCAGCTCCTTACATTGGGAAAATTTCCTTGCAGTGAATACTTGTTCTGGAACCCCACAGTCTTGTTCTGTGTGTGATGCTTCCTTAGGCTAATGGGTAGAAATGGCACAAAAACAAAAGAAATGCAAAATGGCAGAATATAAGCAAGACTCAAAGAAAGAGGCTTGGGTTTGCCTCGTGTCTCCTGTTTGGGCTATTCCAAGCAGTGGAAGGACAACTAGAAAGTTTAGAAGTAAGAGACTGTCCATCCTTCTTATTTAGGCATTTACAGAGGTTCTATATTGATTTAATTGTTTAGATAAAAATACCCACCACGAAAACACTGGCCCAGGATTCCGTGCAGGCGAAACCCACAGAAAAAAAAGGGAGAAAGTACCTGAACTTACAAATACTAGTCTTTAATTAGATTCACTGCAATGCAAAACCCTTTATTGGTCAAAGAGAAGGGATCATCAGTGAAATCTTGAAAGGGACTGAGATTCTCACTTGAGGTGACTGTACTATGAGAACATATTGCATCATACAATGCTTTCTTGTCCTTTCTTCTCTTTGTAACAGCTCCATTCAGTCATATTTAACTTTACAGTGTCATTCATAATTTCATCTATGTTCTCACAGTTATTTATTCCTGAACATATTTACTTGCCTTTTTTCCCAGAGCTCTCCAACAAACCACTGTCTTCCATTCTCAAGCAGAACTACATACCAACAAGCCATTATAGGCATATAATGATAGCCATAACTTAAAAGAAA
Source organism: Chaetops frenatus (assembly GCA_013400775.1). NCBI lineage: Eukaryota > Metazoa > Chordata > Aves > Passeriformes > Picathartidae > Chaetops > Chaetops frenatus. The sequence continues at coordinate 46,103 of VZTR01030596.1, forward strand.
TCTGGCAATCACCAGTAGGCCTGTGACAGCTGTCCCCTGAATCCTAGTCTAGCAGGAAAGGATAGGTACTTGCTTCTGTGACCCACGTTTAACTGCTACACCACTTATTTAGAGCCCAAAGAAACAAATTTACACTGCACTACCGAATGTAAAAGTGACACAATGAGATGCTTTGGGTTTTCTTATTCTTCACTCAAAATCCTCACTACATTTGCAAAAATTTTTCAGACCGACAATTCCACAACTATTTCAATTGCTGTATCATCAGTCAAATTAGCAGTGTAACAGGTAAAGCAGTTCAGCTGTCACAAAAGCATAAAATAAGCGGCTTCACCCATGTGCGTGTGCAAGGAGATATTTTTCTATCATCAACTGCATTTCCAGTTTGCTGTCAGTGTGCGAGTGCCTCTAGATTTATTTCCAGTAGAGGGCAGAAATCAACATGAGGTTCAGCAGGCACAAATTTGATATCCTCAGGTTTTGCCAGAGATGCTCAACAGAGATGTGCCCAGCCCAAGATTTTACATCCGAAGGAGATTTGAGAGAGTTTGGAGTTGCATATGGTGCTAAATTCAGTATTGACTTCAATAGCAGTGCTCTAATGAAAAGTTCTTCATCCAACTATCACCAGCCTTTGATCCCTGTCATCCAAGTCTCTCTCAGCTGTACAATTCCTTGTTTCCAGAGAAGTGAAAAGCCCTTTTTTAAAGCACTTATTGCAGGTAACATATTTTTAAGTTCTTAGCCATAACGTCATTATATGGTCTGTACAGCGTACTGTTCAATGCCACCTTTCAGGAGTATGGTACTTGTAGCATCTAGATTCTAACAAGTCAGAAAACAAAGGAGGAGTTATGTTTCAGAAAATAGTGTCTGTGCAAAACAAGTGCCACAGGGGCACAAGCATTTTTCATGCAAACAATACTCCAAGAAAGCAAAGTTAAAACACATATGTGAGAAACTCCAGTTTGGGAATGAGTTGTATTTCAAAGCCCCTCTTTTTCCTCTCCTTTTCCCATGAGATCCTTTCCCCATATATCTTTGCTTTCATCTCCTGCCTACTGATGGTGACCCTGTCACCCTTGCATCAGAAAAATAAGAAAGCCCTAGAGAAGGTAGTATTTCTATCTTTGATGACTACTGATGATCTCAGAGAGGCTCAAGATCCTCACAAGGCACCTCTCACCTTGTTTCCTGAAAAATATTTCTTCTATAATCTGGTTAAAAAATATGTAGAAAGGGTAACACGTAACTTGTATCACCTTGAAAAAACCCAAGTCCATAAGTAAATAATATTTCTAAAGATTATTACAATTTTCTAAATGTTCAGTTGTTATCCTTAATATTGCATATAATCTAAAGACCTTGTGGTTCTTGGTTTTTTCTCTGTGATCTCAGTCTTGCAGGCTTCCTTTCACAAAAGAACTCTCTTGTTTAGGCGTGGCAGAATATGGGATGAAAGAGGAACTTATGCATTTGCTTTGCAACTTTAATTTGGTGAAATTCTTAAGGGCATCTGTTTAGTTGTGGTAATGGTGGCTGATGAAAAAAATCAATAGCTGAATACTTTCAGCAGCTGAGATAAAAAGGCCTTCAAACAGGAAGGAAAAGAAAAAAATCCTAAAATGTGTCTAAAATAAGAAGAGAAATGAACATTTTTCTGTTCTAGAATATAAACTGGGTTCCTCAGTTAAAATGAGAAGGAAGCATCACATCCTTCAATAAAAATTCTTATCTCTTTATATTTTACAATGTTTTTTTCTTACTATGCAGCTAGTCACTGTGTATCAGATCAGCAGTCATTGCCCTTACCTGTAAACAGAGAACAGTGGTTCAGCAAGATATTTTGGAAGGAATACCGGGAGAGAGGTTGTTCTTCAGTTCTGTATCTATGGCTAAAAGCTTGTTTCCAACAAGCTTGATTGGCAGTGGTGTTCAAGCTGAGGACTGTCTCTTCTGAAATATTTTGCAGATGTGTTTCTGGGGACAGCTGCTGTTTGGAAAGTGAGGCAGGGAAGGCACTGCTCCCTCACACCACACACCTTCCATCCTTATCAATGCCTTGGTGACTGTAGCCTCCAATTTTGCCAGGAAAATTGTAGTCAGAGGTGGATGGGGAAGAACACTTTGCCCACATTGATTCACCTGGTTTAGTCTACTCGTCTGCACAGGGTCCAAGGCTGCAGCTGAAAACATCTCTGCCCTGATACTAGACCACAGAAGCCACACTGGCAGAGGAACTGGTACCTAATATGACCTGAGCTGTTGACGTCTCAGATACACAAGACTTCCTTTTGTGGTGCAAAGACTCATGCTGCACTGCAGCTCTGTGTGTGGGGAGTCCACTGTGGCCATGTAATAACCATAAGCAATTGCTTGGTCATACCTCATTTTGCAAATGAAAGTCATTTTTGTTCTCCGGTGGTAGTAAGTAAATGAGATGGCAGGTGATTTACCAGATGATGCTAGCACATTTGGAAACTTGAAATGTCTTATAGAGTCTGAGAAAATTTACCAATTTCATGGAACAGGGCTAAAGGAGGGAGTTGTATGATAATATGTGTCTCTATCTCCTGTCTCAGTCTTCCTTCCTTCCTTCCTTCCTTCCTTCCTTCCTTCCTTCCTTCCTTCCTTCCTTCCTTCCTTCCTTCCTTCCTTCCTTCCTTCCTTCCTTCCTTCCTTCCTTCCTTCCTTCCTTCCTTCCTTCCTTCCTTCCTTCCTTCCTTCCTTCTTCTTATGGTGACTGTTAATATATGTGGTTATATGTGCTTAATATCCTGCGAATAGTTTACTTCCCTGGTTCACACCATGAGTCAAACTGGTCTGTCCAAATCCAAATGAGTTCTGCTGCCTGCTCCTCTTGCTTTTCTGCCCCATCTGATATATTTCACCCTTTAAGCTTTCTTCTGGACTGGAACCATGGCAGCCTCCACTGGACCAGGACTGCCTGCCAGGCTCTATGAGCCTTCCAGCAGAAGTTATTTGCAGGGGAGCAGCCTTTGTTCCATGGTGTAGGAGCAAGAGAGGGCTTTCATTGACTGCCTACCTCCTCAGGCAATTAGCATGGCAGTAATGACAGTTGTAAGGGTGAGTTTCTTACAGGGCTAGAGTGATCTTCAGTAGAGACAGGCCTGATGACTGAAACCTCAATATGTCTGAAATACCACAGGGATCCTCTGATGGGATACAGGAATGCCTTTATCTTCATTGACTGGCTGCAACTGGAAAGACATATGATTTTAATTTTAGCTAGCACTGCACCATTTCAGAAAGATATTTACAAGAGTATAAATACACAGAACAGCTCTGCAGACGAGCTCATTGAAGTACCCTAGAGCATAACCCCACCACCCCCACTGCCACAATATAGGACCTACAATAACACCTGATGGAATAGACAAAAACAACCACTGAAAGATTTCATGCTTTAAACACGTAATTTAATGTACTTTTTCCGGTCTGAGTGCATTTGTGCCTCTACACTGAACAGCCAGTGTGAGTAATATGCTGAACTAGGCATCCACAAGGTTTTCTTCTTAAAAAAAGAAAAAAAAAAACATAGGCTGCCTTCCCCGCTAATAATTTTGTTGGATCCTATAATGGATATTTTGTTTGTTTGTTTAATTATCTTTTTCTTTTTATTTTAGCAGGTGTTCTTGTAAGGTTGGTACGGAATTGGAACACCATGATTATACTGAAGGAGACGGCTGAAATAATATTCACGTTTCATGTGGACAAAGAAATGATAGGCTGTCTTGAGGAAGGTGGCCCTACTAGTGCAAACCTGAAGGTTTCTGAGTACAGCAATGACAGAAGACAAGCAGAAAGTAAGTCAGTAGCATTAGGAGGATCCAAATTTGGAACAAATTAGACTTCCTACATTAGCAGAAAAACTACAGCCATGTGTCTGGACGTCTAGAAAAGCCCTCCAGGGATAGTCATCGGTGCACCTCCTGGTGTCCAGGGCAAGAAAGGATGCCATATGCTTTGTGGATTAGTCCTGTTGGCCAGAAACAAGGCACAAAAGGGAAAGCATCTAAGTCCTGTGAGACATTTTCCAAAATTTTTTTTAATTTTACTTTTTTAACTGGCAGTGTTTTGTATGTAGCCAAAATCTACAAAAACAGAAACATTATTTTAAAATAACATGTTGAAAGCACTGGTCAGCTCCCTTACTGTAGGAGTTTCCAGTTTTTCAGTCATGGCTGATACATCTGACAGCATGGATATGATATGGCTTCCTCATGAGGGACTAAACACTCTTTCTAAAACAAAAACAAAAACAAAATTAAAAAAAAAAAAAAAAANNTGTTTGGAAAGACATTTAATTGTCCTTAAATTTTATTATGAAGAATAACTTGAAATTGTGAGGGAGAAGAAGAACACAGCAAAAGGACATTTGGTTCATACATCCTCTCAGTAGTCCAGCATTTTGCAAAAAAAATGCAAGCAAACAAGGATAAGGGGATTTTATTGGTCTTGAATTGCAAAGATCTCCTTTTATATCCCCTAAACCAGACTTGCCAGCACACTGTTCTTTCTTTCCTTATCCTTTGTTTACTCTTTGTCCCTGGAAAGAGAAAAAAGAACTATCTGTCAACCCTTTGATGCTTTTTCTGCAAAGTACCACCGCACTCCCAAGCTTGGCCGCTGCAGCAAAACTTGACCTGATGCTGTTGGTCACTGCTTTCTGTTAGAGGGGTCCTGAGTCTCCATGCAGTCCTAGAGAGGATGACATGAAGATTGTACAGGGGAAAGGCACTCACCTACTTTGTTGACTTGTCTGGCAGGGCTCTTACCGTTCAACATTCTCATTTTTGCCTGTGCAAGAGGGGCAGTGGTACTGCTCCGGTGCAGGCAGGGTTGAGAGTTGGGTGACATTACAGGCATAAAAGTACTCAGGCCCTGCAGCAAGAGAAGTCACAGTGCTTCAGACAGGTCAGCTAAGTTGAAAATCTTAAGGGAAATCTTACCTTGTAGGGACTGATAGGGATAAATAATGAATGGCTGCAACTTACCTAGATACGGGCAGTATCTAGTGTCGTGTCTGTCCGTACAGAGCAGGGAACAAAGCAGCAACCCACTCCTTGATGTGTGATGTCACGTCTTAGCTCAGAGTTGTAACTCAGTGGGAGGATCACTGTGGGAAGTCTGGTTATGCTTTTGTTTTGTTTGAATGTGGAGATTGTGAATGCGCTGCCTTGTGCACTAGTAAAATATGTGTGCATTCAGTAACATACTTGTGTTCCCAGGAATGCTGTGACTAGTCCAGCAGAGTCTCAGGCCTGGGGGAGCCCCAGACCACTCCCAGTAACCCAATTCAGCAGGCAACAAGTAAGTTTACCAATGGTACTAGAGAATATGCTTTCTGGAAGTAGTGAGTTACTTTCACTTCACAGTTAGTCAAATTTACCTTCCTGAAGTCCTACTGGAAAAGTCAACAGAGTGTCAGGGGTTTGTTAGCTTGGGTCCTTCCAAAGGATTATTTGCCAAAGCATACCACCAAGCAGGTAGCTCTCTCCCTAAACCCATCAGTAGTGAATGGCAAACAGGAAAATAGAACTGAATATGACTCAATACAGTGTTCCATTTACCATATGAGTAATGCTTCAGTGAAGACAATGTTCTAGCTTAACAGTTAAATTGCCTTATTATCTGAACGTGAACCGCTGCTAAAAACCCAGTGACAAAGTCACTTTAAGCTTTCACCACTCAAAACTGTCAACTTTAGCCACAGCACTCCCATACAAAGGAGATCCTGAAATTAAGGTACAATCATCAAGATATCCAGAGAATATCTTTGGAGCACTAAGGTAATGGTTCCCTGCGTGTAGGGAGCTGACTGCAGAACAGGGTCCTGCAGCACTTAATGGGTGGATTGCCAGAGGAAAGCACTGGGTAAAGAACAACAAAATTATGTGGAGAAGTTGCTTTTGGAAGATCCTTACTCAGTGTCTGGTCACAAATCTACAGGGCCATCAGGGTCCCTTCTGATGGCCACCCCTGAAAGCCACTCCAAGGAGTTTATTTGTCCAATACAGGAAACTCACAGATCTAGAAGACAGAGAACAATTATTTGCACTGACAAAAATCTCCATTGTAACCACTGAAAAGTAACTCAAGGGTCAACACTGCAGTGCAGGGTCTCATAAGACAGTATGAGAATAAACTCAGCAGACACTCAGGTGCTGAAGCAGTGGAAGTACAAAGAAGTGACCAGGAACAGCCATCACCCATGAGAGCAATGCCACCAAAGTATGGCACATCTGGGTCAAAGTAAAGGGGCAGCAGCAAATCCAGTGTAGTTTAAGACATAGTAATTCCTGAAGACATTAACAAGAAAAACCTGCCTTGTTATCTACATAAAACCAGTGTTTATGAATAAACAACATATCTACAGCTTAGTGAAGTAGAAGCTATACAGTTAGAATTGGATTTCAGTTAGATTCAGATGTACTGACCACTGTACCCATGAGGTTTCTTAGGGAGAAAATGGGAATTATTTTTCCACAGGGTATTTAGATAGCACTCAGTAGGCTGAGGCTTGGTGACAGAGCAACAAGAAGAGCTGCCCAGCTACACAACTGACCACGGAACAAAACTGTATTGGTGAGGGTTAGCACAAATCAAAAACTGGGGTAAACAGAGATAGATTCTTCATACGGGAGGAAAAAAAAGAAAAAGGAGGAACTAATTAAACACAGCTGCTTATGATAACATAAATCTATGATAATGATAAGACAGTGAAAAACCTCCTCTCATCTGGAAAAATGTTCTGACCTCAGGTTCACTGCATGCTGAGCTTCTGACCAGCAGATCCACTGAAACTCCTACTTCCTTTCAGAAAAAGAAAAAGATTCAATGGTAAATAGAATAGCCATCTTTCTTCATATTTTGAAGCTTCTAGGAATTTAATTACTAAGTTTCAATTCCTTTTGTATATAAAATTATATTTCCTGGGTTTTTTCATTAAATATTAGTATTCAATAACTGTAATCATTCTGTTGTGTTCCCCAATTATCTTTTCCAGTAAAGATGTTTCAAAGTCAAATCTTTAGAAATTAATCATAGAGTATTTCTGGGTCAAAATTAGGTTTATCAGTGAAATAATGATGGTGTCACTGCTTAAATTATTGCTGGAATTAAGATTAATTTGCAGCTTGTGAAGGTCAGGGCTGTAAAGCAAAATTAAGCATGCCACTGCAAAGCAGATCCACATTAAGTTTACAAGAGCAGACACTAGATTTTGCAATGCAAAATTTAAGATTTTGTATCTCTGTCTCTCGAGCAAGCATAAATTTAGGAAGAGAGTTCAGGAAGAAGCAATCAGCATGCCAGTCAGGACTTCACAGAACAAGATCTTAGGTCTTAGAACAACAAAATTAGGAACTAGAATAGGAACTCCATTTGAAAGGTCTAGCATTAATTTTATAGAAGAAGAGAGCATGCAAAATAGATGTAGAACAAGCTGCACCATTTTAAGAGAGAAACTGCAGAAAATGAGCAAACTATAAAGGAAATAGAAGTATTTAAGGCAGAAAAGGCAAGGGAAGGCAAGGCAAGATGAAAAAAGGGAGAAAAGAGGCCTACAAGAAGACGGTGAGCTTTTAAAAAATATGGTAGTAGAAGCCAAAATAATCTCTGTACCACTGCTCAAAAAGAAAACAAACCAAAATAAACCTTTCATCGTTTACGGTCTCTAAGAGTTAAAAAGCATTTAAAAGGGAAACATGGCATGTAAAAAAAAGAAAGATTACTTAAATGAAAAGAACAGGAAAGTTTTGAAATGGGTTTGGGGCAAATTGACGAATGATAAGTCTGTCAGTTGGTTCTATAGTGCATAGAGAGGTGCTCTGGAATATCCCTGACAAAAGCAGATATGTTCCCATGCCCTTCCTCAAAAAATTTAGGACACTAGATTCCTTCTTTAGAGTTTCTGAGAGACTTATCAGTCTTCTGTTCATCAATCAGGCAAGGATTAAGATAAGGGTTATATTCAGTGAAGCTGAAGCAAGGGGATATATTCATTATATTCTGCCCTGTCCTAACACTCTCTACACATGTAAGAGCCCCTCTCCCTGTGGGCTCTCACCAGAGCAGAGCAGAGGGGCAGAATCCCCTCCCTCCCCTGCTGCCCACGCTGCTTTGGGGGCAGCCCAGGACACGTTTGGCTCTCTGGGCTGGGAGTGCTCATGGCTGGGTCATGTCCAGCCTCTCACCCACCAGCACCCCCCAGTGCTTCTCACAGGCCTGCTCTCAATGAATTTTTGTCCCAGTCTGTGCTCATGTCTGGGATTACCCTGAAGACCACCCTTCAAGTAGAAGAGGTAGAAACTTCATTCTACATGAAACCACTTCAATTCATGCAATACTTAGTTTAGGATTTATTTTTTAATTTACTGGAGTGATATTTAAAGAACAATAGCAGCAATAAGGAGCAAGCAGCAACCCCATGACAGTAGGTTTCAGCTTTCTACAGACAGAAACACAAATTTCATTGGGCATGACTATGTTACTTCTGAGTCTATGTCTAGTCTTAGTCCAGGTATATCAAAGAACATTCAGAATAACAACAGTAAGGATATTATGGGAAGGCAGAACCTTAGGTTGAAGGTTTGGGCTGAGAAATATAAGTGATCTATAGAGAAGACTATGCCTTTTGTTGACTAGTCTTCAAAGGACATTCAGAGTAAAATTTTTTTTTAGTGTCATATGTTTACATTTGTGTTTCCATTTGAGTTACATAAAATGAGGAATTCTAAGAAAGCCACAAAAGTTAAGGTGTTGAACCTTCCAAGGTAGTGAATTTATGTCTGAGAAGGAGCTGTTTGCCATGAGAAATCCAGGAAAATAAAAATTCCCAAAGTGGCAAAATTCTCTTTTTTAAAACCATATCTGGGACACATGGACTTTTCCCATGGATTACAGTGGAGCACCAAATGGGCACACTATGTACTCCCCATAAAGAACTCCCCACACCACTTCTCTAGACCTTAAAGCAGTATTCAGTCAGATGGATGCCAATGTCTACCTCGATAAGGAAAAACCTGCCATTGGTGAAGTATATCCTCAGTAGTGGAAAAAGCTACACAGCTTCATAATCGAAAAAAATGGCAAAATTCTGCAAAGGGCTGGATCTAGTACTTGCTTTGTGTTTCCTGGAGCTGTCTTCTGACTCCAAAGCAAACATGATTAAGATGCTTATGATGTGTCTGCATGCAATTTGCAGAGCAAAGAGAGAGTTACCTCTCTGCCAATCTGTGACTTCAAAAGGTCACCTTACATTTATGTTTACCTAAGACATGGAAGATCTGTTGCACCAGGATTTATATACTCTCAATAACTCTGCAAGCAATTATATTCTTTGCCATGTGACACAGCAGGTTAAAAGCACAGGGGGTTTTTTTTATTCCTTTTTTTCTCTCATAGCAAAAGCAAAAATTTTAACTCTTTATCAACCAAAACTCATTCTTATTAAGTAACTAATGCCTTTATTAAGCACAGTACAAATTTTTTGTTAGTGTTGTTTATTCCTCTCTTGACATGGGAAATGTGGGTTGGCTCTTCAGAGTAATTTTTTCTGATACTGAGGGAAAACTTCCACCTAGGGATTAGAATGGAAGGTCTTGATATCTAATTTAATGCAGAGCTCCCATTACAATTTGCACCTAGTACCCACTTGAGTCCAGAAAAGTCCAAAGGGGGTTGTTGCTGTAGAAGCTATTTCTGTGGAAAAGTTTTGTGCCATATACACAGGGAAGAGAATTTGGATGGAACAGATTTTTATTTTCTAAAACCCAATATATTAGTCATGAAGCTGCTCAATTGTGGACTGTGAGTATTGGTGAGGTGGTTATTTCCATGCCAACAGTTTTCTCAGCACTCTTTCTCTGAAGCATTTCTTAGATAAAGGTTGCAATTCTTGAGTACCTCAGACTGGGCAAGGCTTTAAATTAATATTGGGTGAAGAGGACCCAGGGAGCTAGATGATCTGGGCTTCTACCAGAAAGAAGAAACTAAATTTTCTCAGAAATTTCCTATGTTGGAATTCTGGAATTCTCCTAGGAATTTCTTAATCTTTTGTGTCAAGATGGGCACATGAAGATTGAAAAGGGAATTGTTTCCATTAGACAGGAAAATGCTTCCAGACAAATTAGTCTTATAGAAAATCCCAGTAAGAAAGGATTTATTTGCATCACTTCAATCCAGATTTCACAGACTAAGAGATTCTGTTAGGCATCTGGATATTTAACTGCTTTTCCAAACACAACTCAAATGTGTTGAAGCTGCAGATTACTCCAGACCATGTACAAATCGCTGCTGAGGTCAGATTGAAACCTGCTGCATTCATAGGTTTGCAATTGTTCCTTGTCCTCATGAAACTATGCAGCAGCACATTAAATGGCATGAAAAGTATTTGTGGAACTGTGATTCGTTACACTTGTTACCTCTGACCTGCTTATAATTCATTCTGAAGGCATAGAGCTCACTCTTACTCATGACCCTTTCCTGGGGCAAGAGTCTTTGTCCTGTGTTTCATTTACACGCAGGTCTTATTTTCCCAGTATATCAAAAATATTGTTGACCAGATGCAAAATATTGGCATATCACAGTTTCTGAACAGCATCATATCCTTTACTGAGGAATCTGTGTTCAGAGATTATCTCATTCTTTCTTTGCTTGGAATGCGACTTTACTCTGAAACATGAAAGAATGTCATCTCCATTCCTCCCTGCTCTGTTCCTGGTCTGAATTTAGACTCATGTCAGGATGCTTTAGGGACAAAATTATTATTTTTAATTGACTTCCATTCTATCCAGGACTCATGAGTCACCCAGGGTAATGGAGAAGGAATAATCTTAAATTATTTTTCTATTTTGCTGCACAATAGGTGCTCTGAGGCACATGCTGTGACTCTTGGGGGTAGTGCTGTGCAGGGCTAAGAGCTGGACCCAATGATCCTTGTGGGTCCCTTCCAACTCAGCATATTCTGTGATGTTGTGATTTTGTTACTTTGTTCATTAAATCAACCAAGTTATTACCAAAGTGGCTGTATCACTGAGACAAACAATATCCAGAGAAACAGGCTTCTGACTTCCTTATGCATGGAAACATTCCGGCTTGTTTTCATCTCCTCAGTTCTGAGAATACTGAGAAGATTTAGGCTGATGCACATGCTCTTAAGATGCTATCCATCTTAGCTGATGAAAGGAAGAAAAAGTTATGGCTTTTTTGCTGGAGGAAAATGACATGTGTCATAAAGGACATACAGCAGTCCACTGAGTGAAAAACTTCTTTGTGCTAACAACTGGCAGCCTGTTCCTAACCTTGCTGGTTTTTGATCAACTAAAGAAAGTATTGCTAAGCACTTGAGCAGTTTTCCCATTTTCCTGGTGTCTTGGAATCTTCTTTTAATTCATTGGTTGTACAAAGTTTCCTCTCAAATCTGTTGTGCAGAACCTGCTGAGGTCATGCCAGTACATCAGCCACAGTTCTGCTTGCATGCAATAGGAAGAGCTTTACTCTTTAAGTTGAAGATCGAGCAAAAAGAAAGGAATGGCTTGTTTCTTCTCTGGATGAGCCAGAGTCACACAATTACCCTGTGTACACATTATGTTCAGTGCAGGGTCATGAGTGACAAAGGAGGGGCTCTTGTGGTGTTATTTGCATGAAGAACAAGCAGAAAGCTTCTGTATATGACTTCTGTTTGCAAACTGTAAGATTTTCCTTTAAGAATCTGGGTTCTGAAAGATACAAGGAATGGCTGAAAAATTCAGACATCTTCTGTTCTAAACAAGGGTTTTCTTCTGCTACTGACTGATTAAATACAATGGTTAAATATGGCAACTCAAATGTTTGGAGTTTTAAGGATTGGAAGGATTTAATTAATTTTTGGGACAGTCAGTTATACAAGTGCAATGTATAAGTGATAATTAGTTGGTAAAAAGCAGTGAAGGAAAGCAGGAGTTTCCTTTCTTTCTCTCTCTGCTGACAAGCTTCCACAAAATGAAAAGACTCAAGGCTGAGGAAATGTCCATTACAGAATTTGCTCACCTTTCCTTGCAATACCATGTTTGTCCCACTAAAGCCAAATGGTTGTTTGGCAGTCTATAATTGTTGGAAATACAAATGGTTGGAATGGCAGCTCTGCCTGTTGCTTTAGCACAAGCAGAGCTTTCAGTCCTAGGCGTGACCCCACTATTCCCTCAGGGTCTGCTGTCTGTATCACAAGCTGTCAGAGGAAAAATATCCATCAAGCAGAACCACCTTCCACAGAAGTCCACATGTTCACCACATGTTTTCCTGCCCCACCCTTTAAAGACTCTGCTGGGAGCATCTGTAAATGTTTCCCATCCAAATCAGAGGAGGCAGTGAATTCTTACTTCCTTGAGTCAAACCCTGCAAACTCTGCTACTCTGCTACTGACTTAGACCTCCAGTGTTAAGCAGCACCAGCAGAAGGGCTGAGATAACCTTTCCCCTAAACAATGGACCTCTTTAAAAAATGCCTCTGTGTTCTGGTGCACTGAGGTGAGCACAAAATGAATATGAAGCTGACCATCACATCCTATACATGTTCACCTGTTCTTTGAATTTCACAGAATTCACAGAATTCACAGAATGTCCCGGTTGGAAGAGACCTTCAAGATCATCGAGTCCAACCCATGCCCTAACACCTCAATTAAACCATGGCACCAAGTGCCACATCCAGTCTCCTTTTAAACACATCCAGGGATGGTGATTCCACCACTTCCCTGGGCAGACCATTCCAGTATTTTATCACCCTTTCTGTAAAAAAACTTCTTCCTAATATCTAGTCTATATTTTCCATGGTGCAGCTTAAGACCATGTCCTTACAAAAAAACTCCTCAGAAATGCTACATGCATTGGCATTTGGCAACATGGATGGGAAAAGGAGTGAGATGGATACAAAAGGACTGCATCTGTGAGAACAGTGCTCTGTAGCCTAGCTGGCTAAAAGGCAGTGAAGAAGAGCCTTAATAGCCTTAAGAGCCATCATGAAGGTATGGCAGCTCACCTGTCAGTGAGCTGTGGCAAAGAAATCAGGAAGTGCATTTATGACAGTGTCCTCTGGGAAAATAACCACACTTCCATTGTTTCAGGCAGAGGAATGCAGACAACACAGTCAACTAACAATAGCTGCAATTTAAGTCTTACTTCGATCTGATAATATTTTATAACCAGAAAATGAGTCTGCCATGTGAATAAGGAGGGGTTACAAGACTCCCCACAGTGATAGCAACTTGATGTGTGCTGCTGCCACAAGATAAATATATTCAGCCTACTATCAGGTGCATAGATAAGAAGAGGACAGTAAGAAGTAACTTGCATGTGTTATTCTGATGGTTGTCTGCCCTTTAGCTTCTCCCAGAGGCCCTTGAAAGCATTTAGGAACTTAGCTCTGCACATGTGCAGCCCAGTCAACTTGAGGATGCACGATGGTCCACGCCTCCAAGGAACTACTAGATGCTGAGCCCATGAAAAAGGTGTGATCACAAGTCACAGCCACGGCATAACATCTGCCTTTAATCACTTGGCCAGAAACACTGGAAATTTTAGGCTGGTTATTTTTGCAGATATCCTTCCAAAGGACCATCTGTGTGGAGTGCATGCACTCTAGGCAGCCAGGCAAACACAGGCTGCCGAGACCAGTTGAATGAATGAATTCAACAAGGCTAAGTACCAAGTCCTTGGGTCACAACAACCCCATACAGTGCTACAGGCTGCGGACAGAGGGGCTGGGAAAT
>VZTR01030596.1:65049-77666 GCA_013400775.1 Chaetops frenatus
CAACCAAAGGCATCTCTTTAGCACAGTTTTCTGAATGGCAGCAGCACACTGGCAGTGGTGGAGTTAGAAGAGTGTTTGATAGCCAGGTTTGCATCTTTGGTGTTGTCCTCAGTACCAGGTTATCCATATGTAAAGTGCTTCATGGACCAGAGGAGGAGGAATTTTCAGTTAGCCTGTTTTTAAATTTGCTGCAGTGTGGAAGGGGAACTTTATGGGTCACAGCTGTGCTTATTTGATGGTTTCCTGGCTTTTTACAGTTTTGACACCTGTGAGCCACCAAGTCTGCCATCACACAGTGGTGGGTGGAGATTTTACAGAGAGGCTCCAAGCTGTGACATGATCATTTTAAAATACCAGCCGTTTGTCCTAGAGGCCCCTATTTTACCCCCGTGTCCTGTGGCCCTGCACCCTACGACCTGTGTTCTGCACCACTGAGAGTCAGGCAGGACATTTCTACTGCCAGTTGGCAAAGCAAGGCCAGTCTCGTGGCCAGGATGGCATCAAAGAGCTCCAGTTCATGTCTGTGTCATTATGGCAGTTGACACAGAACTGAAAGTGTGCAGCACAGGCTGAAACCAGGACAACGTCTGTGTCAGTAAAAGTGCATAGCAGGACATGGTAAGTAGTAAGGATACTCTATGCCAACGAACCTTTTATATCATTTGAAACCCCAAGCCAGGAGTTACATGCTTCAACAGCAAAAGATGTGTGGAGTGGCCATGCACCAACTGCATTTTTGTCATTTGTTTTAAACTATGGCACTTGTGGGTTCCACTTAGAACTGATGTTTCACTCTTTTGGAGACTGTCAAAGCCTGGTCTCTGCCTTAAAGAGTTTACAAATCCCTACTGTTGCTTTGACCAAGTTTTGCATTTATGCATTTAAATGCAACATTTGAAAAGAGAGTATATCTTTTTTGACTGAAATTATTAATTTTAGAGTTTTCAAGGTTCCCCCTTTCATTGCATATTCTGAGGGACTCTCTACTTGAAGCCTCTGACCCTGTCATGCTCCAGAAGTCCTGGGAGCTGTTCTGGACTACAGCAGGTGTCACAGATGAGTCACTACAGCAGCTCACAGATGAGTTCCAGAGTTCCACATGCCACCCTCCTCTCCCATTTCTCCTCCCTAATCTCCACTACTCCATGTTGATGCGAGTTTTTAAGGATGGTGACTTTTTAGAAAACAGATTTTTTTTTACAGGAAGTCATTCACTATCCAGCTGAAGATAATCCTCCTCCAGATAAAATCCATATGTAGGTAGGAGAGAAGCAGATTCACTGTTCTTCATAGACTCTTGGAGGCAGAGTGGAAACTAGAATGGGATGGTACAGACACAGAGAGGTAGGTTCTCATCATGCCAAGGATGCTGAGAGGAGCTTTTCCTACTCTGCACAGGCAGCACACTTACTATGAGATTTAATCTATTTCTAGTACTCAGAGTATTTTATACTTCCAGCAGTGTAAAGCAATAATTTTTTGGCATAACAAAGCCCAAGCTCCTTACCCAGTAGGAAGCAGAACAGGGAAGTCCTGCTGCCTTTTGTTCTCAGGTTTCATCCCAGGGAGCACGGGTATTTGCCCTGCTGAATGAGCAGTATGAGGAGGTTTGCAATTCGAGGAGCAGCACTGTGCACAATCCTCGCTTGAATGACTGACCAAAAGAGCATCTGGAAACCACACATCTCGAGTCACAAGGAGCACACTACTCTGGGCTTCCTGGGAATGTGCTAAAATACAAGGCTGTGTTCCTATTTTGAATATGAGGGATATTGTTCTGTCACACTCCTTCCAGGTACTAATGGGAGTCATAGGCCAAGCTACCTAGGCACACAGACAGTGGTGTGGACCCCTTCATATAAAGCAGCTTAAATTACATTGACTCTTTACTGACACTGAGAACTTGATTTTGACCCCAAACATTAACTCATCGTTGCCTATACGACCTTTGTACTTTGTGGTAGCAACTGGTTTCTGGAGTTCAAGCAAGTTATTCATGTAGCTGTGTGAATGACTTCATGGCCTTCTTCTTATTAGGTACTACCTCTCCAAATAATGTAAACTTTCACTTACTGTAGTAAGTAAAAGCCTGGCTGAATCCTACTAGGCACAAAAAATGGGTCACAGTTCAAAGGCAAAAAGAGAATAGGGTCCACAACAGTTTGGCTGAGAATATAGTCTTTAATGCAACAAATTTAAAAGCTATCCTAGCAAAGTTTATGAAGGTGGAATCAATCATGGAACTCAAAAGGCATACTTAGCACATTATACAGATTGTTATTTAAAATTTAGAGAATGTACACAATGCCAGTCCTCTTATAAATATTTTTTAAATCATTTTGCATCAGGATTTTTCTGATCTCCCACCAATAGGTAACTTCACTCATTCAGTGCTTACAGGATCACGTAAGCTCACCTTATCTCAGTAGCAAGAAGATTCACTATCATGCAACAGTGTTCTGGGAGGAACCCAGAGAAGTCTATTTCATTTGACTCATCCAGCTGTTCATGGTCCTCAAACACACCTTGAAGAAGAAAGATCGATTCTTTGCAGTCACATAAAGGGAATCTTTTTTGTCATTGCAATTTTCAAACACAGGTATTTTTTACTATGTGTCAGAAAGTAAGACGCATTGCTGGGATGATGGATTGGCGACTCAAAATGGTACCTGGAGGATTTTATCTGGAAAGGAGGATTATTTCTGCTTATTTCTGCTTATTTCTTTTTCAGGCTATGAATCTTGTCCAACAGGTGCCAGCTAAATGGAAAGAGGTGCAGTGATACTACCGTTGCCAGTGATTCAAGCCTTACTCCACCTGAGTCACGAGTCATTTCTTTGACCAAGAGATTGTGTCAAATCCATGGCTTAAGCAGTTCTTCCCAACTAGAACAAGTTCAACAGACAACAGTCTGAACAGGGCAGATTTGTGGAGCCTCGATGTTACACAGCTTAAGAAAGTGGCCACAAGTGTGTGCAATTCAGCAGCAAGGCTCCCAGTATACAGAGACAAACAACATTGCACCCTGACCTATTTCTTCCCATTCAACCTCAGCACTTTGGAACGGGTTTTTTGAGAGTTTTTGCTGAGAATGAAAAAAACTCAAATTTCAATATATCTGTGTAACTGCTAAAGACCAAATTTCTGGTTGAGCAATTTAATAATGTGGCGTTTTAACTGCACCTCCCTGTAGGGCAAATGCTTCTTCAGTTCCCATTAACCTTCCCAGGGCACGTGCACCCACCTCAAAGAAAGAAAAAGTCTTTGTTTTCAGGCTTCATGCACAGCGTATGATCTGGAGACTGAATTTTGGCCCAGGATCATCTGTGGACCAGTTCCAGAACAATTTGAAGAGATCAGTCTCAGATGGTATATTAAAGATTTCCTATTGCATTTGATTGCTGCATCCACTTAATGATCAATCCTCACGTTAACACTCCTCACATTAATGTCCATTCCTCTTCATTAACTATATTATAAAATAATTTTAAAAATCGTGTTCTTAAAAATTGCTATTATTCTGCTGATGTTAAGCTCAAATACTCAACTACAGGTTTGTGTCCTAACTCCTATGGGGAAAAAACTAACGCTCATTTTAATCACTACTGTTAAATTTCTGGTTGTTAATTCAATCCCAAAACTAGTGAGTACCTTCATCTATTCTATTCTGTTGAATAGTAGTAGTGGGTAAAACCATAAAGTATGGCCTGTTTCAAATTATACTCTCATGTTTCCTCCTAATGAACAAAAAATCTCCAATTGGTACATTGCCTGTTAATCTCTGTAGAGGTCAGTGCCTCATTCCTGTAATGCAGCACACCTTTTTCCCTTACATTTTACACAGTTATTACTTTCTGGAAGGCAGGATGTTTCTTGTTTAGACAGATGCACATCAAGCTGGCCCTTTTCATTCAATATATTATGCACTTTCATATTTGAAGGCTCAGGGAAAAGTAATTAAGTCTGACCACGAGTGTAATAGCTGCCACAGAGGTTGCCTTGGCTACTCATCCTTTGTGTGCAAAATTGATGACTGAAAAAACATGTTTTCCATAAAAATATATACATGCTCTTGGCTTGAAGGTCTTAAGCCATTGTACAGCAAGGACTTGAATTCAAATATTGCTAGTCCTGAACAACCTGATATCCATTACTACCATCAATAAAACTATAGGTATCAGCAACCCATATTCTTCTGCCTACGAAACAGTTTATTTCTGGTCTAAAAACCCCAGTTCTGTGACAGGAAATTCAACCAATATGCTCTATTGCCAATTAACAAGCTGCTAGTTACCAACTCTGTACTGAGGAACAAAACAAATAAACAAACACATAGAGAAACCACTCAGCTTTGTGCCCGACATCTCTCCTCCTCCCTTTTACTCCTTTTGTTGCACTCAGCCCCTTCTGACCTGTGGGTGATGATACAGGGGTATTGGTTGTTGTTCCTTTACTTTTTCTTTACTCATTCCTGACTTCACTGCCCCAGTCCAGGGTCCTGCAGAGGCTGCGTGCCCTCCTAAACCTCCTCCCTGGCCCTCCTAGGTGACTCTTTATTCTGTGCTGCCTGAGAGGCTCCTGAAGGGAAAAATTAAAAACCAAAATCTGATGGGGCCTCAAGTTTGTTTTATGGCACAGCTCAAAAGCCAGAGCTGGAGCTATTTTTTGTTTCTCTCAGTGCTGAGGAGGTCACCATCAGGGCAAGCATGTCTTTGGAGAGTTACTATGGAAATTACCATGGATTTTGAACACCTTTTTCCTATGGAAAGAAAAGAGAATTGGGCATCTAGAAACCTTGGAAAATCACAGTCCAACCCAGCCAATTTCTGGCAGCTCGTCAAAAAGGTAGGTGTGCCACCAAGAAAGGTGTGCTCATCTTTTAAAAATATGGGGTTAGACTTCCATCAGGTTTAAAGTGGCTTTAGTTGATGAGGTCAAGGACTCTGTCCCCCCACTTTACTGGCATTAAACAATGGCTTTCTACTTGTTTTCCATTGTAGCCCTTACTCTGCTTGCCTGGTGAAAGAAACACAAAGGAACTACAAGAACAATTGCAAACAAATTCTGCAAATACTACATTGGGATTGTAAACACAAGCAGCGATTCAACCCTAAATGGCAAAGAGAGTAGCTGGCAACCAGGCCTTCAATTATTAACTAACAAGGCTGGACTGACCCCAAGGTTTTCCTCTGTGCTTTTGAGGCAGAGCAGGGGCATTTCACCAAGTGCACAGCATCAGCCTGATTGGGAAAGCAGAGCTGTGGCAGCCAGCCAGCAGGGCACTCCTAAGGGTGCAGCAGCTGGATTACATGGGCTTTGCTCCTGTGGAGCTGAGAAAAGCCTTCAGATATCTCGATCATCCTAGCTTACTCTCTCTGGGTGGGAAACTTAATCCAAACCTACACATCTCTTTCCATCTGGGATGCCCCAGAGTGTCTTCTCCCCCTATTCCAGAAAGACACAGAAAGGTTTCCTGCAGCTTCCTTGTGTGCCCAACACCTACAGGATGGGTGTTAGATAACCCTAACAGCGTCTGTGGAACAAGTAATGAGATGGTGTGAATACCATTCTTATAAGCTGGACAGCATTCCCTGTCCTTAGTGTCCCTGAGACGTGATGTTGAAGTTCAGAGGAAGCAAATATCACAGAGCATGCCAGGAAAAATCTGGGATGTTCTTCTTAAGGAAATGGAATGCCTAGAAAAATTGACTTTCAGCTCTGTTATATGGTATCCATGTCTCCTGCCTTCATGCTAAGGAGGCTTGGCATGAAAATNNTGGAATGAAAATTTCCCCCTGCCACCTGACCTCTGCTTCTTTCTTGGTGTGGCCCTGCCTCAAAAATCAGTATCAGAGATAAACTACCAACATCACAGGTGTTTGGGGGAGCTAGGTGAAAAAAGAAGCAGAGGAGTCTCAGGGAAGAGAACTTGCCTCCAAATGTCTTGTGAACAGTCTGCATCCACACTTGTCTACTTCCATTTTTTCCCTCCTGTTCATTCTTCAGTGTTTGGTTGGGTTTTGTTTTTTTTTTTTTTTTTTTTTTTTTTTTTTTTTTTTTTTTTTTTTTTTTTTTTTTTTTTTTTTTTGGGGTGTTTTTTTTTTTTTTTTTTTTTTTTTTTTTTTTTTTTTTTTTTGTTGTGTTTTTTTTTTTTTTTTTTTTTTTTTTTTTTTTTTTTTTTTTTTTTTTTTTTTTTTTTTTGTTTTTTTTTGGGGGGGTTTTTTTTGTTTTGTTTTGTTTTGTTTTTGTTTTTGTTTTTGTTTTGTTTTGTTTTGTTTTTTAAATTTATTTCATTCATTTTAGCTTTCTTAACAAGTGCAACCTCAAATGGACTGAAATGGAAGTAAAATAAGAAATAAGAGACCTGGTGTCACTTCTGAGACTAGGGATTGGAGTCTTTCCAGCCCCTCAAAGATGGGTATATAGCGGAAGCTCCACTCTGATAGAAAGCATTTGCTCACTGTTATATTCTAATATTCTGGATTTGATTTCTTTTACTCCCGTCCATTAGGTCTGTTCAGACACAAGGATCAGTGATGAGCCACAAAGGACAGAAGTGTGTTTGTCACCTAATGACACCAGGCCTTTTTGTGACAAAAGACATCTGCACAGTGAAGACAGAGCCAGTGTTGGAGCTGAGCATTGGAGCATAGAGAAAGTTTACAGAGCAGTTGTGTAAGCCAGAAAAATTAGTCTGCCTGTGGTAACATATACAAGAAGTGGGTTCCTAGACTGTTCATTCATTAAGCTTGGAGACTGGAAAGATTATTGCAATAGGAATTATATTTAATAAAGGAGGCATCTGCTCTGGAGGAAAAGTGTATCTCCTAGTGCCTGACATTGTTCCTGTATTTGCACATATTTGGAAGGAATTTCTCCCTATGTACCTACAGCTGTGACTTTCTTTTGTCCTATAAATTCATCACAGGATAACCCCATTGACCATAATGGAGTGTCACCTGGAATGCATTTTCCTGTGCCTTGGAAGAATATATTGTGCATGGATACTGCATACATTATTTAAACAGAAGAACTAAGAAATGTATTCATGAAATGCATTCATCAGCTTGACTGACAGAGGTGTTGCACACCTGCAGGTCACTGGAAAGTCGGGACAGAGGCATCTCCTCTTTTGCATCCTGAGGAATTCTGAGGTTATTGAAGGTTTTTAACAGTGCAATCAAATAATTATAATCAAAAAAGCTACAAAATCAAATTCAGAAACAATGAATGCATCAGTTCATTAATGGAACAGTTCCAGCCATCTGGCATTCATATGTTCTACACTGGGGCTGCTATTGTGCAGACATAAATGACCCAATCTTACCTTCCAGCAAGAGCTTTCATTAACTAAATACATCCAAATTCTTTATTGTTCACCTAGCATTACAGGCCTTATGCTGTGTTTTGGAAAGGCTGGGCTTTTTATGTTTTTTTTTTCAGTTTTGGTCAGTGAAAGCTTCAGTCCCACTGTTTTTCTCCTTTGGGTTTGTGCGTATGTTACCCATCCCATTGTGGACACGACACCTCCTGGAAAACTTTTAGTGACTTCTGCTGATGAAGCTGTAGAAGAGAGAGAAGAGGTCAGTCATTACTTCAGTAAAAATAAAAACATTTAGACACATTTAATAATAACATCTAGATCTAACATTTAGACATTAGTAGAAATACTCTCTCTTGAAGGAAAAATTCTAATGTAGCACTGAGTTTTTTACTTGGCATTATTTACTTTTTTCAAAGGATTCTCCAGCAGCAGAATCACAGAATGGGTAAGATTGGAAAGGACCACAGGGGGTCATGTGGTCCAACCTCTCTGCTCAAGCAGGGTCATCCCAGAGCACATAGCATGGGATTGCATCCGGACGCTTCTTGAATATCTCCAGCGAGGGCGATCCACAACCTCTCTGAGCAGCTTGTTCCAGTTCTCAGTCACCTGCACAGTAAAGAAATTCTTCCTCATGTTCAGGTGGAAATTCCTGAGCATCAGTTTCTGTCCATTGCCTCTTGTTCTATTGCTTGGCACCACTAAGAAGAGCCTGGTTCCCTCCTCTTGGCACCCTGCCTTCAGATATTTATAGATGTTGAAGAGGTCCCCTCTAAGTTGTCAGTTCTTGAGGCTGAACAGGCCCAGCTCCCTCACCATTTCCTTGTAAGAGAGATGTTCCAGCCCCTTTGTTGTCCTCTGCTGGACTCACTCCAGGAGCTACAAGAGCTGGCATTTAAACAGACCAAACTGATGTGCAAAGTTATATACAGTACAGAGGCATCCATGTGACTTTTTCTGAGCAATTTATTTTTTTTAATACTGTGAAGGAGTATGGCACTCAATTTATTGGTGTACAAATATCATCCAGTTCAAGAAGAAAGGGTGCAGACAGGATAAATTATGGATTTTTAGATGCTGTCTATTGACTAAGGATCTCTATTGGAGCAGGATTTTATATTCATTGGACCTTCCAGCTATAGCCAACGGGGCAGGTGCTGGAGTAAAGGACCCAATGGCTGCCACTGCACTTGCTGTTGGTAAAGCTTTCCTTATTACCCTGTATCTTCATGAGAAGGAGCATGTCAGTCATTTCATGGCACACCAGAGCCCTGTGCTTGATGAAGAGACAAATCAGAACAGACTTCACTATCCAGTCATCCCTTTACACACTACAAACAAATGTTTTTCTGACAACCTGGAAAACAAAAGGCTGAATAAGTAGCAGCTTTCTAGTCAGCACAAACTCAGAGCTTCCCGAAAACAGTGACGGTGACCCAGCCTCAGGCTCCAACCCAGGTGTTCCATGAAGCTGAAGGAGGCGTAGGAGTGTTCAGTGCTGCAGCCATCCCATGGGAGATGCCTGCCCAGCCTCCTGCCACTGCCTTCCCTCCATGGAACCCACAGCCGTCCCTGAGCCTGCGCTTTACCACAAAACCATAGCTCCTCCTGTCTCGCCTCCCTCACCACAGTGAAGGCACAACCATCAGCTTCCTGGCCTCCCATCCAGGAGCTTCCTGGCAACCTTCTGCCCCCATGCCTGCCCCAGACAAACCCTCTATGCTTCACACAGCCATCAGCTCTTTTTGATGCATGTGATTTGTAAGACCCTTAACAGTAACACAGAGTTTTATGGTTCTGTATGAGTTGTTCCTGGATTAGTCACTAATGCACCAAACTCCTTTGCATCTCTGGCAGTAACTAGCTGAAGCATCTTGCAAACCCTAGGCCAGTCATCTCAGGGCAACATGGATGTTGCAAGTGCCAGGACAAACCCAAACCTTCTTTTACAAAGAGCCCTGGATCCTGGTCACTTGGACAGACACTGCTCTTATTTCTGGCACAGAAATTGTCTGAACAGCTGATCTGACGTAGATTTTGCCATAGATGCTATGAGAATCAACCGTCTCTTCTGCTTTTGTGGCTATATCCCAAAGACTCAGTATGCTCAGGCACCTACAGGCACCCATTTTTCCTTCAATCCTGGCTTTGCAGTCCTGCTATTCGGGGCTGTGCATGGGCAGAAAGCCAAGAAGAGCCAAAGCTTGGCTCCCAGGAGCACTATGGTCACATTCACTTTTCAGCAATCTGCTACACTTCAGAAGGATTAGGATAACCTCAGGTCAGGCAACAATTGGCTGAACTAGGGAGAGAAAGAGTTGCCATGGAAAAAAGCTTCTCTTTTGCCTTGAGAACTTAGAGGTTTTAGAGGAGTTTATGGCTCACAGAACATCATGCACTGCTGCTGCATCATAGCAGGAGCCCCGAGGAGACGGAATCAAGGCAGAAGCACTGCCACAGAACAAAGATTACACGGCTCTATGGATAGGGATGCTTTCTTTCTGTGAGATTTCTGGTGTTTCTGAAGTTTCTCTGGAAAACAGCACATCTTCTAAGTGTAGGTAACATTCTTTTTTCAGATTCCTCTGCATCATGTTCTGGGCAGAGATCCCCAGCATGTGAGCACTTGGCTTCAGACAGTATGTATGTAACAAATGACAAAAAAGTCAAACTCCAGAGAGTGCTTTATTCTTTGTGAATTGTTGGAGCTGTTCTTTGTAATGTACATGTGCTTTAGCAATCTGCTACAAGTGGTGGGACCCTAAGAAATAAAAGCTGATCAATAAAAAGTGAAAATACTGTTCAAGGTCTCTAATTATTCTTATCTCAGATAGAGCTGAAGCATGCCATTTTTTTCCACAGTAATTAGTAGTGATCTCATCGAATGTTTCCTTCAAAGCATCCCTTGCACAGAAAATTTCAGCACACTTCCAATCCAAAATGAAATTTTCCATTGCTACCTACACCAGAGTATGCTGCATAGAGAAGTGACAGAGTGAAGAGACATCTTAAGTGTAAATTCCCAGAATTTTTGTTTTTAATTACAAACACCAGAGGTACTTTCCATGCCCAGACTGAAGAGGAATTAGATGTTTAACTTTTCTGGGTTTGTATGACTAATCTTGCAGCCACTCAGTTGAAACTGTATGAGTGCTGAGAATTAAGTATAAATATATCAATGTCTGCACATGTTAAGCATGCTTATGATTTGAATAAATTCACTAAATTGAGCACATGTAACTTACATGGTTTGTTCTGGAAACAGAAGTTTTTCCAGACTGAAGGATGTGAAAACTACTTCCCTATCTAATGCAATTTAGTACATCTGTGTGTGATTACATAAACACGTCTCAGACCACAGAGCACCACAGCCAAGTCTCATAGCAGTTACATTCATTAGACGTCAGACCATATGATCTTCCCTAGACCTTCAATATTCGCCTGTTTGTAAGATTTACTGAATATTCCCTATATTTTGTATTGACAGCAAGACTGCTTGACTGAGAATTAATGACATTATCCTTGAATAAATGACAAGTCAATGTTTCGGGGATGAAAGGCATGCCTGAAGTCACAAAAGAACTGAAAAAACATTGCTACTTTACATCAGTTTGCTGAAAGTGGACTCAAAAATAGTTTTCTTTAAAATGTTTGTGACCATTTTAACTTCATATGATTCCATCTCATGCACAGATCAGCCTTTTCTCATGAGCTCAGGACTGCTTATTTCTGCTACTTTCCTTCAGGGGTCAGCAGCTAGAGTTGCTGCAGAGAACTTCCTAAACAACAATTTTTGAGTAACCATAGGTATGTTAAGCAGTGGTGACTTCCAAATTGCAGATGTAGTAGCTCTTAGCAGCAAGCACTGTCCTACTGAAGAAGATTCCTGCATGCCTGAGGTTGTAGGTCTCACCCACGGAGACGTAAATCCTGTCAGATCACCCTTTGCCTGAAGCTTTGGTTGCTTTTAAGTTAATCTTGGTTCTTACAGTGGTATCTGGCAACTGGCTGAGGACAGGACAGACTTTGTGTACGTGTACAGGCAGTTTGTGTCCCAAGAAGAGTAAAATCTGGTTTATAGTGAAGCAGAAATACTGCCACAGGACTGGAAGAATCAATTTTGAATTCTGAAGACCTGCTCTCCAATCAGTGACTCATGCAAGTCATTCCTTTTTTGCCACCAGGGCTGGAGACGTGCAGTTGTCCAGCCCGGATGTGGCCAGTGCATGGGTGAGAAAACTAGTAATACCTGTCACCATAATTGGTGTATAGAGGCTAAACCATCCATTAGAGCTTGTAACAGAACCTTCTTCCTGGTCACCTCTTGCAAACACTTGGTGGCCTGCTTTGAACAGGTAGAAGATGAAATCCAGCACTTTCCAAAGTTAATAGTCTGCTGAATACTTACCTTTTAAGCACGTTAAAGTCTAGTCTCAGAGCAAAATTATGATGCTGAGTACAAAACCAAGGTCTGTGCAACGACAACTTCTTCCTAAAGAGAAAACTTCTTATCAGCCATGACAGCTAGAAACCTGCTCTCACTGACAACAAAAACTTTGCTAATAGCCATACCTGTGGTGCAGCAAATATTGCCAGTAGCTCTAGTAGACAGTGTCATCAATGTGTTAATGGCACACAAGCAAAGATCAAACTTAAGAAATGTTTCTGCTGCTTTCTGGTTCCTTGGGAAATACTTTAAGTACTTTAAGTGCTTTAAGTGGGCTTGGTGCTTCATTATCGGCTTTTGTGCTGCTGGAGGCACTGTTGGCTTGTGTAGCTTTAGGTAACCTCCCTAGAAATCTCACTTTAGGGGTTACAAGTGCTTAGCCATTTCAGCCACTGAACACTGTGTTTTGCAACATACGTCTTTCCACTTGAAGCATGCACATGCAAAAGTGGCCTCTAGATCCTCCTGAAATCCAACGAAATCAGACTGTTCCACAGTAAAAACTTATGGGGGGCAGGGGGTGGGGAAGAAGAAGTAATTTGAACCTGGTTTTGTAAAATAAAACAATACTTCTTAATCTGGAAAAATACCTGTCCTGCAACCCTGTCCCTTTCCAAGGCTGAGCGCTCGGTGAACCCGCAAATTGGATATTCGGATGACTGGGGCTCCCTAACGGCTTTTGCCGACATCGGCCAGAGGTTGGAAAGTTTCACAGGACGTGGACTGTGGGTGTTCCAGAAACACCTGCATACCACAGCCACGCAGCCCGAACCCCGCCGCCCTCTCCCGAGGCAGCCTCCGCGACCGGCCAAGGGCTGCTGTGGAGGGCGAGCGGCCGCAAGCAGA
>VZTR01030596.1:88476-100166 GCA_013400775.1 Chaetops frenatus
AGAATTATTTGGGTTGGAAGGGACCTTAAGGACCAGCTGGCTCCCAAGCCCCTGCCACAGACAGGAACACTTTCCACCAGACCAGGTTGCTCAAAGTGTTGTGCAGCATAAACTCAAACAGTTCTAAGGGTGAGGCATCCACAGCTTCTCTGGGCAACCTGTTCCAGTCTCATTATTCTCACAGTAAAGAATTTATTCCTAATATCTGATCAATATATACTCTCTTTCTGGGTCAATTACCTCCTGTCCTATTACTACATACCCTTGTAAAATGTCCCTTTCCAGCTTTTATTAGAAGCCCTCTTGTAGGTACTGAAAAGAGCTACGAGGCCTTCCCAGAACCTTGACTTCTCCAGGCTGAACAACCCCCCTCTTTCAGCCTGTCTTCCTAAGAGAGGTGCTTCAGCCCTCTGATCCTTTCTATGGCCCTCTCTGGCCTCGCCCTTGCTTCTGTTCAGAGATCCAGATCTGGGCACAGTACTCCAGGTGGGATCCCCTGAGAGTGCAGTAGAGGGGGAGTGTAAGGTTGGCTGACTTAAGAGAGGCTGCTCAGTAGCAGGAGGCTGAAAGTGAGACCCAGCGTGCCTAAGCAGGCTGTGTCAGAGATGAGAGTAGCTGTGCATGGGCTTTGGTGTCATGGACACAGCTGGTGTGTGCAGTTGTGGGATGCTTAAAAAATCTGGTTTGTGGGTGGATTTCAATACGTTCTCCTTTTGTGGCTTGGATCCCTTGAACTTCTTAGTTTATTTGTGCAGTCACAAAAAATATGTCTTAGTGGTTCCCAAGTAATGCTTTATGGCTTATGCTTTTGTTACAAACTGTCTGAAGGAGGCTTTGAAGTGTGTATGTGTTTAAACTTTGTACCCATGCTAATATGCACCAAGTTCCAATGGAAGAGCTGGAAGCTAACTACTAGTTAGTTTTTATTTTCTTTAAGAATAATCCATTGATATTCAGTTGTACTTTTGTCCAATAGGATTGCTTTTTTGCCCTTCTTACTCTTTAAAAGAGGTGCAAAAGGAGTTTATCTAAAAATGCTGACACAGACTGGATAGTGCTTGGACACTAACCTTTCTTGTCATCATATGTGTTAGAAGATAGGGTTTTTTGGTTTTATTCTGTTTTTACATCAACTCCATTCTGCCTCCTGGCTTTCTGTTTTTCACTAGAATTTTTGGCATTTCCAAAATATTCTGATTGAAGTATTTGTTGTTTCTGTTGGGCATTGTATATATTGAGGACCTAGTCAGAGAAGCTGAATAATCACTGAGGTATGGTGTGGATTTACAACAGCCTACTTAATTCACGTGAACTCTTTTATGGACTAAGAGCCTGTCTGCTAAATACAACTCAGAGTTAATCCAAGTCAATTCTTAAAGTGAATTAGTCAAGCTCTGAGCTCATCCTCTGTATNGATGAGGTGACATTTCTTGGTTGATGGGAAACCCGAAAGTGCACTCGCTGTGCATCTGCCTCCTACAATTGTGCCAGAAGTCATTCTTTGCTCTCTCTGTCCCTCTGACTGTTCCTCTTGTGGTTTGGTTAACTTTCCTCCCAAGAGCCTGCAAGTGTCATCTCCTGCTTGTGTAAGCCATGTCTCCACTAGAGGGGGGTGCCAGTATAGCTGTAGTGGGAAACTTTGAGGATTTGGCAAGTTATGGTGCATTACTCTTCCTTCTTGCCTGGCAGTGTTGCTCGTTGGGTTAAGTGGAGTGTTCTTGGAAGAAGGCTGCTGCAAGACTGAAGGCAGCAGCTGACCAAGGTCTTGGGTTTCTCCAAAACACTGTCAGTTCTACCAGCATGCCATAGTGGATTTTTGTATAGAATCCTAGAATTATTTGGGTTGGAAGGGACCTTAAGGACCAGCTGGCTCCCAAGCCCCTGCCACAGACAGGAACACTTTCCACCAGACCAGGTTGCTCAAAGTGTTGTGCAGCATAAACTCAAACAGTTCTAAGGGTGAGGCATCCACAGCTTCTCTGGGCAACCTGTTCCAGTCTCATTATTCTCACAGTAAAGAATTTATTCCTAATATCTGATCAATATATACTCTCTTTCTGGGTCAATTACCTCCTGTCCTATTACTACATACCCTTGTAAAATGTCCCTTTCCAGCTTTTATTAGAAGCCCTCTTGTAGGTACTGAAAAGAGCTACGAGGCCTTCCCAGAACCTTGACTTCTCCAGGCTGAACAACCCCCCTCTTTCAGCCTGTCTTCCTAAGAGAGGTGCTTCAGCCCTCTGATCATTTCTATGGCCCTCTCTGGACTCGCCCTTGCTTCTGTTCAGAGATCCAGATCTGGGCACAGTACTCCAGGTGGGATCCCCTGAGAGTGCAGTAGAGGGGGAGTGTAAGGTTGGCTGACTTAAGAGAGGCTGCTCAGTAGCAGGAGGCTGAAAGTGAGACCCAGCGTGCCTAAGCAGGCTGTGTCAGAGATGAGAGTAGCTGTGCATGGGCTTTGGTGTCATGGACACAGCTGGTGTGTGCAGTTGTGGGATGCTTAAAAAATCTGGTTTGTGGGTGGATTTCAATACGTTCTCCTTTTGTGGCTTGGATCCCTTGAACTTCTTAGTTTATTTGTGCAGTCACAAAAAATATGTCTTAGTGGTTCCCAAGTAATGCTTTATGGCTTATGCTTTTGTTACAAACTGTCTGAAGGAGGCTTTGAAGTGTGTATGTGTTTAAACTTTGTACCCATGCTAATATGCACCAAGTTCCAATGGAAGAGCTGGAAGCTAACTACTAGTTAGTTTTTATTTTCTTTAAGAATAATCCATTGATATTCAGTTGTACTTTTGTCCAATAGGATTGCTTTTTTGCCCTTCTTACTCTTTAAAAGAGGTGCAAAAGGAGTTTATCTAAAAATGCTGACACAGACTGGATAGTGCTTGGACACTAACCTTTCTTGTCATCATATGTGTTAGAAGATAGGGTTTTTTGGTTTTATTCTGTTTTTACATCAACTCCATTCTGCCTCCTGGCTTTCTGTTTTTCACTAGAATTTTTGGCATTTCCAAAATATTCTGATTGAAGTATTTGTTGTTTCTGTTGGGCATTGTATATATTGAGGACCTAGTCAGAGAAGCTGAATAATCACTGAGGTATGGTGTGGATTTACAACAGCCTACTTAATTCACGTGAACTCTTTTATGGACTAAGAGCCTGTCTGCTAAATACAACTCAGAGTTAATCCAAGTCAATTCTTAAAGTGAATTAGTCAAGCTCTGAGCTCATCCTCTGTATTTACTTGTTCAGATAGGCAGCAGCCTAAGTTGCTTTAAACTTCACTTGATAATTCAAAGGGGGAGGATTGGAGGGAAAGGTGATGAAGTCTTGGTGTTATCTTCCTATCTCTCAGGGCATATTTCAGTAGTGCTTTGCATTTATAAATCTTGAATAGAATGCTCAGCATAAGCTACCCAAGGCCAAAACCCAATACTCTGTTGCAGTTCTCTGCTAAGCATTCCTGACAGCTGCTGCTGCTGCTCCCAGGGTATTTTGGGGGGTGTGTTATTTCCTGATCATCCATAAAAACTGTTCTGCAAAAAGTCCAACCAGTTGAGTTGGCATACTGTAGACAGCAGGGAGCAGGATGCAGACTGTGAGGAATAGGAAGACTTCTGCCAAGAAACTAGTAACCAGCCCCAGTTTTACAGCAGGGATTCACGAATTCTGGATTTATTTTTCTGAGCACACTAGAGACTTGCATGATGGACAAGAAGTAATTCCCTTTCATTTGTCAACATCGGGATTTTTATTGTCTTGAGCTACTGGGTTTGCTCCCCCTTGGTCTTGACAAGATCAAAGGTAGGATCTTATTTCTGGGTCACTGCTGTCCATCAGATAAGTTTGTTTGTGGCCTTTAGAAAGAGCAGTGGCATGAGAATACGGAATTTAAATCCTGTCATTAAGATAATTCTTGCTTATTGTTAATTCTAAATTCTTTCAAACTTCATTCAGGTTAACTGTGCAAAATACAGCACTCCAGAAAGTGTCTGGAGGACAGTCAGTTGAACCAATGCATAAATATTTCTGAAGAAGCATGACTGTTATTTCTGGTTTGAGAGTTTGATAAATAGTTCCTGTGTCTGCATTGGTCATGGCCTGAACCCCGTTAAGCTATTGCCTTACATTACCTTTAATGTATTTTCAGGAGTGGGGGTAATAGTTGGCAAATTTCTATTTCAGACAAACTATTAAATTCCTGTTTGTGCATCATTGGTCATGGTGCATGTAGATCTATATTAAGGTGGTGCCTTTGTAATTTGGGGTTTGACATGCTTGATTTCTTGGCTTTAGCATTTCCAGATTATTGAATTTCCTTGGCTTTAGCATTTCCAGTTTATTGTATTTTGTGGTGGTTTATTCTACCTGAAGATTGATCTGTTTTCTGGATGTGGGGTAAAAAGGAAGTATTCTCTTTAAGGCTGGTCCCCCTCAAAGTTGCTTAGAGAATTGTGACATTTTGTTATCATCCAGATGGGTTTTTTTATCTAGCAAAAGGATATTGCCTCAATGTTTAAATACGAACTTGTTTCAGAAGGGTGCCAGCCTATTACTACTTTTCTGAGTTTTAAACAAAAGGTGCTGTTTACAAATGAAGTCTCAACTGTTGCTGATCCATGGAAGTGTTGAATTATATCACTTTGTTATTTCTTCTTGGAAACAATTACTAAAATTCTTTTTGTAAGTTGCTGAAAAGATTAAGTTCTTGTTGCTTTTTCTACTGAGGAGTGATAGTTGGAGAAAAGCATGCAGATTTCTTACCTAATGATTTATACCTTGATAGAATCATAATCACACAATGGCTTGGAAGGGAACTTAAAGATCATCTAGTTCCAGGCCCCCTGCCATGGAGAGGGACACTTTCCTTAGACCCAAAGCCCCATCCAACCATACCTTAAATACTTCCAGGTATGGGGCATCCACACCTTCCCTGGGCAACCTGTGCCAGTGTCTCACCACCCTCACGGTAAAGGATTTCTTTCTAATATATAATCTAAATCTACTCTCAGTTTGAATCCATTCTCTCTACTCCTGCCTCTATATGCTCTTGTAAAAAAGTCCCTCTCCTTGTTTCTTGTAGGGTCCCTTCAGGATCAGGTTACTCTGCAGCCGCCTGTTTTCCAGGCTGAATAGTGTCAATTCCCTCGGCCTTTTCCTACAGGAGAAGTGCTCCATCCCTCTAAACATCTTTGTGGCCTCCTCTGGACTCAGTCTGACAGTCCCATGTCCCTCCTGTGCTGGGACCCCAGAGCTGGATGCAGGGTTCCGGGTGGGCTCTCACCAGAGCAGCGCAGAGGGGCAGAATCCCCTCCCTCCCCTGCTGCCCACGCGGCTTTGGGGGCAGCCCAGGACACGTTTGGCTCTCT
The DNA here is from genome assembly GCA_013400775.1 of Chaetops frenatus. Lineage (NCBI taxonomy): Eukaryota > Metazoa > Chordata > Aves > Passeriformes > Picathartidae > Chaetops > Chaetops frenatus. Next base: position 93,849 of record VZTR01030596.1, read on the forward strand.
GGGCTGGGAGTGCTCATGGCTGGGTCATGTCCAGCCTCTCATCCTCCAGCACGCTCCAGCCCTTCTGACAGGGCTGCTCTCCATCNGACAGTCCCATGTCCCTCCTGTGCTGGGACCCCAGAGCTGGATGCAGGGTTCCGGGTGGGCTCTCACCAGAGCAGCGCAGAGGGGCAGAATCCCCTCCCTCCCCTGCTGCCCACGCGGCTTTGGGGGCAGCCCAGGACACGTTTGGCTCTCTGGGCTGGGAGTGCTCATGGCTGGGTCATGTCCAGCCTCTCATCCTCCAGCACGCTCCAGCCCTTCTGACAGGGCTGCTCTCCATCTGTTCATCCTCCAGCCTGTGTTGATACTGGGAGTGTCCTGACCCAGATGCAGCACCTTGCACCTGGTCTTGTTTAACCTCGATTCCCATGGGCCGTCTTCCTGAGCTTATCCAGGTCCCTCTGGATGGTATCCCTCCTTCAGATGTGTCAACAGCACCACTCAACTTGGTGTCATCTGCAGATTTACTAAGGATGCACTCCATTCCTGTGGCTGTGTTATTAATAAAGTTGAGAAAAAAATCTTTTCCGACTGTTATCTTCTTTAATGATATTGACTAGTAAGCAAAGTAGTCATTAGAATGTATTTGGAGCTAAATTCTGTCCACTACCCTTGCAGTTCCAGTGTTCAGAATAATTTTAAGGATTAACTCCTTGCTCTCTGACTCTTTTTCTCTCTCTCTCTTTTTTTTCTTCTTGTTTTTCTTTTTCTTAATAACAGAGGAGACAGAAGAGGACAAAAGCATGCACCATACTTTCTTCTTTTTACACACATGTGCACACAATGCTGGCAGCAGTTAATAATGAATCTTAAATAATGAGCCATGCATGGTTACTTTGAACTTTCCTGCCTCTTAGTCAACTACTGCGAATTTCACATCTGTCAGTAGAAATAAACAATTTTAAAAGAGTTTCAGAAACTGTTTTGAAATTACTTCTTTTAGAAGTATTTGGTACTATAGATGTCATTATGATGAAAGTGTATATTTTGAAAATACAGTCGTATGAAAGCAGCTTCATTGTGCTTGTGCTATGAGACCTTCCATATTGTAGTGACTTGTTTACATAAGCCTGAGCAGATTGGAATTATTCGCCTGGAGTAGGTGTCTAGCTGTATTTTTCCTCTTTGTTTTCTTGTGATTCTGGCGGTTTAAAGTAGTGAGATAATGTTGAAATTAGATAATTGCATGAAATATTACTCTGGAATCTTGGTAGTTCATGCTGCATTTACTCGAAATGTGGAAACTAAAAATCCACTTTCAGGGATATCTTACTGTTCTGGTACTTACCAATTAAAAAAACATTGTGGAGCTGCTGCTGCAGCTGTTTCTTGAAGATGGTGCTGTGGCTAGCAGGTATGTTTTAAAGCAGTTTTTGTGTGTCTGTGTGTTTGGTGTGATTATTTCACACTGACCTCTTCATTGTGTTGAAGAAGCTCCTAATACATCCAGAGACATGCATCTACCAGCCAGCACTCCTTGCATTAAGGCAGATGCTCACTCTCTTCCCCCAGAAGGTGGGAAGAGGTTTTCCAGCTTTAGTAAGTGGCAACAGAACGATCATCTCTAAGCAATTCCTAACAAGTGCAAGTCATTAGGAGAAGCTAGATAATGCTGAAATAATTCTAGAGGTGCTGGATAGTAATAGGAAGGCAAACTGATGTGTTGGCTTTAAAGGGCAAAGTGCAGGAAAATGAGAAAACTGAAGAAGCCATGCAGGTTTCTTTTTTGAGTTTTCAGACAAAGCTCAGCTTTTCAGGGAAGTAGGAGGCTTCAAGAGAAGATTAGTTATCATTTTGGGTTTAAAAAACAGCAAGAAAGTGCTCCCCGAGAGATGGGTGTGGAATGGATACAATATGGAAATAATCAGGAAAGGAGATTTAGCAAGTGAGAGAATTGCACAGGATGGTGCAACCTGACCTAGGTCAAGGAAGCATGGAAAGGATTCTGGAAAAGGATAACTGCATAAAATAAGTGGAAATTTTGTCTGACTGCAAATGAGATCAAGTGCCTCAATCTGTAGCAGAGAAAAAGGTATCCTGTGTTTAGCAAGGGAAAGGAGTGTGATTTGGTTTTGGAAAGCACAGCCATGACAGTTTTAGCAAAAAAGGTTCAGATGCTGATACAAACTTAGGAACGTGTCTCTTTTTTCCCCCTTTATTTTGGTAAAATTCTTTTCATCAGTATGCAGAGAAACCTGGTGTGCTGCTGCATCCCTTGTGAGTTAGTCTGCAGCTGATGTGAGTCCTGTTTGTATCATAACTGGCATTACTTAGGGTGAATGTGTTCATGATTTCACATGATACAATACCAAATCCTATGGGTTTGTCCTTTCTAAGTATGCTTTTTGTCACTTACTAAAATGTGATATTTTCTCCTCCCTCCAAAAACCCCAGAGTAACAAAACACACAACTCCAAGACAAAAACAATTCCTGAAAGAATGAACAGCTTGTAATTTCAGGAATAATCTACTCACTTAAGATCACCTGGAGGTCCTTTCTGGGGCTGAACCTCAGAGCAGGTAAAGGAGAAAGGCAGACGTGTAGTTTAGTTACAGACTCCTGAACTGTCTGCCCTTTGGTGGAACATGGTGCATGACTGGTCAGTCTGCTTTTGTCATCCTCAGAAAGGATATGAGGCATGGTGATGGACTAATTAGAGTGGCATATGGAAAAGATTTCCCTGCCAGATAAAGGCTTGAGGATATTATACTGTCTACTAATTTGTTTGGTTATTTTCATTGAAAATCTGTGAAGAGAGGTTTTTGTCCTTTTGTACATCCAGATTGCTCTTCTGCTTGTATTTGGGGGTGTGGGCACGGTCTCTAACCTTGCCCTGGTGGGATCACTGTGAAGATATCTGTGCTGACATTCTTTGTGACAGCAGATGATTTCTCTGAGGGAGTGCAACTGCATGATAATACTATTTTATTGTTGTAAAATAGTTCAGCGTGTGATAAATGATTAAGATGACAGATCATCTCCCCAGTCTTATGGTGGGGAAAGAGGACAGTTTCACACAACATTCCCTCTATTTAGTTTGGCTAAGGAGGCTTCACCTGGGGCATCTTTGCTGAACTTGCATGCTTTATTCTGTGATTGGAAGCCTTAGCAGCAATCTTGTAGTACTCATATTATTGAGGCCAGAACAATTATCTTCCCCAGACTAACCACAGAGCTTCTATTTGGAAAGGGGGAAGGTTTGATTGATGTAATTTTTTTTTTCTTTTTTTTTAATTTTTTTTTTTTTTTTAGATCCTCTGTTGAACCTTATGTTGTGGAAGAGTCCTACTGAATGTAAGGGCAGTTTTTAAAATTTGTGTAGAAATAAATTTCTAGCCTCAGATCACTACTGAAATCTTCGTCTTTTTTCCATGCATTAGAGAGGCTAACAGCTGCATTTTGAAAGTGAAGACTGAGGTAATGGAAACTGGAAGTCTCTTTTAGCCCCAGGAAGGTTCAAACTTCTCTGCAGCAGCTTTTAAAAGGTCTTTGAGATGTACAGGTGTGATTTGGTGGAAGGCAGAAGTGAAGGTAGGAAACATGAGTTTCTTTTTTTTTTTTTTTTTTTTTTTTTCCTCTTTTTTTCTCATTAGTAATATACTTTGTGACTTCTGCATTTTTTTTTGATCTGTAAGTGACCTCTTGTGTTTGGTTTGATTTGGTTTGGTTTGGGGTTTTTTGCTTTTCAGATGCTTTTCAGATCCCTGGGCATCTTCAGGTTAAATTTTCCAAGGTGTTATCTGTTATTTTGTTTTGATTTGCTTAAATAAAAGCTTAGTGCTCTGGCCAGCTGATGCTGTTTTAGCAAAGCAGTCTGCAAGCTGATACAGCTAAACATGCTGCTGTCCTGCTTTTAATGCTGTTCATGGCTAAAGAGGTGATTGCACTTAATATTAAGCTGAATGCATGCTTTGGCTGACAAATTGCAATCAAAGCAATCATATCAACCCAAAAGTAGATGTATTGCTTACATGGGGCCAAAGCAGGAATAAAATCTGTGACTCTCTTATATCTTTGTAACACTGAATCACTTCCAAAATAATTGTTTAGGGCATGTCATTCTGAAGGGGCAGCAGTGGTTGTAGGCATTACCTGTCTTAACATGTTCAGTATTTGGCTTTGATCTGTAACTGGGAGAGTTTTTTCTCCTGTTTTTCTGGTTGCCAAAGTCCTGAGTGCTCAGATTGCTGAAAACAAAGAAAAAAAAATCCTGCAAAAATACACACACACACACACACAAAACCACACCAAACCAAGTCAAAAAAACAACAAACAACAACAATAACGAAACTGAGAAGAGCCAGAAAACAGATTATGTGCATGAGATAAAAGGAAGTTGATTTTCAGCAACCAGAAGAGAATACTGCCTTTTTTGTGATCTGGTCTGCGGGGCTGTCCATGCCGTTTTACCCTGGTTCTCCACTTAGATTTTGAGGTGGGTCAGGCAGCATGCTGGAGATCAAATGAGAAGTAGTGATGGCACTTGCTGTCTAGGGGTCTTGCTGGAGGCTGTTCTCCTGTTCTCTCTCAGTGCCTAGGCAGGAGGCTGTCTTACCTGGCCTCACTGGCCACCCTCCTGTAATCCGTCCACTTTGCACAGGACAGCCTGTGAATGCAGCTCTGGCAGTGCTTCTGCAGATCTGCTACTAAATCTTGTTGTGCTACATAGAGCCAAAGAGTGAGGTCAGGAGAGAGGGTTTCGTACCAACCAGTTCTGGGGTTTGGGCCAACCAACTCAACTGTCCTTTGTGGTTTCCAGTTTATTTATTACTGATAAGTCATTTTTTTTATGACAGTGAAACATTTACAGCGCTGCGTTATTCTTGTTGCAGGTCTCCCTCCCTCTTCTTTCGTCCCTTCTAAGCCTTAATGATGTTTTGTGTAGCCAGTTCTGTGTATTTCATTTATTGTGTCAGGTTGGAAAATGATCCTTTTAAATAATTGCTTCATCAACAGGAGGAGTTGTGTGAGCAGAAGTGACCTGGATAGAAATTGATGCTGTTGGATTAACATTCTTGGTCTGTGAAAGAAAATTCTGATCTCAGAACAATATCTGTAAGGAATTGACATTTAGTGTCAAAATTATTTAACCATTGACAACTGCAGAGAAGTTACTAGGTCCATAGAGGATTCTTCCACAGGGGCAGGGATTTGATAGAAAAATGTTTCTAGTTATAAACTGATTTCCAGTTGTGGTTTAGGTAAATATATGTGCTGTGTTTTGGGGATGAGGTATTATTTATATAAGCATCTTTTATTCTGTGTAGTTATCGCCTGTGTTGGGTGCATATGTAAGAGCTTTTGCCCCCATATAGCATGCTAGTTCAACAGCAGCATGAAAAATTCACCTTGTTTCCTGTGACAATCTCAGTTTTTCTGCAGAAGTGAAAGAATAAGCTCAGTTTTGTTGTACCTTCAGTCTGTCCTTGATCTTTATTCTTAAACTTAAAAATCTGGCCAATTTCTTAGGGCTGGTTGTAAGTCTTGTTAGTTTTGTAACTTTTGCCACTCTTGATAACAGGGAAAGGGCAGAGTCATATATGTTTTACTCTGGGTTTTCGTTTTGTTTTGTTTTGATTTCAATATTTGCAAGGTAGAGATTTCCTATTGTTGTGTCTGAACCTTTTCATATGTTAGCAAATTCCATTCTATTTTTCTAGACAGTGAAGTTAGACTCAAGAAATGTCTGGCTTTACTGGCAGGGACTGTTTCCTGGAGGGTTGATGTGCAGCCAGCACAGGAAATGTGGTGAGCTTGTCCCTTGTTTTTGGCGCTCCCCTTCCAGACTTCTGCGACCCCTCAGTAATACTTCACAATTTCATTTTCACAGTGAATTTATTCATTCTTATGAAGAGCTTACAAATGGGTGAGAAGCTATAACCCTGTAGTTCTTTAAAGCAGTCTTGCCAGTGATTAGAAACAGCAGACAGGAAGGCTTTGGGGATGGTCTTCAGCGAGACAGTGGAGGTGTTGCATGTGCTGTAAGAACGGGTGTAACTTGTGCATTTTGTTGGTAGTTGAACTAGTTTTAAAACAAACCATTGAGAGATTCCAACACAGAACTACAATTTAATAGGAAAATTTAAATAAAAGCAGAAAACGCCGGCTTAAACAAACAGAGTCAGAATAAAAGCTGACACCTTGTTGGTCAGGGCAGTGGTAGCAGTCTGATTAAATGGTAGAAATGGTTCTGTTGAAGTGGTGATCCTGTAGTAAAGTCTGGTCCTTCTCTAGTGGTGGTTGTCGAGCTCTTATCCTCTGGGAATCCAGTGGTA
>VZTR01030602.1:0-16327 GCA_013400775.1 Chaetops frenatus
TCTGTTACATTTTGTTTGCCACCGCAGGGCCCGTGCCCGCCGCTGCCGTCTCTGTGGTTGCTGCTGCAGCGCATTTCCCCATCGGGCCCGCCCGCCATGACCGCGTGAGGGAGACGCGGCTGAGCTCGCGCCACAGCGCCCCCTGCGGCCCAGGGGGCACCATCGCACCCGCCCTGCCCGGCCGGGAGCCAGCAGCGCCCCTGCCGGCTGCCCCCGGAACTGCACCGCAGGGGAAAGTGCTTTGGGAGCAGGAAGAGACTGCTCACTGGGGTTTCTGGGGGGTTTGTTTGTTTGCTGTTGTTTCACCCATTGTTGATGTTTCTTTGCCTTGTTATACACATAAATACTAGTAAAGGACAGTTAATCCTATTCCCATATCTTTGCCTAAAAGCCCCCTAATTTCAAAGTTGCAATAATTCAGAGGGAAGGGGGTCATATTCTCCATTTCAAGGGAGGTTCCCGCCATCCTTGGCAAGCACCTGTCTTTCAAACTAAGACATCTTGGAAGTTATACTCAACTTAATTATACTCTCAATGTGGCTCTTTGTCACTAGGCGGCTGCTTACCCATTATAGCCCTCATTTTCATGATGAATCACAATTGGCCAAAACAGTAATATAAATGCAATATATGTTCTACCCTCCCTCTTTATGATTAATTCTACTAGTGGTACAGATTTGCATGAATGAATGTCAGTGTGTTTTCTGTCCTGAACATTTCCTGCTGGCTTCAATTCAGCCCTGCTGACATTTATTACAAATAATAGCTAAATATTCTTGATTTAATGGCTGTGGTGGCCCCACATCTGAAGGTGATGTCTGTAATAAAAGTAGACAAGACTAGCTTATAAAAAATACTAATCAGATTATATAATGGAGAGGCTGCACAGACATAGCACCAAAATGGAATGACAGCTTTTGAAATGCAGCTGCTGAAAGTCAAAGGTTCAAGAATATATCATCTGCATTATTTTTTGGCCCTCCCCATTCTTTTGCCACCTCTCTAAAGCACCTGTGACAACACTAAGATCATCGTCAAAAGGGTCAAAGTTTCCCTTTTGACACTCTTTCCACAAATAAAAATAAGAAATATATATACCATAAATCATGCAATAGTCACACCTACTGTCATTGTTAATTCTTCTACCAGAAAAGGATGAGAAATTAGAGGGACTTGTCACAATTGAGTCAGAGCTACATCTTCAGAGCCATATTTCTCTTATGTTAATATGAATCATATTAAAAACCTCAATTCTCTCCACTATGTCCCTCAAGTGCAAAAATGTTCCAGTCCTTATACAGGGGAAAAAATATAGTTGCTCGCCAGCAGTACAGAGCAGACAAGAAAATAGATGAAGTAGTTTTGCAAGATGTACACATATATATCATATAGAAAGACTGAAGAAAACATAAACAGAAGGATACTATACAGGTTTATATTAGAATTTTCCCCTTGACCTGTGAATTAGCAGCTGCCATGTGACAGGGATGACAAAGGTTAACAGGGCCACTAAGATTTAATCAAGCAGTGCTACCATCTTCTCCATAACATTCTAGAAAGGATCCTAGAGCATCCAAATTAAAATCAGTAAGGACACTGCCTGTAAGGCTTTGGTGGGGGCAGGGGGAAAGAAATCATACTAATCATGTTGTTTAGAGCACTATATCTTTGCTTTCACTTAGTATTATCACCATGCAAATGGTTTAAGAAGAAATTTTCTTCATCACCTTTTCAAGGGCTGGAGGTGCAGGACTGGCCTGTAGTTCTTCGGGACTCATCCTCTCCAAGGATGTATCCCATGGGATTCTTCCAGGCATATCCCTGAAGAGGCCGAAGTCTGCCCTCCTGAAACACAGAGCTGTTGTTTAGTTTTGTGTCTTCCTTCCCCTTTTATGGTTGTGAACCCACAACCTTATAGTCACTGTAGCCAAGGCTGCCCCTGACTTTCACATCCATGACCAGTTCTTCCCTGCTCGTAAGTAGCAGAACCAGCAGAGCACCCTGCCTTCTTGGCTGCTCAATCACCCATCATCCACATGCTCTGGAAAATCTCCAAGACTGCTTGAATCCTTCTATTTTGTTCCTCCAAAAGCTATCAGGGTGGTTGAAGTCTCCCATAATGACCAGGGCCTGTAAATGTGATGTGTCTTCCAGTCATCTGAAGAAGGCTTCAGGTACTACTTCTTCCTGCTCAGGATATCTCTAGCAGATACCGACAGCAACAGCAACCATGCTGATCCACCTGCTGACTATCTATCCACAAGTTCCAATCTGGCTCCTTATCCATTCCTGGACCCAGCTGCATGCACTCCAGCTGCTCTCTCACATGAAGGGCAAATCATTCTCCCTACTTTCCTCTCCTCATTCCTGAGGAGCCGGAATCATTCCTGAACCAACAACCCTCCTTATTCCTTATTCTAGAGCCACATCAGTGACTACTCTCTCCTACTAATCACATAAAATATTTTCTTTACAGAAAGATCCATACCCAGATCATGTTTTGGGTATCAATAACAAAATATTTAGTACCATTTATCAGTAACAAACAGAACATATAGGAAATTGTTTCTTTACAAAAAATCCACAAAAAACCAAATGTTTGTGTTTAAAGGCTCATTTTTCCCATTTATTTTATAGTGAGGACATTTATTAATCTATAAGCATCTATTTCTATAAGTATATTAAAATATTTTGACATACATATAACTGATGTATCTAGGTGTCAGACATGTATATCTAGTATTAGTTAACAGTTCCTTCTCATCTATTGTTCATGTAAAAATAGTGTCCTGTATCCTGTTTTTCTCTTCCCTTACCAACTTGTGAATCCACAGCAATACTTTGTTCTTAATTCATTTACCAGGAAATACTTGTGCACCAATAATTCCTCATACAGATAAGAACTTCTAGCAGCAGGGCTTTTTTTTATCTATACTTATCTCCTGTCTAGTGCAACTCTTGTTTTGTCTTTTCTGACAGGCACCAAATAAGGAATGTCCACAACAGAGATTTTAATTACTTAAAATCTTTTTTTATTGATCACAGGCAGCAAAGCAGCTCTTGTGTTAACCTTTCAAAATGCCAATTTAAGTTATGAATACAGTGATCTTTTTTAGCTCTATTGCTACAGATTATAAATATTGCATTATATTACTGCTACAAAAAGTGTGTTTTAATTGTATACCAAAAATGTACTTAGAAATTGCTATTATTTATGAGAATAGCTGCTTGACTACTTATAGACAGTCCAAGCAGATAAGGACATAGGCTTAGATATTTTGTTGGGAAAATGCATATTGTATTTATTCAGATTTTTATGCCAGCCCCTCTCATTCAGACTCTGCATGGACCTCACATTTTTATGTAGCAGAGGCCTGAATGAAAGACAGTGGCTGCATACAAAACAGGTGTCTGCTGGATGGCATTTAGACAGAATACAAGCACCTCATGTGGCTAACATGAAATTTAACAAAAATTTGCCTTCAGATCAGGAAAGTACTGGCAGTGTTCTGCTACTTCTGTTAATGGTTTCACATCATTCCCACTTCAGCAGGGAAGAGTGACCCATACCTCACTGGGTACACTTCCTAATTCATTTACATGGCATAGTAAAGAGGAAGCAGAGGTTGTGAGTTGTTATGTCCTCAGCGTTTTGATAGCTCATAGGCAGTGACCGCTAATTAGAAGCTTCACAACATATATTCTTTGACACAAGGTGCATCCAAACTTTCTCTCAGTATTTACAAAAATAAGGATTCTGGTGGATTCTAGTGGGTTCATGACAACATTCTGAAACATTTCTACAGAGGGCAGTGCCACTGACACACTTACTTTGTACATAACAGCTGGTAAAGGAAAAAAAATTGGCAACTTGACATATTAGGATTTTTAATTTTCCAGATTCTAAATCAAGTTCAAATTAAACAAGAGAAGGATTACCTTCTGGCTACTGGCCAAATGAAGGCCATTTTTCCTCCTCTGTGTTTCATCATCAAAAGCAGAAGAGATTGGGTTTATTCTTCATGGAACTTCCATGACAAAAAAAATCAAATTTACAATAATTTGGATGACCAGCACTATTATTCATGTTCTCAAGGCTTTCTGAGATTAAGGTTTAATTCCATATTACTTCAAGGTTATATAAGGTCCTTAACAAATTTCATTAGCACTTTAATGAAGAACTTCATTTTTTATTCTCTCTTTTCTATTTTTTTTCTTATATTTTGCAAAACAGTTCTGCAACAAGTGTTCAGTTGAGATCTGAAAGGAACCCTTTTATAGAAGTCTTCAGAAGTCAAAGTTAAATAAAAAACACTAAATTCTTTAGTGAAATCCATCAAGGAAAAGAAAACAAAACCAAAACATGCCAACATTTTCTTTAAACAAAAATATTGACATTGTTATATAAACTAAACACAAGTGCACATTAAGAACATTTTCTATTTTTTCTTGGACTGGAAATTAAATGTCTACATTCTTCCTCATAACATTGCCAAAGTTAAATCAGTTACTAACAAACAAAACATTGTGATGTGTTCTTAAGTAGCTTGTCATTACATCTATTTTTACATTAGTTACAACATGATGCCTGTAATTCATTAAGTCTACATTTTACAATATGGCACTTATGTAATTTCTCTCCAAAAGCCTGAAAGCCAGGTGAGAAAAGACAATAGCTTTCATGACATTGAGCATTCCTACCACAATATCCCAGTTTTGTGTTTTGCATTGTCTGCCTTTTATGCAGAAAATCAAATTGCCAATACATCCTTTTGCTTAAAGCCATAAATACATAGAAGATCACAGTAAACACGTGCTCTGTCAACTCTGATGCACATGTAGCAGGTGTCTACAAATGTCTTCCTAAGATTTTTATTTGAAAGGCCCTTCAAATAAAAACAGTCATGTATATGAATGAGTCATTGCTTACCAAGCTCTGCAAATGTATGGTGCTCCTGAGGGAATAAGACCTTTTCCCATTGCGCTGACTGTGTCTGGTTCTTCTCTGATATATTTTAGACCATTTACCTAAAAAAGTTTTAAAGTAGTGGAAAGGAAGCCACTCATTTACTCAATTTAAGTATCAGAGTATGTAAAATTTGCAATGCAGATTACAGTTCAAAATTTCCACAAATATCTCTCCCAGACCAAGGTCCAGAAGGGATGGTACCACTGAATCTAAATGAATCAATTACCTGTAATACATCTGAAGGTGCAGACTTAAGCATAAGGGAAAACTCGGAAATAAGCTAACAGATATAACTAGAGAGCATCAGGTGTCAAGCATTTAATTACAAGAAAATGTTTTCTAGTGAAATTCTGAAAGCCTAAGGATGAAATAAGCTCTATGAGATCTTTTTTCAAGGTTTGCCAGTCAACATGTTTGAAAGTAATACCAGGAAAAGCTTTTTTCTGTTCAAGGACAATTTTTGAAGGACAAGAATATCAGAGCAAGAATTGACTCTCCATCGCTACTTCTACCTTTGAAATCAGAAGTCACTGAAGGTTATTCTAAAACCAATGGACAGAGAGAAGAAATGAACTAGAGAACTGGCATTTAAAATATGTGTAAAACTTGTGTTTTCATTTCAGTAAGATGGTGTCAGATGTGCAGTAAGGTATGTCAGTTTTTATACAACAAAACTCTGAGAGCAAAAATGTATGAACAGAGAAAAAAGTATGATTCTTGAAAGTTTATTTTACTCCAAATGCATTTAAGATAGAAACCACAAGTGTGATATCACATATGCACACACAATTTCAGGTTACTCAGTACACTACTAGTCTCTATTTGACAGAGTAAAAGTCATCATAAGGAGTTATCTTCAGTCTTGATCTGTATTGTTAACATCAGTAGCAATGAAATCCATTCCTTTTTACTATATTTAACATTATCGGTACAAAGACTAGTAGTAGAACTAGTAGTTCTTTTTCAAGTCAGTGCCATGTTAGCCTAATGTCACCTCAGTCCATGGATCAACAGCTATATACCAGCCAATAGCTATGCAATACCATTTCCTTGCCAGCAAAACCAGTGGAAGTGCAAATGTGCGAGGGCTCTCATTTTAATAGCATAAGTAGAATTATGCAGATATAAAACACAGACCTTCTGTAAACTTTCTATTAATAAAGTGTTGAAGGACAGGTGTCTGTTAAGGAAGGCAGGAGCCTCCCTTCATAATTCTGAAATTAAAGGGCTCACAAGCAAAGATATGGGGATAGGAATAACAGTTCTTTACTAGTATTTATAATAAAGCAAACAAATAACAACTATTATGGCATTAACAACAAACAGAACCAAGAGCCCAGTCACAGCCTGCTGGCCTGCAGGCACCTTCCCCTTCGGTGCAGTTCCAGCCACAGCCGGCAGAGGGTGCTGGCGGCACTCACTGGGCAGTGCAGGTGCAGTGATTCCCCTGCGGCTGCAGGGGGCGCTGTGGCGCGAGCTCGGGGAGCACATGGCGATGGTGGCTGGGCTGGGACGGGGAGGGATGGAAGAGAAGTTCAACTTTCACAAACCCCCTGGGCAGGCAATCCCGGTGCCCCAGCAGGGCTCTCGGAAAAGCAGCAGGCTGGGATGGCAGGGTGTCTCGGCAGGCAGGGGGTGCAGAGGCTGCAGCGCAGTGAAACCCAGAGCAGCGGCGGGGACGGGACAGCGGCAGCCCAGCTTCCAGCAGAGCAGGGAGAGGCGAGCTCAGGGATCCCGGGTGCCCACACAGATGGTAACAGGTCCCAGTTCAGGACAGAGACTCACTCCATGGTAGAAGAAACAACTCTCCACAGGGGTCCAGCAGCAGCTCCGAAACGTTCTCCCTGGCAGCCCAGAGCAAGAGTGCCAGCCCCTCCTCCAGCCAAACCTTTTGCCTGCCCCAAACTCCAAGGTATCTCCCACCCCCCTCAGAGAAAATTCTCAGAACTGGACAATCCCCTCTCCTCTGAGCTCAGCCACTTCTTTTGTTCTTCTTAAGTACCCAGATAAAGAGATGCCCTTCTCCCTGGGGCTCAGCCAGTTCGTTTTGTTCTTCTTAAGTACTGAGTCGTTTAAGGTTTCTTAGCAATTTATGGGTAAAAATTCTGTAAGTGAAAAAGGAACAAAAAGAAAAGAAAAAACCAAACCCCAACAATAAAGAAATGGCTACTTCGCAATAAACCACACTGCAAATCATTCAAAATGTCCTTGGACAAATTCTCCAATAATACGATTAGCTGTTGAGGGCCACTCCAAAAGCCATTAAAAAAGAAACAAGATTCCTAGAAATTCTGGATACAATTCACCTCTAATATCTCTTAGTTAAGGCAACTGCTGTTATACTTGAAAATGCTTTAAAAAGCAAATCAGAAAAGCAAAAACTCTTTTAAAAGCAAATCTCTGTGATGCAAAGCCATTTTAACAGAAATTTTCCTGTAAATCTAAATGAAGGTGTTCTCAGCTGAAATAATTCCATTCTGTTTCTCTGAGGATTCAACAACTAAATAAGAAACGTATTCACAGAAAACACAGACAATAAAATTTACCTACCTCTAATAACCAGTTGATTTTTAGCCAATAGAGAGAATCTAATGCTTAATGAATGCAAAGTTCCCAGTTTAGTGTTCAAGTGGCTAAACTGCATAGACTATTTCAAACTAAAAAGCATGTCATGTCTTTTGATGATCGGGCTTCCACTTCAAAGCTAAGCAGCTGTGATAGAAAGCTGATAAGGACTCAAAGAATGAGGACAGTGAAGACCGAGAGAATAAGCATTTTTTCTGGTTTTTTCCCTTTAACATCTTCATATCTTACCTTTTGAGACATTTTTCCTGAATGGGCATGCAATCCAGATACAGAATTTTGGGAAAATGGAGTATATAGCACAGTAATAATGTTATTGCATTGAATTGCTGTATATATTCAATGGTATTATTGGCTCTGTAAAGATAACTGTAACAGTTAATGAAAATATTATCCTTATTCAGAGGGGTTACAGTAAGATTAATAGTTTTCTAAAAGGTGGATGGATCTTCCTTTTTATTAGCAGAAGAAGAACAAGAACCTTGATATTCTACACATCAAACTCTACTAGGAATGTTTACATACTGGTGTTGATGCCTTATCCTAATACAGTTATCTATTTCCACAGTAGCTTTTTAGAAATTAATGTGCTGTACAGTTCAGACAATATTTTATGAAATGACATTTTTTTATGACAACACATTGTACAGAAATCATTCTATCTCCCACATTTCTGCATTTGGGAGGGTCTATTTTAATCAATTAGGTCAATTCTGAAACGTTCAGCAACAGGTTGATTGTACGTTTAAATCAGTCAATGGAACTTATTGGTTTTCCTTGCTAAGTGACAAATCCAGTTACCATTATTAGTTTACTTACAGTCACTCTTTAATATATACTGATAGTTTTTTGGCCTTATCAGCAGCATCCAATTAACACGGCAGCATACATTAGTACCATTTTAAATCACGAAATTACTATCGTCTAAGTAAGCAGTGGCAAAACATAGCTGTTGTAGAATTTTGTGCCATTAATGACTGTTTACAGAGGGCTATGTACCTAATAAATTATCCATTATGTGGGAATTTGTGATGCAGCATATTATTAAGAATAATCACTCTACTCCACAACACAATTTGAATGCACTTCAAAATTAGAATTCCAAAATCTCTAAGCTCCTTGTTATGCATGGGTACCACTGCTGAGATTAACAACTAACTCCAGCAGCTAATATTTGCAGAAAACCAACTGTGACCCAGGTAACAAGACAGAGACAGCCTAAGTCCTTCAGTTAAGAATGACACAATGCTTACTGTCTCATTCTCACTCTCTATCCTTCCCATCCACCACATCTTCAAAAAAATTGAAGCTTCCCCACCTATACATCTGACTCCCACTCCATTGCTTTCAAACACTGAAAGGGCAGTAACAGTAACAACTCACAGCTATCGTATTCTTATCTTTCCATCTTTGAGCAGCACAAAAAGACTGAATCTAGAATTCTCAGTCCAGTCTCACTATTCCATTTCCTTGAAACTACATTTGTATTGATTGTCATATTATATATTCTTTTTCAAAACCCTTCTAAGTTTAATGTCTTTCTGATTAGTCACTCCTGAAAGAAATGACATTCAAATATACCTCCATTGTGCTGGGCCAATTTACCTCAGGTCACATTCTGCACTATTTATACACAGTTCACTTAAGTGTTTTATTGTAGTTCTGCTGGAGAAAAAAAAGAAGAAAAAAAAGAATAGGTTTTAAAAATACTGCAAGTTGTTATATACTACTCAGCTTTCTTCACTCAGCATATATAAAGCACAAGTCTTTATTAGCAGAAATATTTCAAGTTCCTTCTTTGAAGGGGTGTTTTCTGTCATCATCACAGGAATGCAGTTTACAGTACTAATGCAACCTAAAGGTAGAAAAGAAGCATTTTCTTTCATAAGGAGGAAAAAATATGGCATAAGTCACAGTAGTTCATATAGCTCCTGGGCTCTGCATGGTACCATTTTCTACCAAGAACTGAACATGTAAAAAGCAAATCACGTGTCAGAGGCTTTGACAACTTTTATTTGAACTGATCGTAGAACGATCTGACATAGATTGATGCTGTATACTATGCTTACAGTATGTTGAGGTTCAGTTGTGCTACACCACACAAGGGCAACAACATTAAGTTAACCTACGGACATGTGCTGCTTACCCACACACCTGTAGAAAAAGCTGGTGATGCAGCTCCAAGAATTGAGCTGAGGCATTTTTACCTTTCTTTTTTTTTTTTTTTTTAACAGTGACAGCATAAGGGCAGCTGTCTACAAACCAGTTTCAGTATTCCAGAAGTGGTTAACACACAGGCCAAGAGCAGAAGCTAAGCACAGGGAGGTTAACTAATCAAGAATTTGTTCCCATCCATACCTTTGATTCTTCCAGTATGATATGCAGTCTTGCATTGCCTGAGAAATCGCTAGGTAGTTTTGTAGTGGTGGTTTTCTAAGAAGCAAATGAGAAAACCTTTGGGAGATTTGCACGTTCTGGGAGAACAGCTTGCATTTGGCCAGCTGCACAAGTAAGAACAAGCGGAACAGAAAAGCAAAGATTCATTCTGGTGTGATAGGTTGGTTAGTCTAAAATCTTTATTGATATTCAGTACTGATGGCTGAAATTTATATCATAAGAAAAGCTTCAGTTTTCATTATATGTGCACAGCTACTGAGATACACAAACAAAAAAGGCTTTTACATCCCACATTAGGCATAAACAGCAAGATTTTGGTACTGGCAAGGAGTGGTGCTGCCGAGGTCACCTCTGTGAGAGGAGGCTGGAGCTGCTCTGTGCTGGACACAGTCAATTCCAGCTGGCTGCAACAGACCCACTGCAAGGCCAAGATGGTGATGCCTCTGTGAAAGTGTTTTTAAGACAGAGGAAAAACATCATGGGCAGGCAGAGGGGGAAAAAAACCATGAAGACAGCATGTCAGAGAAGAAAGAAAGGGAGGAGGTACACACTCATCCCTCTTCCCTTTCATCACAGAGGTGAGATTTTCCCACAGCTCACGGAGCTGACAGTGGTAGAATAGACTTGTTCCCTGAAGTAACCCACCCCGGAGCAAGGAAAATGTATGAGAAGCAGCAGCAGAGAGAAATTGCCAAGTACAGAATATAGCCCAATCCTCATCCTCAACCCCCTCTCCAATGCCATGAGAGGGGATGGGTAGGGGTGTTGGGAGTGAAGGAGCAAAGTTGAAAGTGTGAAAAGGGGGTGTAATATGTTAAAATTAGTCTTCTTGACAATTTTGCCACTACCTGAACCTATTGAATTGTGAGTACACTGAAGTAATTCTTCCCAAGTCAAGTCTAGTTTGTCTGTGCCAATAATCGTTAAATGATCTCTCTGTCTTTATCTCAATTAGTAATTTTTCTCATCCTAGTTTCTCCTCCCATTTCACAGATGGGAAAGTGAGACAGAGGTTGGGTGCATGGCCCTTAGCCAGAGCTAACTCTCCACATGTCCATAGACTGAAACACGGGCTAAGCTTTGGATTCTTGTCATGTGTCTGAGACAGTAAATCTGGGCAAAGACCTAGGAGAAACTGGTGCTTGACTGAAAGACAGTGAATTACTAGTGGTATTTTAGGCTAACCTTAAAAAGAAGCCTCTGCATCCTTCTTTGCTGGTAATCTTGATAATTTCGAGATTTATTTTGAATTATTTATTGTGGCAGCATTAGCACTTAGCCTCTTGAGACTTAGTTCCAGCATTATGTGTGCACATGGCTACATTTTTCTTATATTTGCCTTTCTTTGCTAAATTCATTAACAGTGCACTAGGGTAGATCAACTTTACTGACAAACTCACATTCAAAACACATTTCTACCAGGCACACTCTTGCACATTACCTTATGCACACTATTGAAATTCAAGGTATTAAGGATATGTTAACAATATTAAGGGGTGAGGGAATTAATCCAAAAAGAGGGGTGTAGTACTGAGAGTCAGGACAATATAGTTCTGACATACTTAGAAGAAGCATTCTTTGAGTTAATTTCTTGCTGTAGTCATTTCCCTCCACTAACGGTAGCCAGCAATTCCTATGTGCTTTTCAAACTACCTTCGCAGCCAGAAAGAATCTCACCATGTTAGAGATACATCTTACATCTCTCCAACTCCAAGTATACTGACACCCAAAAATTGTTGTTTCAAAAATGGTACATGAGCAGGATACACCAACATGGCTAAGATTCAATAAGATATGACAATTTTTGCCTTTCAAATCAATGTATGACACCTGTTAATGGCTCACTAAACTTCCAGGGATTTCTCTTTTCTTTTGTTTAATTCCCTGAGGTTGAACTTCCCTGAGAAGTCTAAGTTCAGAATGGACATTCTGGTGAATATCAGAGAAAATGCCATGCTCTCCCCTATAATATAAATATTGATACTGAAGAGCCCAGAGGTGGGAAAAACCTCACTTGCGATAGGTAACAAAATGACTGCAGTAAAAAAGACACATGTCAAGTTGAAGTGAAAATATTCACACACTGAACAAAATCATACCCATTTTCACAATGGCAAGTTGCAAGACAGTAATAGAAATTCAGCACATCTGCTGTTTTACCCTAGAGCAACCCACCCTGAGCACCTTCAATAAACACAAGTGGACAAGAAAACTAAATGCATAGGTCCATCCCACCAGACATTTTCAAGGCAATCAAACTACATACTTATCTGAAAGACTGCATTACCTTCCCTGTTACATTAACAAAAACAAGAGTCTAATATAAAGCTCACTGAAGTCTCTGTAACTGCTTCAGAAATTAATGGCTCTGAAGGTTCATAGGTTTTGAAAGAGAAAAATTTTCACTGCCAAAACCAAGTACCTGGAGGTGACACTACAATTCTTAAAATTAGCTTGTCATTTTATCTCTGGGCATGCTTTCAAGTATTATACTACATATAATTGATTATCTCAGCTAAAAGGAACGTTTCCTTATATTTCATCACAGCTTCTCGCTTAAGTACACAGAAGAATGCCAAGGGAACATGCAATACAGCTGACAAATAAGCTAAAAGAGGTATGGAGAATGCAAGTAGGAGAGGATTTCACTACTCAGTGTTTGCTTCTTCTCAAATCATGGTAGGGGAAAATAAGTAATTGCCATTTGCATCAGGGAACACTTCTCTCAAAATCACAATGTTGAGACAGCATTAACGCAGGATATCCCATAACTTCATCATTGTGGGATCTTTCTATCTGATCCTTACAGATTTATTTTTACAGATTTTTATTGTTAGAAAAAGAAATCCCATTTTTAAGTTGTCAAATAAAGACTTAATTCCTGATGTTCAATCCCTTCAAAAAGAAGAACACATTACTCCTTGGCCAGAGCCTGTGCAGTATTTGAAGGCTTTCAGCTGATATTCACCATTCTACTTATCTCTAAGCTAAACATCTTCAAGCTGTTCGGTCTTTTCCTGATAGTTAAGGTTTCTTCTTGACTCCTTGAGGGAAGAGCTCAGTTTTTCAGAATGACTTTGGATTTCACTTCATATTCCAGTGTGATTGTAGCCACTCCTAAACTAGTGACATTGGCAAATTCAGCAGATACACTCTTCACCATCTCTTAGAAGAGTTTGCAAATGTATCTCCTAACCTCTGTGTTGGGATTCATTTCTGTTTGTATAATCCTGAAATAAATAAGACTTCTTGAGAATACAATTTGGACTTCAGAGACTAAAAAAGGGCAAATATTTGTGGGAAACAGCTAAGTTGTAATTGATAGCCCCTTAGAAACTGTCATTTTACTTGGAACATACACAGATGTTAGCTAAACAATGAACAGGTACCCCCATAAACTCATTTGTTAGATTTATAAGTGTATATTCACATATTAAACTTCCTGAATTATTTTCTTGGGTAAAATATAAACCAATGTTACCATCTATTAAATATTTAAAGAAATCTGGCCAGGATATTAATACCCATTCCCTGATTTTTAATATATAAAAAACTGCCAGTACTTAATCATAAAATCATAGGATTATTTGGGTTGAAAGAAACCTTAAAGATCATCTAGTCCCAACCACTCAGCCACTAGAGCAGGATGCTCAAAGCCCCATCCAACCTGGCCTGGAACACTTCCAGGGATAGGGCATCCACATCTTCTTCAGGCAACCTGTTACAGTACCTTAGCATCCTTAGTCACCTTAACCTCATTACTTCTATTCCACATTAAACACTATCATGTCTATTCTTTAATTATTCAACTATTTTCTTGCTTAAGCACTGATCCTCATTTTCAGCTGTATTACCTATGAAACTTATGTCTTTATCATTAATGAGGTCAATTAATACACCTGTCTTAATTCATCTATTGCTTTATCTAAATATAATTACAACTTTAAAAATCACTGATTTATAGATTTATGTTTGTTGATAGAAAAATTACTGTTTTCTAAATCACTAGGCATCCAAATTAAGCAGGTTACTACAAATACAAATGTGGAAAGTTTCACTAGATATTGTTTGCTCAGTAAGTATTACCTACTGTGAACAAAATTAAATTCACAGAAATGTAAAGCTGTCTGCTGTCAGCTACAATATCATTTAAATGTTAATAATTAACTTTACACTTCATATTTAATGATAGTGGGACAATCCCCTCACCTGCCTAGGAGGCGATGATGCTTCCCAGGACATGGGTGGCCCTCCTGGCTGCCAGGGCATTGCTGACTCAAATTCAACTTGCCAGAGACCAGGACTCCCAGGTCTCCTGCTGTGGCACTGCTTTCCAGCCTCTCATTTCCCAGTCTGTCTGCACATCAAGGGTTGCCCATCCCAAGTGCAGAATGAGGAACTTTCCCATGTTAAACTTCACACACTTAGTGATTGCCCAGCCCCTTGATTTGTAAAGGCGTCTCTGCAGGGCCTCTCTGCCCTCCAGAGTGTCAATAGCTTCTCTCAACCTAGTGTCATCAGCAAACTTACTTATTATCCTTAATGCTATTAGTATTATGAAATGAATGCCATTTCATTTCCATTTATGATATTCACTGACATTTTTGTAAAGACCTACTACTTTAAATCTCTGATCAACAATGCTGTTAAATTCTCTGTATTACCATTAGGACCGAGCAAGATTAATGAAAACAACATTGACATAATCTACTAAAAAATTTCCTTAGTAATATTTCTTCCTTTGAAGAAATTAAAGGAAGAGTGTGTACTTCTTAAATAGAAAAACAAAAAAAATTTGCCAATCTGTTCAATGTTATTGTAAATCAGAAAATTCTGCAGGCTGTTTGATTGTCCTATGATCCAAATCTACTCTGTAGACAACAAACAAGTACACAAATGGAAGTCCTTCTTTTTCTTTGCCTCAGAGCGCTTTTGGATTGGATTCGTATTTTATTTCACCAGTTTTCTGAAGTCCAGGAATAAGCTATGATTCTGTGTCTCATCATCACTCCCCCTTCAGCGTACAATTTGCTTCTGACTTGCCTGTCTCAAACATACCTCTCTAACCCCTTCTAATAAACTGTTCAAAGAAACTATGTTAAAAAACGTCCCTAATCTGTTCCTGACCTCCCAGCAGCACATTTACCTATGTTGCATTAGTGGCAAACACTGGGCCTCAGTTCCTACTGCCCTGGCAGTATAACTCCCTACATGATAGAGGAAATACAACCAACTTAACCAACAAAGAACCACAAAAGAACTTCAAGTGGTGGGTACAAGAGACAGACACCACTATCCCAATGCCACAGTGGTCATCACAGTCTGCTGCACTCTGCAAAGTTACAAAGTTACGGTGAATTCTTCTACCAGAAACATAAAAAACAGCACAGAGACCTTTACACTGCAGTCCAGCAGAGAGCTTGACTTCTAAGACAGAAAAAGAACAAAGAACCCAGGCCTTGCAGCTGTTAATTATACACAGAAAGAATAGTTACTCATCACTAGGACCTACTAACATGGAACAGCTCATATCTACACTACTGAAATTTCTCTCTCAAACAAACAAATCCAGTTGGAAACAGACCTATCATAAATGCACTTCTTACTCAGTTTCGTGGTTTAAACCAAGCTGGAAATTAGGTCCCATGCAGCCACTCCCCTTCCCCCAGCCCCTCAGTGACACAAAGGGCAGAATTTATGGATTTACTGAAAACAAACAGTAGCATCAAGAATACTACTAACAATATATGAAAGAGAGTGATCACATGCAAAGTCCTCACTGAGTCTGAACCAATGCGATAGGACCACAGCTGGCACCTCTGCACCACTCTACTCATCACTTGCTCCCTCAGAAAAGAAACAAAATGCCCCCAGATCCACTGTGCAGCACCTTTCTCTTCCACCTGAAGTCGTGCCCCCTTCTCAGAAGAGAGCCTCCTCTTCTGCTTCCTATTTCCACACCTAATTGATGATATACATGGTATAGAAAAACAACCTAGACATGCCACACAGCTTCAGACTCCTGTCCCTCTTATCTGCAATGAAAAATTAATCTTGTCCTTGGCTTAAACATTCCGACACACCTCTTCAGCACCATATGTGTCAAACACCCCTCAGCTTTTCATAAAAGACACACATCATTATACTCTGTGTGCAAATAATAATATGCCCAATGCCACTTCTATTGGGTGCACTGTATCAAATACTGCTGCTATACATGAAAAATGTAATTTTGCCAAGGCCTTGTTGCTCCTGATTTTCAATTAGATACTGTTATGGTTTGAAAAAAAACCAACTTTTTTTTCCTTCCTGGAAAGATTTGTTTTTCCACTTCCACCAGGACCCCCGTTCCCGCCCCGGTGAGGCGCCCCCAGCTTG
>VZTR01030603.1:3715-14907 GCA_013400775.1 Chaetops frenatus
ACTTGACAGGGTGATATAGCATCATCTTGGTGTTTTTTGTTTTTTATTTTTGAGCACCTTCCCTGCACAAGGTGGTGTGCAAAACTTTAAAGAATGTGATGGGTAAATTTAGAGAGCCTTAAAGTCAAATGACACATCAAAGCTGATCTGAGTCTCAAAGAAACTGAATGCAGCAGTCAGGCTTTCTGTGATAGATGAGATGTTTGAGTGATTGCCTCTTCAGCAGAAAAAAAAAGTGGATGTGAAACACATTCCTAAACATATTTAAATAAGAGTTGTACTTCATACTGGGTTCAAACTTCCAGCTTTCTTTCTCCAAGTGAATTTTGCCATTGAGGAATATTTTTGTTTTGAAATATTTCACCACTTTCCCATAATTCAGTGATATATCAAGGGACCTGTTTACTACAGGAAAGGATTGGTTAAAAACTGGCTTCATGCAGCTTTCCATTCCAAACAACACTAGGAAGCTTTCACAAGAGCACATTTGTAAGCACAACGATTTGCAGACCTTTTCAGTTACTTCTCTCAAAATTTTGTAATCCAGTATGGTTTCAGTGAAGCTCTGGGTTCGTACCAGAACAGGTACAATATCTGCAACACGAGGGTCCCTGCCTTCCTTCCTTGCTCCAACAGGGAAGAAAGGCAGATTCATGAGTAACCTTCCTGTACCAATATAGTCAGTCCTAAGGAAAATATTCAGGCAGTTTCTTTGGGCCCTTGATCTACTCTGTTGGCAAAATTCTGCCACATAAAAAGTCATGTGGTAGTGTGTGGCCTAACATAATATTCATGTTTGCAGGTTCAGTTAGTCTTTCTGGAAGAGAAGTGTGAAAAGAGTAGGAGCAAATGAAGTCTGAGACCCAGGAGTTATGGCCCTTTGGTTCTTTATATGAAAAGAATGTAGCAAAGATTTCCGTATTTTGGCTTGTAGTCTTAATTTTTTTGAAATTACTTTCTTGAGTTGTTCTTGGAAGAAATGAATATTTATCCTTAAATGCATATTTAATTTTCACAGTAAGAATAGAACAACAATTTGCTATTTAAAAAAATTACTGAAAATCAATTTGACTTTATTAAATGAGTACTAAGTGGAAAACCCAACTTTATCAGTGTTTCCAGGCACAAAAAAAAGCTGCATTTGCTCACTCTGAATACAGTCATGCAAATAAAATAGACTTTATAAAATACATTGTGGTTTGTAAATGAATTGCCACGGAGTCTTTGAAATAATGGATATTAAGACATGAATTGCATGCGTTATTTATAATTTAATAATATTTCTAGGGATCTGTGTACTCCTTGTTTGAAGCAATGCAACGTCCAGTCTTCAATGGAAGGCATTGAAGAGCACTGTCTTTGCTCACTTAGCAGAAGTTTAATAAAGAAAGACACAGATTAGGAGTGAGGTAGCTGGGGAAATGGGCCATTTACTGCACTGAAGTGCCAGTAATGTAAGGAGACATACTAATAATGACAATGGCAATGTCATTGATGATGAAAAATAAAACTTCTGCACTTTATACAAGGTGGTTTTTTTTTCTCCCCAGGAATTGCTGTTAATTGCCTTTTCCCTTTACTCCATTTACAGCTTTGTTTCTCACTATTTTTTTTCTGACTGTCTTACCTTATTGGAAACAAACACAAAGTAAACCTAAAATAGAATAAAAATATCAACAACTGCAGTGAATCATCTGGTGTATACTGTAAGCATATTGTCCACAGGTGTAATATTAAACTTGTTAATAAAAAGCTTTCCTGATGCATAAAAAATTTAATGGTTTACAGATATAACCCTCACGAGTTCTGTCAGCTAATATTTAGAGGGAATATAAATTGCTGCACAACTGCAACTTCCCAGCAGTATGTTCTTTAGATGGATACCTGAAAAACCTGTGATTTTGCTGATGGAAGGGGATGGCACAAAGTCTGTGCAAAGATAAATCCACACTTAAAAGTGAATTCTGCCCACAGAAATGTTCTCTAAATTCATAGCTTAAACCCTTGCTCTTTGCATTAAGTATCCACATATCACCTGTTTATGGTCTATAATGCAAGGTTTAGGTGACATGTTGCCTTCTCATGAAGGGAATTGCAGTAGCAAAACAAGAATTAATGGAAAAATACAGCTATGAACTAAATGGTTGTTTGTGCTATTTATTACTGTGTTCATTGTAAATGTTCAGCTTCCATAAATATTCAGTTATTTATATATTAGCATTTCATTAGTGAAAAATTAATCTCTACTTATAGGAAACTGTTGTGAAGAATATTATGGCTGTGCTTTTTTGAAGTGCTTCCAGGATCCACTCCAAAGTGTCTCTTGCTGAGCTTCAAATGAGGAGGGCCCTGTGCTGCAGGGCTGAGCATTTTCAGGATGCTGTGCAGCAGTGTTCAGGAGGGAGCAATGCCAGAAATGGGGTGTCTTAAACTGCAACTTGGCCAGCTAAAAATCGATAGTAAACTGACAGTAGGCTTGATCTCCATCTGGAAGATGCCAGAGTTTCCCATAGCCTATTATTTCACCATCTCTCACACTTCAAGCAGACCTTGAAACATAGTGAGCGTTCATGCAGTTTGGGGTAATCTTGCTGTGCCTCTGGGAACAGATATAAAGGTGAAAATAGCTCCTTTCCAGGTTGATTATGTTCCAAATCACTTGAGAGCACCACAGACTTTCTCAGCTGCAAGCCAGGGAATGCTTGTGACCCTCTCAGATACCTAGGGAGATGGCAAAGCAAACACTTCAGTGGCAGTAACTCCTGATCTGCCTTTGATAATGCACAGGTGAACATTTCTCCTTACCTCAGCTCTTGCCTTAGCCCTGACCTTGCTGCAGGTGTGCAAGGTGAAGTTATTGGTCTCCACCTGGAGAGATGATTTAATCCATTGACCACCAGCCTCTGAGCTTGGTCTTGCAACCATTAGACCTATCCATCCACCTGGAGTGTGAACAGCAGAACTTGGATACAAGACTCTGGCTGAAAGTCTGGCTAAATATCAAGTGGATGCTGTCTGCTGCTATCCCCTTGTCCACAAACCTGCTCATTGGATCATAGGAGGTGGTCAGGTTGGACCGGCAGGGTTTCCTTGTGGTAAACTCCTGTTGACTGTTCCTAATTGCTTTCTGTTTCTTCAGGAGTCCAGAAATGAGCTCCAAGAGGATTTCCTGCCTGGCTTTTTTTCAGTTAAGAGAAGTGTTTAATTTGAAAACATAACACTTTGCATAACAATGAAAATTAGTGCCTGCCTAATGTTGTAGTTAATGAACAGTTGTGTGAAAGGGACAATTAGTGCAAGCCATCATATTTGGGATGGATTTTAACTGGCTAATTAGCAGCAGCAGCCAATGGAAAAGTATATAACTTCTAGCATATATCAGTCAACTTGCATGACTACTTTTCATACAATGTCTCCTTTTGAATAAGTTTCACATCTTGACACTTGGTGAAAGCATTGTGTATGTTAATACAGGACAGAGCCAAGAGAATGAGGGTACGAGAACCTTCCCTTTTAGGATTTTTTTGCATTTCTTGCAGGATTCTTAACAGATGGTTAGTTTCCATTTCTTTACAAATATTAATTTACATGGATTTGGAAATATTGGTGGAATAATAAGACTGTGTAGCCTCTTAGAAAAGAAGAAAAAGGAGATGTAAGCTGATTTTTCAGATTTGCTTACAAAACCAGTTAATTTTCTGATGTCAAATCTATATTTTCCCTGACTGCTTTTGCTTTTTTTCTCTAACTAAACTTACATTAAAGCTGGAATTGTTTTGGCTGCACGTCTAGGTAACTGAGAAAGGAAACAGGTTTCCTTAACTTAAAATGTAGTTTGAGTTGTTTTATTAATTTACTAAATACTTGGAAGATGCTAGGAGCCTTATGCTGGTTAAATACAACAGATTCACAGGGATTGACTTGCAGAGCTCTCAGAATAGAGCAGAGAGGGGCACGTGTAAGAAAAACTTCATTTTGTACAAAGTGAGAGTGTAAATGAGGTAGTAACTTGGTTCTTTCAGCATTTGATTGTGAGTTGAGATCACGTCTGAAACTCCAGTACCATGGAGAGTGCAAAGTGAAGGACAGGGTTCAGCTGGGCTCTGTAGCAGCATCTCCAGGTGCTGAGTAATGTTTGAATTGTGCTGCTGATGCTCCTGTTAAGGATGTTGTTTGGAAGTTTTGTGTTTCTGTGTGACTAGAACTGATGGTGAGGAAAGGCTGCCTATGAAAGGCTCTTAATCCCAAAGATAAGGAGGCAACCAAACTTTTAGGGGTAAGAATTGTGACCCCACACCTGTTAGTTTAGAGTAGTGGTTGAAAACCAAAAAGCAGGCATGGAGAAAGTCATACGCACCCAACATGGAAATATAGGTGAGATTGTCTTGGAAGTGATAATGCAAAAAAAACCCCAACCAAATACAAGCAAATATCTGCAGAGTTATTACTGATTTTTTTCTAAAGGACAAAATTCAAGGGCACCACAAAGATCTACAGGATAAGCACTGTAATTGTTTTGCCACTGCAGCCAAGCTGTGTATTCTTAGATTAATTTGTATTGAAAAAGGATACTTTAAGTAAGTGTAATAGATTTTCACTAAAGCAAATATTTATTTGGTAGAAATCGATGCATTTTGATTTGTGTGCTACATTGAATTCATGTGTCATGTATCCAGACATGTGCTTTGGGCCAGTATAGATGAATATGAAGAAACAAAACACATTTTTCATTTTAATATTTTTTGCTTCATCACTTTTTAATGCCTCTACCTCAGTTGTTCCCTCTTTTCAGGCCAATTGCTTTTCTCTTCCTATAGGATTTTACAAGTTCTTTTCTTAAGATCTTTGTATCTGTTCCATGACTTCATTTGACATAGAAAATAAGTTTGAAATATCACTAGAAGATTTCTCATGTTTGTGCTCAGTGTGCTGGAATGGTAATGCTGTGTCATCATTGCTTTGTTCTGATGCGTAAGTGGCCAACTTTGAAAACAGCATTTGTTTTATGGTCCAGCTCTTTGAGTATGAAAAGTACACAAATGTTATTGTTGAGCTGTACTGTGGTAATACATAGTGGTAACTGAATTTGAGGGGATTGGTGCCCTGTGTGAGGATGTGAACCAAATCCCTGAAGCTCTCTGCCTCTGAGTTATAGGAAATCCATTAGCAAGGATTGGCCTTAGCAAAGTGTGAAGGTGTTCCTAGCACCAGGTAATGGTCCCAGCCAAAGCTATGGGCTAGAGATACCCAGCAAGAACAGAGCATACCTGCTACAATTCGTGTTCAGCCTTAAACTTCACTGTTGTGAGGTTTCTCCTGAACTTGAAAATTTGTCCTCTGCAATTGGATGGTCTGTGGAAATGCAGAGTTTAGAGTTTTTATGAGTAGAGGGAAAAAACCCAGTCATTTCAAGTATTTATTGGAAATAATTTAAGGGATCTTGTCACTCAATGTACCTGCACATAACTCTCTTGATCTGTAAATTGGTGAGTTTCTTCATAGGAAGTTCTTCGGTTCCAGTCTTAAGTTTCTAATTCTATATTTCTGTTCCCTTCCTGTATCTTGAGAATACACTTGGTGCTACAGTAAATATTATGGATTACAGTAAACCAATTTAATTTCCATGAGTCTGAGTCTTCTGATGCAGATGTCTAATGAAGTGAGGTCGTTCCCCACTGACTTTGCATTACCATTTTGAGTAATTTTTCTAACTTGCAGTGCTTTTGTACAATCTTGTTGAAGTAAAAATAGCAGCTGTCTTGAGTTTTCCCTGTGCAGCATTCTGAGGAAATAATCACTTTAGTTCATACAAACAAGTTGATAATAGTGTGGTGGTGGGGAAATCTGAAAACCAACATTAGGGCTATTAAGGATGTGAAAACATCCTGCTAGAAATTTTTCAGGATTTTAGGAAGAAGGAAAAGAATGAACTAAATAAACATGTTCTTAAACTGCAGTTGAATTTTTGTGGGGCAATAATCCCTTTTCCAGAACCTTTTCATGGACTGGTTTCACCTGTGTATTGTGACTCTCAAGATTCCACAATTAGAGGGCAAACTAAATTTGATAATTTTCAAATCCAAAAAAGATATTAAAGTATTTTTTAATGCAAATAAAAATGTTTAGTATTTTGTAATAGTGATAGTGATGTAATACATACTGTTGATGCTAGGAGTGGAAAATGGTTGTTCCAATGAAACTGAGATAAAGGGACAAAAGGACCTTCTCTGAGACCAAATAAAACCAGGAGTAATTATGGGAGAACTTACACGTGCTTGACTGGGAGGACTGTGCAGGCAGTCACAGCTATTGCTGCATGTGCAGGTGCAAGGAGGGTGGCAGGAGAAGAGCTTTCCTTAAGGATGTGACCCATCCCCGTCAGGAGATGCTGCCTCTGGCCTATGGGAGTGCTCCCTGGTGGCTGGACCACTCTGAGGAAAATGATGCACTGGTTCTGCTAATGAAGAGCTTTATTAATTCAAAGGGTGAAGAGTTATGCTATAAAAAAAGAGAGTACTGAAGTTTGAAGCTTAAATTTAGGGCTTTCCTAGTACATCATGTTTATAGTTACTTAAACCAAAGCTTTATTTCTATTGCTAAGTATAGCACTATACAAGTACTTTATTATTAATTATTGCTTGTATAATTGTTTTATGTAATAATTTGCTTCCCTCTTCCCATCAATCCTGTTTCTTGTAAAAGTATCTTCTATAAAACAAGAACAGCAGCCAAATGTTCACCTTGCCACACATGAGTGTCTTTGTCAGGCTCTCAAAAAAAAGCCACTTACTGTGACTAAGCTTTAATTAAAAAAATGTATAATCTATCTCTTGCATGTTGGCTGAACTCCTTCATCCCTTGCAGCTTCAGTGAGTGGGAGAGAGTGCAAGCAGCACAGGCTGCAGTGTTAGAGATGCTTTCAGCAGATAAAAAATTAATTCTGAGACAAAGTATGAAAGACTGAAAACAGGAAAATAAAGGACTGGACTGCATACTGTAAATTAAGAAAGCAATATATCTCAAATGTATATTTGAGAGAGAGGTTGCTGAAATTCCCATTCTCTGGAAGTCTCCCTCTGTCACGTATCTCTGTGTTTCATCTCCCACTGCTGTGTGATCTGTTTGTACTCTGTGAGGTTTTTGTGGCTGGTAGATATTCCTTATTTACATCTCTTAAAAACACCCATCTAGTAGTGTGGAATATTTGTTTTTACTCAATGTTTATGCTATTGTTTCTTTCTCTCAATACTCTGACTTGCACTTGGTAAAATTGCTAATGTTTGCACAACAAGGAATTTACCTCTTGCCCCTGTATCACAGTGTGCTATGAACCTTTTAGTCCCAGCTCCTGATTTTTCATTTCACTCAAACATTAAAAAAATATGGATTCAATCTTGTTTTATTAAGCTGGAGTTTGGTACTCAGCCTTGGCCAAAATAAGTAAGTTGAGAAGAGAGCCAAAGCACCTCTTCATAAAATTGCTGAATTAGGTTTTTCAGTTGATCAGTTCCTTTATTTTTCTGGCAAAACCCATGCCTCTGAGGCAGTTGACACCTACTTAAGCAGCAAGGAAATTCTAGGCAAACTTTCTGCCATCATAAACATCTTTACTAGGTGGTATTTTCCTACAAGTCAGAAGAACCAAGAAATTTGACCTAAAAGTGGGCATTCTGTACCCTGGAAAGACACAAATCACCTTAAAAAAGTATCTTTTAGAATCCTTTTCTCAGTCAGTCTCCTGATGCAGAGGTTCCTTGCATGTAACTTAGAGGTGGCCTTACAGACAAGCAGCTGGACACAATCAAGGATTTTGTTTTTCCCCCTCTGACAATGCTTTGAGCAGATTCGGAGATAACAGAGCAAAGTTGAGGCATCCCAGCACACGTGCAAGGTTCCAATTACATGGAATTGGCCTTTGATTTAAAAATGAGGACTTTTCCGTGGTGTAAATGTCATCCATTTGGGAAAGTTAAAGCTCATACATCCTATATTATTACCTGCAGGCAAACCCCCATAAATTTGTTATTTTGTGGGGAAAAGAAGCTGTTGAAATGAGTTCAGTGAGGAGAAACCAGTGATTCTGGGGAAATATTTCCTGCAAAGCAATTGAATAAATTCAGAAACTCTTTTTTGATAAAATCAAAGACTTTTTTCTTTTTAAAAATACAGCCTTTATATAAGCATATAAAAATTCACTTAACTATATTTCAAGCTTTGCAAGAGACCTTAGTGGCCTTTGAGGGGAATGAGTCTTTAACAGGATTTAATCAGCAAAATTTGTGTTCTCTGAGTTCTAGGAATCATCTGCAATTCTTTTTCCCCCCACAAGATCAAGTGTGTCTGATGTTAAGATGGGTAGTTCTGCTTCCCTAAGGAAAATACACTAGAATCTTTATGCTGAAGGCCAAACCCTAATAAATCTGCAAAATAATTCCTTGCTCTAGTATCTATCTTATTGCTTATTTTTCTCTTTTATTTTCCAGTAGCAGAACAACTGTTTTTCAAACCTATTCAGATAAAAACCTACCTCCAATTCTAGTAAGGACTAAAAGTAATATTAAATGCTAGGCTGAAGTCTAGGTGAAGATTGCTATGGAGTATTGCTGGCAGCAAACTGGTGCCTTTCCAAGTAAATTTCAAGAAACTAGGTAGTTCATTAAGGTGCTCAAGTCACCTCATCTTAGAATATTTGATCTCCAAAATGAAATAAAACTTTATTTCCTTGTCACTGAGTATATTTTGATCACAGTGCTTGAAAGTTGTATGATTTCAAAGCAGACATGCCTACCCTCAGTTATTGTCCCTCTGAATTGAGGTTCCCTCCTACTACCAGATTAAGCTATTTTAGTGTGTGTTCTTTAGTATTTATTTAAATGGGACTTTATTGTAGAGACCTGGTTTCTAATAGTCAGTGTCTAGATGTCACCTCAAATATTTTGTTGTTTTTGGTGTAATACTAGAAAAATGGAGAAGGGCATGAACATAAATTTCAGTTGTTTAGTTCTAATTTTGCTCAACGAAAGCAAACAGTCCTTTTGGAAATCAGTGACTTTGGCACAAAGGTATTTTCTGGTTTAATCTAAACCCTATTTGAGAATTCAGGTTCTGAGACACACGGGAGAGGGGATGAGGATCAGACCTGACAACAGATGCTGTTGCTGTCCCCAGCCATTTGCCTCCATCATTTTGATGGATGTTTCTGACCCTGAGGCAGGGATGTCTGCTCAGCTCATGGATGAGGTCCTGAAAAGCAGCAGTTTTCAGTCTGGCATAGTGTGGTAATGAACTTCTGCTGTGCTTTGCCTTGCTATGGAGGGCTACAGGCACCACGTGAGGTGATGTCAGAGGGGGTTTGCAAGGGGATCAGATGGGGGTGTCTCTGGC
The DNA here is from genome assembly GCA_013400775.1 of Chaetops frenatus. Lineage (NCBI taxonomy): Eukaryota > Metazoa > Chordata > Aves > Passeriformes > Picathartidae > Chaetops > Chaetops frenatus. Next base: position 13,100 of record VZTR01030603.1, read on the forward strand.
AGGGAGGTGGCTGCAAAATCAGCACCCCAATTTTGGTTTGTTGCTGCAAATTTTTCAGAATTTCAAAGGGGTTGTAAAGCAACTGATGAGGTTACAGTTATTTACTTAAGAGGTAAAAAACCCCTGATGTAACTGTTTCTGTCTTTTATGAAGACAGGAAGAACAGGACAGCCTTTGTCTGCAACTTACTAAACTTACTCTTCCACTGGAAGACAGACTAGCACCTGGAATTTGTATAATCTACAGCATTTTTAGCTTTCTTTACAAAAACCAAAAATTTTTTACAGCTGCAGCTGTGGATAAGGAAGTACATTATGAACTTGCATGTACTGTATTGAATGGCTCCTTGCAATCATACAATTAACCTGCTTACCTGAATTACCTGGAGCTTCCAAAACTGGTTTGAAATTGAAGATACACTTTCTTCAGACACTTTATTAAAATAGTTTTGGTCTCCATTGACAAAAATGTGTGAATGTAATATGCAATGATGAGTCCATGCATATCTGTAAAGGAGGACTAAGTGGACTACAAGGGTACAAGTCAAACAGGGCATCATCTTCTGAAACTTACTGGAAAAGCCCTGGACTTGCCCAGAACCTTTCTGAATGGTTTACTTTGTGTGAGAGAGTAGAATCTTAATGCAGGAGGAAAGGGGACTGGCAGCTGCTGCTGGTCCTATCCTCTTACATGCCTTTTGAAGGTGTAGAAGGTACCCCACTGGGGAAAGGAGAAGGTGCAGAGGTCCCATGTCCTGCACCATGGAGTGGGACAGGCTCAGAAAAACAATGAGCATGTGCTGAACTTCTGTCCTAAATACAGCTGAAACCAATCATGCATTCACCTGAGTTCTTTTGCCCTTAGACCTGAAGGTGATTTTTAAAACAATATAAATGACATTGTTTATAACACGTGGAATGTCTTTCTATTAGGATTTATCATGCTTTGATATCAGTTACCTCTTGTAGTACAGCTTAGTTTCCCCCTTCTCATTTGGATGCTTTTTTCCAAATGAATAGCATTCAAATAATCTGAAATGCTTTTAGTAGGTTTTTTTTGGTCCTAAAACTCAATGGGAAATAATAGTTAAAGCAGAGTATGAATTTATTTAGCTATTTTTCTTGTCTGGGAATGACTGATTAAATTAGGTGAAGATAATGTCATTTACATTTGGTGCATTTTCTTATTTGTCAGTAATTTTTCTCATTATGTCTTTTCAAAGGCTTGAATAATTATGCAAAACACACTTAGAATACAAATCAGACCTATCAGAATAGTCTCATTTTTAATTGGTGAAGATGATTTAATGAATACTTTAACACTCTCTTATTGATTTTTATGTGAGCAAACCTGTATTACACTTTAGGCAGTCTGAAATTCTGTGTGCACACACACACACACACACACAGAGAACCCCCTGTAACTCAACATTGGTTTTGCCTGGATGTGAAACCTGTAATTTGTTTTGAAATACTTATTAGTATCCCAGTGAATTGCAATAGGGTGATTTGGNTGGTGAAGATGATTTAATGAATACTTTAACACTCTCTTATTGATTTTTATGTGAGCAAACCTGTATTACACTTTAGGCAGTCTGAAATTCTGTGTGCACACACACACACACACACACAGAGAACCCCCTGTAACTCAACATTGGTTTTGCCTGGATGTGAAACCTGTAATTTGTTTTGAAATACTTATTAGTATCCCAGTGAATTGCAATAGGGTGATTTGGTGAGCTGTGGAAGCCAGGGTGGAGACTCTACACGTCATGCTAAGGGTTGAGTGTGATGCCTGAAGTGGCTCCC
>VZTR01030607.1:0-14563 GCA_013400775.1 Chaetops frenatus
CTGCCCGTGTGGAATGTGCTGGTCAGGCTGCTGGGACCCATCCCCTCCCCACCCCAGCTCGGTGCTGCTGGGCTCTCACCAGGGCTTGCTGCCCGCCCTCGCTGTGCTCCAGGCTCCCGTGCAGCTCCCGGCTCTCGGGGCCCGCAGCCCCGGCCCTGCTGCCGCTGTTGGTTCCTCTGGACATCTCCAGCTCGATCTCGGCGTCCATCTCGGCGTCCTCCTTGGCCTCCTTGTTGCTCTCCTCCAGGTGCTTCATCAGCACCGCCACCACCACGTTGACCAGGACGAACTGGGCGATGAGGACGAAGGTGACGAAGTAGACGGGGGAGATGACGGGCAGGTAGGTGAGGCAGTGCTTGTCCTCCCGCGTGCACTCCCGGAGCGTGTCCTGCGGCAGGGAGGTGAAGCGCCGTGAGGCTCCCCAGCCCGCCCTAAGCTGTACAAGCAGCTGCTGTGTTTATCCGACGCCGGGCGCGCGGGGGATTGTCGTGGCAGAAATTGGCTTGCAGCAGAGGAAACTCAGCTCAAGCCATGAAGCAGAGCTGTCTGTGTGAAACGGATGATCCTCACACATAGGAATTCAAAACAATCTCAGGTGAGATTAACGTCAACACAAGAGCAAGGGTGTTGGACAATGAGATAAAACCCGCACCTGCAAGAGAGTACCTGAGAGTCTTTCTAATGGGTTTAAGGTAATTGTTTTAGAATTTTATCCAATGGAGTCTTGTTTTCCATGATCTATGTTATATATTGAGTGGATTTCTTAATAAAAGAAGCTTTTTTGCCTTTCTGAATATATTGGAGTCTATTCTGTGTCTTGTGTGACTCAACAGCGACAGGGGATTGCCCCTCCACACCATTAGCAGTTTTCCAGCCCTTTTTGTCTTTTAGAATGTTACACGTGCATGGAATTACACCATCTCTCTAATACATATGCATTTCCTAACTCCACCAATCCCTGTTTCGTATGGTGGCCACCGTTCAAGGCAAGAGACTGGTTTATGCTGGCTAAGGGGTCTCATTTAATGTAATTTAATCTCCAGGCCCCCACTGATCTCATGGTAGATTTGTCTGTGATCGTGGCGACAAAGCAATTCCATGTTCACTCTTAATGACANATGTTCACTCTTAATGACAGGCTGCTGACATGGGATGAGACAATTATCTCACACCCTCCTTCCCCCCTGCACTTCTGATTGTTTTCCTGCCTTATCTTTTTATCTCCAGGGCCCTGTGTAGTTTCTTCACTTCTTACCAGCATCCTTGCACTCCTTTCCCTTATCCTGTTCACATAGGCCCCACCCAGTAAATGCTTATCAAATATTGAGCAAAGTACATTCTTTACGTAGCTAATTAATTACTCTTTTAGCCCCTAAATTTTAAGCTCTTTGTTTCAGTCCCCCCTTCTCTACAAGGTTAGTAAATTTTTTTACTACTATTTTTGCAAGTTAAGTTGTTAAATACTCTTGGCTGTAATGTGCTTATTTTCTTCGAGTAAACTTCAGTTTCAGTTCATTATCATTCAGTGTTACTTCTCAAGGGGTTTCTGGAGTTTTTTTCACTTGAGAATGGTGGATCTGTTCCTAGGTACTCTGTTCCTTGATCTTAATTGTAGTGAAGGTGGTGAGAAGTACCTGGAATGGTGTTTCCCACTGTGGCTCTAGACTTTTCCTGTAAGAGACTTACTGTATACATAATCTCCAGGCTGCATATCATATACTGGTCCATCTAGTCTCCTGTCTCTCTGTTTCAGAGGGACAGGCCAGGTGTTAGTGAGGCTCTGCTGGGCCTCCAGGGGCAGAAACACCAGAAGAACACAAAAGCTCGTGGGTACGACTGAAACGGGTAAGAGAAAATACAGAGATTGGGAATTGCATCGCTTACAAAGAGGGGAATGGGTTGCCCAGAAGTTGTGGATTCTCCATTTCTGGAGTGTTCAAGGCCAGGTTGGGAAGAGCCTGAAGCAACCTGGCATAGTGGAAGGTGTCCCTGCCCATGGCAGGGGGTGGAATGGGATGAGCTTTAAGGTCCCTTCCAACCCAAACCATTCCATGATTCCACGGTTCCATGACACATCCCAAAGGCACAGGACACAGAGCACGTGGTTACTCCTCCCAGTCAAAAAAACCAACATAATTTTCCTTAAATATTACATCCAGGAACAAAATTTCAGGCTGGGTGACACTTAGGACAAACCCCTGCTTGAAAACACACCTGGCTTTTAAATCAGGAAGTCTCATTTTGACGGTTTAAGAGGGAACATTTTTGTTTTCACCCCAGAGTTGCCTAAATCCGTTTGAAAACTGTACCTACAGCTCTCCCAAGAGCAGGAAGCACCCAGAGGCTGCACACACCTTCATGATCCCGTTCCAGTTGTCCCCTGTGGACACCCTGAAGAGGGTGAGGAAGGCCATGCCAAAGTTGGTGAAGGTGGCGTGGCGGCTCAGGCCCTCGCAGGGATTCTCTTCACTGCAATCTGTGGGGACAGGGAAGGAGCAGCACATCAGCCAAGCCCTGCTGGATGACCCACAGCATCCCCCAAAGCTGGGGGTGGCACCCTGAGCTACGTCCCATGGGTTTGTGGCATCAGGGGGTGGTGACATCCTGCTCAGGAGGAACAGGGAGGACAGGGGGAAAGTTGTTTTTGGCTGGAGGACCCTGGGGCAGGACACCAGGAGGTGTGGAAATGGTGGTGGTGGAAGTTTCATCCCTGGAAGTATCCAAGGCCAGGTTGGACGGGGCTTGGAGCAACCTGGGATAGTGGGAGGTGGCACTGGATGGGCTTTAAAGTCCTTTTCAACCCAAACCATTCCATCATCTTGTGATTTTTGTAATTTCTTTACTCCTGCCCTACAGCCTCCTTTGTCTGTTTTTCCTCCTGATTGTGCCCTTGCCTTGAGGATTTTTTACATCCACCACGAGGGATATTTTCACTGAGATAAAGTGGAGCAATTTGACATTTCCCCCCTGAGAATTAATATCCTAATGAATGCAAATTGAACATATGAAATATCCATCTTCCCATAAAACACAGGCTCGTTAAATATCCATTAGGACAGGCAGCAGTGGCTCTTGGTTGGGCATTTCACTCTTAGGTAATTATTCAGAGGTAAATTGGAAGGAAAAACAAAAAAAAAATCCAAGAAAAACCCACAAATGACCAATCCTGGGGGAGAGAGGGCTGATGGTTCTTGTGGCTGGTGTGGACTGATCAGGAAAAAGAGGGAATATTCCCATTAAATTGGGCTGGGAAGTAGAGTCCTGTCCCAGAGGGGTTCCCTGGGCTGGCATTGCCCAGGTCTGTGTGGAGACACCAGAAGAGCCATTTTTCACCCCTGGGACTGAACAAACACCCCCAGAACTCCAGGGATGGAATATAAACCCACTGTGTTTCACTCAGGGTGCATGCAGGACTAATTCTTCTCCTGGAATTTGAGAGAGACTGAAAAATAATTTGGTTTTGGTTGAAAGAATTATTCTGCTCTCAGGCACTTGTAATCTGAGCAGAGGGCTGGGCTCATAAAGGGGATTAATGACAGCCATAAACTCTGCTCAGGAAGGGCCCTTCTGGTGCTCCTGGAGCTCTAATTGGGATGGAAATGTTCAGGATGCAGACACAGCTCCTTCCAACAGCATTTTCCAGGCTGGGCAAGGCAAGGCTGGGGGTTTGCTCTGGTTTTAGCACATCCCTGAGCAGCTCCAGTATCCTCAGACTGGAGGATTAATTAATGCAGGACAGGCAGGAAGCCTCCTGATGGATGGAGAGAGGGGAAGGGGATGCTGAGAGCAAGGGGCAGACGAGCCCTGGGAGCTGGAAGAGCAGTGGCAGCCAAGTGCAGAGAACTGATGGGGTGTGGGGCAAGCTCTGAGCAGGGACATGTTTATGGTGGCACCTTTCCAGCAGGAATCTGCCCCCCAGCCAGCTCTGCACACTCATGTTCTGTCTCCAGGAGCAAACTTGAACAAACCCATGCCGGGATAAAGATATTTAAACAGCAAAGAATTCCTCTGCAGCCCAAGGGAGGTGTTGGACAAAGCCCTGAATGTGTGTTAGACAGGTTCTGTGTTACATCCTCGTGTGTCAGCTGTGACCCTGGGATCAAGAGAAATCTTCCATCTTCAGAACATGAGTGTGAAGCTGAGGAAGGCCCAAGAATGAGAGAAAGAGGAAAAAAAAAAAAAAAAAGGAAGCAGCCAGATCCCAAATAAACACCAACCGGATGAAGAGAGCAGAGTGGGGCCCATTACTCACCGAGCTTGCCAAACAATTCCACTCCCAGGGCAGCATAGATAAAAAACAGGAGCATAAAAAGTAGGCCAAGGTTCCCTACCTACACAAGGAGAAAGCAGAACAAGGGTCAGGCAAGTCGAGGTCATGAATGAAATCCCTCCATCACATTTTCAACACTACAACAGCAGGGGTGGGTGGCCAGAGGAAAATCGATTTTCCCTCGGTTTCCTCCACCCTGGTTCCTCTCAGAGTTCTGCTTTGAGGGGCCCAGAGAGTTCTTTTTGTGGGGAAGGAGCAGAAACACCCTCGGGAAAAGCAGCAGGTTCTCCATCACCCTCCCCTTATCCGGAATTTGGGCAGCCCAGGGTTCCCTGAGGGCAGAACAAGGGTCAGGCAAGTCGAGGTCATGAATGAAATCCCTCCATCACATTTTCAACACTACAACAGCAGGGGTGGGTGGCCAGAGGAAAATCGATTTTCCCTCGGTTTCCTCCACCCTGGTTCCTCTCAGAGTTCTGCTTTGAGGGGCCCAGAGAGTTCTTTTTGTGGGGAAGGAGCAGAAACACCCTCGGGAAAAGCAGCAGGTTCTCCATCACCCTCCCTTTATCTGGAATTTGGGCAGCCCAGGCCTGGTTTGGGATCTGGGCTCTGGCTTGGGTTTGAGGGGCCTTTCCCTTCTCAGGACTCTGAGAGAGCCACAAGAGGAACTGGTTTCCAAAGGTTTCACTGGCATGGAGGGCCTGCAGTGCTCCAGGGAGAGGAGAACTCCCTGAGCCTTCTCCTTCACAGGCCCTTCTCAACAAAAACTTCCCAGGTTTTTGCTCTCTGTGTCCCACAGGAAAATCCTTATCCCACAAACCAACCCTGGCAGCTCCAGGTGCTGCTGGAGGTGTTCCAAACCCCCCAGGGTGGCTGAAGGGGGTGACAAGTGACATGAAAACAGCACAAAAGCTCTTCACACCAGCAGCATCCCAGTTCTCCGTGCTGGATTCCATCCCAGCACACAATCCAAGCCTCAAAAACATCTCCAAGAGAGGATTTTTGGTGGTTCAGGCAGAGAACACCAAGGGCAGAGTGACCTGAGCTGCTCCCACCTGCAAGGAGCTGCTCACATTCATCTCTGCTGCCTCTTTAATCGCTCTGTTAGCAGCTCGTAACTGAAACAAAAAGGACTTCTCACCTCCTAGAGTGGGATTTTATCCCTAAAACCCAAAAAACTAGGAGGTGATCCAGGCAGTCAGGCCCAGGGATTCCTGATCTCTGTATTTTAGTGAACTCTGAGTTTGGGAGTTTTCTTCTCTGAGCTGGCACAGCCACAGCTTTTGGTTTTTTTTTTTTTTTTTTTTGTTATTTCGACCATGCTTAATTTAATCACAAAGTTTATCAGTGTGATATCTGTCATTATAAAATTAACATAGCTCTTGCTGATGAAAGAGGGGATTTCTTATATTAAAGAAATGGGAATAGTCCAATCATCCAGTGCAGGATGTAATTGCTCTAAAGCCTAAACTGGCTCTGCAATTTCCCTAACATTATTACCATCCTCTGGGGAATAATAAAGATAAAACAGGGATGTGGATGGCTGGGCTGGGTTATTTCATCTGCCTTCTGGAACAGCTTTTCCTACTCGTGTCTGCTGGACCACTGATGGTTTGGGAGCCATTAGAAACGAGCAGGCACGAGCACAAACACACCACACACACTGCTGGGGAGGCAAATGAGCAAATAATTACAGGGAATTAAAATAAAAGTGATAAACACACTTTGGAGGGAACAGAAGAGGGCGTTGGGTTTTGCTCTAAGCAGCCTATTTTTGATGCCTAAATAATCAGCCTGCAAACTTATGGCATTGATGGAATTCCAAAGAATTTAAGGTAACTTGGGAGTTATTGCCAGGTTATGAGTCAAAACTATTTGGATTTCAGTGGAGAGGGGAGAGGGAAGAGGGGAGAGGAGAGAGGAGAGAGGGAAGAGGAAATGGTAAGGAGAAGGAGAAGAAGGAGAAGGGAGGAGAGGGAGAAGGAGAAGGAGAAGGAGAAGGAGGAGAAGGGAGAAGGGAGAAGGAGAGGGAGAAGAAAAAGGAAAAGGAAAGGAAATAGGAAAAAAGGGAAAAGGAAAACCTCTTCAGCCCATGGCCTCCACTAAGGCCTGGGCATGCAGGACCCCAGGCACATTCCCAGGATGGGCTGGGGAGCAGGAGCAGGGTCAGGGGCTGGGCTCAGGGAAGGCAGACTGTGTGTGTGTCTGGGACCTCACTGAGTCATTCCCATCCTGGAACTCCACCTTCCCCTCTGGAATTCCCTCGGGGATACATAATTGATGTCTCCAGAGCACTCTGAGATCTACTGAGAGCAGCCAAGGAGAAGATGGTGCATGAATCATGCTCTGGAAGGAATGGGAAGGGGCAGGAGCTTTGCTCCAAAGGTTGGGATGCCTGTGCTGGATGCTCCACCAGGAACAGAAATCCAGCTCTGGCAGCAGCCTCAGCTCTGGCAGCCCCAGCAGCCCCTGAGAAGTGGCTCTGGCTCTCAACAGCTCAGCCCAGGCTCCATTATCCATCCACCTCCCCCTGCCTTGGGCACAGAAAACTCCAGATATCCCCTCTCTCTGCAGCCAGAGGTTATCCATCATTTCCTGGGAATTCAGTGCCAAGGGGACTGCAGGGAGAGAAGCAGAGATGAAGAACATTTGGAGATGTTGTTGGTGCCCTGAAGGCCTCAGAGAAGACACAGGAGCTGGAGATACTGGGGAGTATCTGTGATTCTCCTGGAATTCTTCCCTTCTGGAATGCTGGCTGGCAGCCCTGGCCGTGTGCTGGGATGCTGTGGGGACACTGGCATTGCCCTTCCTGTCACCCAGGGGAGCAGGGACAGCCTCCAGGAGGGGCTGCACCCTCTCCCAGCACATCCCAGCTGGATCTGTGCCCTACCACTGCAAAGGCCCTGGGAAAACCTGCTCAGCTTCCCTCAGCTGGCTCAGGGAGAGGCAGGGATGGAATTTGTGTCTCCTGCTGCTCCACTCCTGGGTGAAGCCACTTCCTCCTGTGCCTCTCCTGCTCTGCCATCCATTGCATTCCCACTGTTGGTGCACTCAGCTCCCTGGGATGCCTGTCCAGAGCAATTCCTTATAAAATTCAGCTCCTGCCAAGCCTTTCCAAGGCCACGATTCCTCCTCATCTTCCTTCCATCACTCCCCAGCCAAGGCAGTAATCCTGGCAGTGGGAAAACCCAGGCTAATTTATGCACTAGGCCCAGGAGGAAATGGACACCTCTGCCTGGAAAAGAGAATTCTGTGAGAATTCCAGGATTAGTGGACAGCCAGAAGCCTGGAGGGTGAAGTCACCTCAGGCTGACCTGAACAAGGTCCCTTTTCTGTGTCCCCTCAGCCCCACAGAGCCCAGCCCCAGGAGCCAGGGGGATTTCTGTACCTGTGGAATTCTCTATCACTGCTCCAATCCCTCAGGGATTCCTGCAGCACAGCCCACACCTCTCTATCTCCCAAAATCCATCATCCCCAGTGCTGCCTGCTCAGACATTCCCATTCCTGCTCCCTCAGTTCACATCCCTGTGGCTCTCCAGGGTCTGGCAAGGGCAGGTTGTTGTGTTTGTCCCCCAGCTGCACTTGGAGGATGCCAGAAAAGCTCTTCAGGAGCTGGAGTTGAGATAAGCCCAGGAATTACAGCAGCAAGAGGAGATAAACTCCTGGACTGGAGCAAACTTCAGGTCCTGCCCTTCAGGGCTCTGCCAGAACAAAGAGTTCTGCACTTTTTTCTTGGCACTGAGTCCAAGCTTTTGAAGACAAAGAGGAGTCTCTTGTACAGCCTGCAGGGAATTAATGTGCCATCCACGGATCAAGTGAGACCAGAGAAGGGAAAACAACCCAGATCTTTTGATAGGGAAATTCCACATCTTATCGTGGCTGGAGGATGGGAACTGGGCTGGATTCCAGCTCAGTCCTCTCCATCAGGAAGAGCTGTGGCAGCTCAGCAGTGACTGCTGGGGGATTCACTCCCACCGGGAGTGTTTTAACCCAGCTGAATTCCAAATTTGCTGCAGAAAGTGTGAGCTGGGCTTTGGAAAGCTGGGAATGGGAAAAAGACTGAAGGACTCCATCAAAGAGGAGTCTTAGAGAGCAGCCTTGGCTGCCAAACCCAGCAGATGTAGGAGCAAGGAGATGATCAGGGATGGATGAGTGGTGTCATTCATTATGGAGCCCTCACGAGCAGGAGCTCAGGAAGAAGAGGAAAACACTTGAAGCAGGTCTGGGAAAGCTGCTCCACACTGAGAGGTTAAAGGAGGTCACTGCTCTCCTGTTCACCAGACTGCCAGAGATTATTTTATCTAGCATTGCTCTAAAAAGGAGAAAAGCTACGAGAAAAATTAAAGTTACATCCAGTGATAAAAGAAATGTGGCAAATTCAGGCTAAAATGACCAGATTTTTTTTTTTTTTTTAGCAAGAGGAGTAAACAAGAATTTATTTCATCAACAAGGGATGGCTGATTCCCCAACACTGAATCCTTCAAACAAGAACCAGGAGTTGGGGTTTTTTCTGGGGTTGAGAGGACATGGGGAAGTTGGGCAGAGAAGGTGCCAATCTGAGATCATTCCCTGACCTTCTTTTGGTCATGACCCTGATCATTCTTTTTGTCTCTGTGGCCTCTCATTTTTTTTCCTCTTCTCCATCTCATTTTTTCCAGAGATGAGGAGGAGGAGGAGGTCTCTGACCTGGCAGACAGAAGTTACCACACAAGGAGCAGGGCAGGAACACTTTGAAAAGAGCAGCCCAAGCTCAGTCTGAAATCCCAAAACAGGAGATTAATCCTGTGACAATCTTGGATCAAAATGCTACATTTCCCCAAATTTGGGGATAATTGGTTCTCTGAGTGTTACTCAAATTGCTGAATAAAAAAATGAATCCAAGGCTGATGAAAATCACCCCCAAAAATGCAATGACAGTTCCTTGTCATCGTCAGCCCATAAATGGGCATTCTCCACACACCAGACAAAGAATTTCCCCCCAGACCTGAATGAATAAACATTAAATTAGCTTTTTTTTTTGTCACTTAGAAGCCACATTCAATGAGGATTTTCCAGCTGTGGTTTTAGGATGCTAATTTAATTAGGGTAGGAATTCATGCCCTGTCTTGGAAATGAAAGCTGCAGCTTTATGAAGAGCGATGGTTGTCAGAGAGCTTTTCCTAAAATTCCCTTATCATTTTCTGAGCTTTGCTGGAGGCCAAGGTGGCATTTTTTTTATCTGCATGAGATCTGCTTGGAATATCCCTGGGGTTTTCCCTTTACAAGAGACCTTGCTGGGAATGCAAACTGCAAAAACACCCCAAGGAAACCAAAAGCCTGGCCTGGAGCCACCCTATTGTTTGGGGAGGGGAGAGAAAACAAGGAGGGAGAGAAATTATGGTCTGTGGTGACAGTGCTTTGTAAACTGAAAAAATAGACACAAATTCAAGGATTTCTTGAAATGCCAGCCCAGGGGTCAGGCAGGTAAATCCCTGCTTTAGTCTCAGCCCAAATCCTTCAAATCTGGATAGCAAAGGGCAAATGCTCAGATTGGAAACATCTTCGTGGCAGTGATGAAGAGCAAAGGGGTCTTTCCAAGGAAAAGGAATTCCCTGTTTTCCAGCTCTCTTGGAATAGATTGTGGGTTCCTTTGTACTTGGGAGCTGAGTCCCAGGGGTGTTTTTGGGTAATTCCCTATTTTCTGCTGATTCTCTCCTGGCCACTCATCCTCTGGAGGCGACTCTCACCCGGGGTGTGCCCCTGGCTGCTCCTGGAATTCCAGGGGATTGGAATGTGCAGGGAGAGGAGTGGGGATCCAGGGAATTGGAATGTGCAGGGAGCTGAGCTGGGATTCCAGGGATTGGAAGGTGCAGGGAGTTGATTTGGGATTCCAGGGATTGGAATGTGCAGGGAGCTGAGTGAACTCCAAACACTGAAGGATCAGAGCTCACACCACCACACCCATAAAAGAGCAGAACACATCTTAATAAGGATAAGATTAAAAAAACCCCCAAACCCTAAACACCTCAGAATTCTGATGGAGGACTGAAACCCAGCAAAAAGTTTCTTCCCTTCTTTTCTCAGATCCATAAAAAAGCAGTCCCAGGGAGTGAACACTTGCAGGATCCTATCAAATTCCCTAAATCTGCAGTGTTGTTGTTCCTCTTGCAGCTCAGGAGGATTTGCTGATTGGAGACCCCAAACCAAGATTTTAACCCTCAGAAACCTCTCCCCAATTTGCCTTTCTGAGGCTGCAGCTCCTCTGTCAATAACTGTGGTTATTCTAAATAAAACTCCAGAGTTGGAAACTCCCAGTTCTTTCTCCATCATCCTCCTCTGTCCATCCTGGTGTTTCCCAAATTTACCAGTGAAATCTGGGGTTTGCAGGAGCTCTGCCTACAGGAATTTACTCTCTGGGAATTCTTTTCCCATCACTTTATTCTCCCATCAAGCACACTCCAGGATAAGCTGTGCAAAACTCCTCTCCCAGGGCCTGGAGAAAGCTGAGACCCTCCCCAGGTGGCTTTTGGAGGCCACCAAACTGTCCCCAGGCCCCAAAGACACTTCTGTTCCCAAGGGGAACACCCTGGGCATGGAGGAATTTTGGGGGCTTACCTGGGGCAGGGCTTGCACCACTGTGTCCAGCAGAGCTCTCATGCCCGTGGCCATTTTCAGCAGTTTCAGCACTGAAATGAGGAGCAAATCCTGCTCAGCAGGGCTGGGGGATATGGAAGGGAAAATCCAGGAAGGAAATCGAGGTTCAGGTCTTGCAGGGAAGGTTTAAATCTCTCTTGGAGCTGTTTATACACCTGGGGATTTCTCTGCATCTCAGCAGGGCTGCAAGTCCCACTGGAAGTCCCAAGGGGAATGGATTCCCACTGCCAGAGGGCAGGGTTATGGGATATTGGGAAGGATTTCCTCCCTGGGAGGGTGGGGAGGCTCTGGAACAGATTCCCAGAGAAGCTGTGGCTGCCCCTGGATCCCTGGCAGTGTCCAAGGCCAGGCTGGATGGGGCTTGGAGCAGCCTGGGACAGTGGGAGGTGTCCCTGCCCATGGCAGGGGTGGAATGGGATGGGCTTTAAGGTCCCTTCCAACCCAAACCATCCTGGAATTCTAAGAAAATGGACAAAACCCTACAAGAACCCCAGCGTGCCCAGGCAGAAAAAGAGGAGGTACCTCATCTTCCCAAGCTCCAATTTCCATCTCTTCCCACTCTGCTCTGGACCAGTACAAAAGTGTTGTTATCCCAGGCTGGAATCAGAACCCCACCTCAGACACCCCTGGCAAACCCCATGGAACTCCCAGCGTGTCTCTGAGCTTTCTCCACTTTCCCCACTGGAACTGAACCAGCAGGGGCTGGGAGGACAAACATCCAAAGGGTTTCCAGGGTGGCTGGAGACCCCTGGAGCAGGGACACACCTCTGGCTATCCTGAGCACCCTCATGATGCGGATGATGGTGGGGTTGATGGGGAGGGCAGCGTTCATCTCGATCTCCTCCAGAGTGATCCCCACGATGGACAGGAGAACTATGGCCAAATCCAGCTGGTTCCACCTACAGAGACAGGCAGGGCTCACAGAATTCAAATTATACACAGACAGGCAGCCAAGAGGAGGGAATTTTATGGTAATAACAGGCACCAGCAAATCTCAGATGAATTTCCTCATTCCCATCCCACTTTTAGGTGGTACCAAGCCAGCTCGGAGCCCCTGGCACAGACATCCCGTGAGCCACAAAATCTGGGAGGTGTTTCTGGCCTCTAAGCTGAGCTGGTCAGGCCTGGTGGGAAGGGAAATACTGGGGAGAAAATACTGGAATTTTGGGAGATCTCCCAAATTCCTCCTGCAAAGCACAGCCAGCAGTTCTTAGGATTTTTAGCTCTCACACTACAAAGTTTGCACCCACAGAGAGCCAGCCCTGGGCTCTTCCTGTGTCACCACAGAGCTGCTGCATCTGCCCAGCCTCTGGCTCTGAAACTGGTACAATCCAGCCCAAATCCCAAATCCACAGGGGTTCAAAAAGCTCTCACCTGTCCTTAAAAAACCTCCGGAAACCAAAGGCCACCAACTTCAGCAGTGCCTCGAACACAAAGACGATGGTGAACACGTAATTGCAGTACTTGAGGGCTTCATCCAGGGACTGGAAAGAGACATCCCAGTTAGGCCAGCCCAGTTATCCCTTCCTAGGCCCCCATATAAGGACTGGAAAGAGAGATCCCAGTTAGGCCAGCCCAGTTATCCCTTCCTAGGCCCCCATAGAAGGACTGGAAAGAGAGATCCCAGTTAGGCCAGCCCAGTTATCCCTTCCTAGAGCCCCACGGAGGGACTGGAAAGAGAGATCCCAGTTAGGCCAGCCCAGTTATCCCTTCCTAGGCCCCCATAGAAGGACTGGAAAGAGAGATCCCAGTTAGGCCAGCCCAGTTATCCCTTCCTAGACCACCATGGAGGGACTGGAAAGAGAGATCCCAGTTAGGCCAGCCCAGTTATCCCTTCCTAGACCACCATGGAGGGACTGGAAAGAGAGATCCCAGTTAGGCCAGCCCAGTTATCCCTTCCTAGAGCCCCACGGAGGGACTGGAAAGAGAGATCCCAGTTAGGCCAGCCCAGTTATCCCTTCCTAGGCCCCCATAGAAGGACTGGAAAGAGAGATCCCAGTAAGGCCAGCCCAGTTATCCCTTCCTAGAGCGCCAGGGAGGGACTGGCAGGGAGCAGGGTGAGAGAAGCACAGAAATATCAGGAATTAAGTCATAAAGGCTCGCAGAGCTCATGAAATCACCCAGCAGAACTCAAATAAAGGCTTAGCCCCCGAGTCAAACAAAACCCTCCAAAGCACCCAGATTAGTTCTGCTAAAAATGTCAGGTTCAAGCTCAGTGCACAAATTGCTCAGTCTGGGCCAGACATGAAAAAATTCACCCCTTCCCCATCTCTTGAAGATTCCTTGGTCTGAACTACCCAGCCCTGGGGAGAATAAAAGCCTCCATGGATCATTTCTTGGGATAAAGGCTTTGCTTAAAAAGCTCAGAGAAATAAATAAACCTTGGAGATGGATGAAACCTTTCCTTGTTGAAAAATGAGACATCTCCAGAGCTGGGCAAAGCGTGTCCATATTTGGTGCAACGTTCCTGCTCTCCCCAGAGCTGCCCTCGGAAGTCAGGAATCCACAGTGTTTATACTCCAGCATGATGAGTGTTTATAATGGATTTCATTGGAGCTCTGGGCCAACAATAGCAAAGGAATCTTGTGGGGCCTTAAAATAGACAGTTTGGAGGGGAGAAGCAGCTCTTGGGGTGGGGAATTTAGTTCAGAGTAGCACAGGACTCTGAATTCCCAATAAAAAATGGGAATTGTGAGGGTCAAACCAGACAAAATTAGAATTAAATGCAACAAAGCACCTCTGAGGAAGCCCCAGGGCACAGGAAAGCTCTTTTTGTCCCCTCTGTGTGATGCCTGGCTTTGCTGACCCCACACACACAGCGGGGTCACCAGGGCATGGCCATGCCCTGATTTTTGGGAATGAGAGCTGGAAGTTTCTTCAGTGTTGACAACAATCCCCATTTTTATTCCAGTATCTAAAATAAAATAGCAGCTTGAAAAACACAGGATAATTTCCTATTCCATCTGACTTCTCCCATTGTTTGTGACTGTTTGCATTTGGATTTACAGCTCCGTGTTAAGCAAATGTAAACCAAGTGTAAATAAAACCTAATCTGGATAAACAACATTTCCATGGGAAATAAAGGAATTTTCCTGGTGTAAACCACACACACCACACACACATGTTACCCTCAGGCTCAGCATCCAGGAGGCATTTGCAGGTTACTATGGAATGCTGGAAAATTAAATGCTGGGCCAGGCCTTCATAAATGACAAGGAAGTGGAAAATTTCCATATGGAAAATCTATACATTTATAAAAAATTATTTATCAGCCCCTATGATTTATGTCGAAGGTGTTCTGAGGGGAGAATGATTTTATAATAATTAAAAAAAGGAGGATTGCACTTTTAAATTGGCTTATTGGAAATTAATTGAGGAAAAGAAATGCTCTGCATGCTGTAACTCCAAGTTTATATCTGCTAATGGAATGTTCTAAAACTCTGGACTGTTTTCCAGAGTGAGGCTCAGTCAGGTTTAGGATAAGGAGAAGAAATATTTGGATTGGTCTTTTCCTGGTAAAAGCTTAATTCACTCTCCATTAGCTGGGGGTTTTTTTGACCAAAAGAAGGGAAATCAAGGTTTTGCCTGAGGCAAAATGGCAGAGCTGGATCAGAATTCCAAGATTTCCCAAGAACTGGTGATGCCTTTTTGGGGCTACCT
>VZTR01030613.1:22157-41999 GCA_013400775.1 Chaetops frenatus
TTCAGTGTGAGAATAATGTTGATAATACACTTATGTTTGGTGGTTACTAAGGGGTATTTATCCTACATCAAAGTCTTTTTTGCGTCTCATGTTCTGACAGTGAGGGACAATGCCAAAAGGTTGGGAGAGAGACAGGATGGGTTAGTCAAACTAGCCAAAGGGATATTCCACACTAGAGATCATGCCCAGTATATAAGCTGGGGAAGTTACCTGGAAAAGGGATCTAATCAGGATTCAGGGGTGGGATCTGGCATGGGTCAGCAGGTAATGAGCAACTGTATTATGCACCACTCTGGTCTTGCTTGTTTTTTTTTTTCTATTATTCTTGTTTTTGTTATTATCATTAATTATTAATATTACTATTAATATATTGTCATCTCAACCTATAAGTTGATTCTTCACCCCATTCACCCTTGGACGGGTAGAGGAAAACAAAGAACTGCTGCTTAGTGCTGCTTAGTGCTGCTTAGTGGTGCTAAGTTGCCAGCTGGGCTTAAACCACAACAGTGGTAGAAAACCCCTTACAACTTTTGTTGACTGACTCAAAACAAGTTTCTCCTCCCTAACAGAAATACAAATCACTCTAGTCAAGTATCCTGTGAATTCTAAAGGAAATGGAGATCTTGCCAGGGACAAATATTTCACGAAGTAACAGTTGGATGGAAGAACTAACTGTGAGCCCCTACTCATAGGCAGAAAAGACAAATAGTATGATGTTCTTGTGTCAAGTTAAGACTAATAGTCTGGTAGTTAAATTACTTTATTTTTTTTTTAAGCACAGCAAGAACTCAAATGAGCTGTTTCCAGTTATTTACTATGGATTGTTTTGCTATTCAAATACCATTTAATGTTTTTCTCACTAGATGTGCTTTTACTGTGGAAAGATACTATTTATCACACATAAGGCTAATAGAATCTATACTTGTGCCACATTAAAATTAATTGAGCTGAGAGGTTAGATTTCTGAACTCATTTAATGCCGGTACCTGCTTCTCCAAAATTATCTTGTACTCTATAAAGTTGTGTGTGTGTATTCAAAAGGTGATTATGTGCAGCTACCTGATTAAAAGTTCATTCACCTAATGATTAAAAGTGCCTTTTCGTGACAGTTGTAGTATATCAGGCTCAGAACTGAATATCACCTGCTGGTTGTAGAAGTGAATATCTATAACTGGAGTAATTTTATAGCAGCACTTACTAGAAACTAATACTGATCCTACATTACAGTAATTATTTTATTGTGTCTGATACCTATTTGAGAAGAAAGAATTATTTTCAGGAATTATTTTTAAACTATTGATGGACATAGAATTAGAAGGTAAAACATCAGAGTATTTTTTGCAGTGTAAAGTATTATGTCTCCATAAGGATATGGTCAAATTAAGCACTGTTAGAGACAGCTGAGGGGCACTGAGAATCTTTAAAAGACTTTTCTTTTTTGTAAATTTTAAAAACAGAGAGAAAGGAAGTGACATAAAAAGGTATAGTTAACATATTATAATATTACTATATTAAAAAATAAAATCAGTTTCCAATATCAGGCAAAATAGTTTAAGAATACTTAGGCTTTTATGAATTTTGGATAAAGACTGTTTGTCCATGACCACAGATTTTCCCATTTCTTTAACAAGAAGGCTTCTTTTGAGAAGTTTTGTGTCTTTGAGATTTTTTATTTGTTTGTTTTTTGGAAGTGGAGGTAATAACTTAGTTTTGGTCCATTCCTACACTTACATGTTAAAATCTATGTTTCTTATGTGTTTTGAACATATTTGAATGCCATTATTTTTAGCTGAAGAAAAAGTAAGGTTTGCTTAAAAGGAGAAAGGCTTTCAAGATTGGCTTTCAAACCAATTAAATTTATATTAGGACTTACAAAAATTATATCTGAACTAGTATCTAAGGTCCTTCTACTATAAGGAGAGAAAAATATATTTTGATTACTGTTTTTTTTATTCCTGAACAACAAAGATATATTCAAAAATCTCATAAATCACTGCATTGTTAGCAATCTCACATTGCAAGAACAGAAAAAAACTAATCAATAACTGGTCAATAGAAAGTTGACCTTCGCTGGAAGTCATAGAAAGATTCTCTTGCTGAAGGTTAGAATCTCTTAGTGCTGAAGCTACTTAATTATTACAGGTAATTTTAATTTGGCCTTTCCTGAAATGATGTAAAAAGAATTTTTATTGTGTTTTATTTTACTGCTTCTGCAGAACCATAAGGACAAGATGGTTTAAAGACAGTTTGCAACTGAGGATCATGAAATGCTGCTTAATCTTGATTCATATTTGTACCTTCTTAAATCAGAAATATTTTTACCAGATTTATCTAACTGACAGAGAATCTGTCAAGAAGAAATTTTTGGTTTCATTCAGTTTTGTCTGGTTTTATGTGTGAATACATTAGTTGCTTTGGTAGATATTGCCACATGACCTTTTCCTGGTGGTTGGGAGTTGGTGGTTTTTATTCCTATGAGCACTCTTGCATGGCCTTAGATAACTAAATATATTAGTCTATGGAAGATATTCTTGCAGATTTCTCCAGCTGGTGGTACACTCAGTTTGAGTGAAATAGGGATAATATCAAGGAATAAGAATATAAAAATCTTATTAATTTCACCACTATGAGCACTTTTTTCTCTAAATGAAGTACGTAATTATCCAACTTTGTCTATATTGTCATATGGTTTAACCTTCATTGAACTAATTAGGATGAAGCTTAAAATTACTTGCTGTGTGACTTGGTTAAACTGCAGCAATTTTTTCCTTTTCAAGGAGAAGTTGGGGAGAAATGCAGGCAACTGAATTCAAAAATTATTATCAATAGCACACAAGAGAGATAGCAATTAGAAAAGGATCAGGAATTGAGGTGACCTATATAAAACAACTTTTTGGGCAAACTGGGCAAACATATGTAACATAGGTAATATTACACTATGGAAGAACAGGGGGAAAGGTGAGATTTTACACATTTATTTTGATGTCCCAGTGTTTTTACACTATTTGCCCTGTGAGACCTACAAAAGTTTTAATTAATAGAATGATGACATGTACTTACCTTTCACAGTAGCTGAGTCTAATGCACCTCGCTTTCCTTCTGAACAATTTTGCTCAAATCACCAATATCATCTTTCCTAATATATGAATACATGCACTAAGTAATTGTCAGGCACTGTACTCCCAAAAATACTTAATGAAAGCATGTGACAAAACAGTTGATTCCCTTGGTGTAGCATGCAGGTAGTAAGCCTGAACATATGGACTCTCATATTAGGCTGGGCTCTTCGAACACGTGCATCCACTGCTGCTGATCAAAACTTCACTAAGACAGTTTTTCTGGTTTATTCTGTAGTGATGATCACTATTTCCAAACACTAAGTCAATATTTTGAAGATGATTAGAAGATAAAGCACTATGTTTTTACTCAGCTGTTTTACTCAGCTGTGAGCCACACTTGTAAGTTTTACTAGTTTTCAACAGTCAAGAACCAATAGCTTCTGAAGTAATTCTTTTATAGAAACTAACATTTTCAGAATACTGCCAGCAAGTAAGAAGAGGAAAGAATCACTTTAAAGTGTTAATCTTTCTTACAAGTGTGTTTCATGGTCCATAGTCTCCTGATTTCACTTCACAGGGAAAGCCACATATCTATCTGGAGACCAACTTCCTGTTTATGAGCAAGGTATAGGTCTGCTTCTAGGTGAAGTCTGGAGCCCTGCTGTAACCCACCCCAGGAGATCCACAGGAGTTCATTGCTCTCTGTATGCCTTCGTTGCTCCCTAGTGAAAATCGGGGCAGAAAGAGGTGGTAGGCAGATGGTGCATATCCAGGGTACTGAGTGCTCCATATCCACAAACCCATTGGTTTTATTTAGAAAGTAACACATTCCCCACATCCTGCTGGCAAGATATCCTGCAGTGTTTTCTCTGCATAATTGAGCACCACCTCTTTTAAGAATTTCCTGAAGCAGGACACTTACAGAACCATCTAGACTTCCCTCCTTCTGCATGTGACACATAGGAAAGCACACAGATAAAACTTAAATAAAAAGCAAAAAAAAAAAAAAAAAAAAAAAAGAGAAGGTGCAGGAAATGTCAAAGNTAACCACAAAACTTAGAATACTACAGAAAGATTTCCTATTTAAGCTTTAGTACTGTGGATGGAGTACATAAGATTCTTGTTACTACATAGAAACAACTAAAATATATGTATATATATTTCCCTAAAATCACTATGACAATTTTTGGGNTAAACAAGACCCCCTTCCCCCCAAGAAATCAGAAAAATATTTAAAAATCATGTTGTATTCACATGCTGTTAAGTAAATTAATAAGCAAGTAATCTATACCTTTCAACCAAAATGAAAGACATTTCCTCTACAAGTTTTTCCAATTTTAAAGAGATTATAACCACAAAACTTAGAATACTACAGAAAGATTTCCTATTTAAGCTTTAGTACTGTGGATGGAGTACATAAGATTCTTGTTACTACATAGAAACAACTAAAATATATGTATATATATTTCCCTAAAATCACTATGACAATTTTTGGTTTTTTTTTTTAAATATTAAACATTCCAGTTTGCTCTTCAGACTTCATAAGCATAGAGGGAGAACTACCTGCCTTCAAATGGTGTTCAAATGCTTGTTTGTTGACAAAAAATGTATATAACCCAGAAAAGAAGCACAAGTATAAATTATTTGTTTTCTTACAATGAGACACTCTAAGAAAATAGGTAAACTTATTAATTTTTTTCATTTTGTTTGCAAATCAAATCTTGGAAAAAAAGAAAAAAAACAACAAAACTCAAACAAAACCAAAAAACCTTGAGATGGAATCCTTACTTTTTAGAAATCTTTGGATATAAGCAGTTTATATAGCAGTTTAGGCTACCCAATTGTCATCTATTTGGGCAAGGTTTTCAGAAAAAAAAAATTACATTAATTATTCAACGAATTTTGCCAGGAGATGCTGTAATATTTTGTGATGCAGAACTATGAAAATATGGTTCCATGACTTGACTTGTAGACTGAATCAATTTATAAGATAAAGACAAATACCGTTGTCAGTATTTCAACATCAAATGACTGGTCTGAAGAGAAGTGTTACTCTTGAAAAGACATTTCAGACAGGAACATTGTTATTGTTGTATAAATATAATACTTAGTATTTTCTACAGATTTTTCTATTCTTTCCCTTGAAGCTTGGGATGAAGTGTAGGGGGTTTATTTCCCCTAAAGAAAAAGTCTATAACCTCTGGACAATAGTTTCTGTCAGATTGAGGACTTGCACTTCACACAAAATAATATGTAGCTTTTTCAGAGTTACTTTCAGTAAAAATTGAATCAGTTTTCAAAGCCATTTAATGTAAATGAAGTGTGCTGGATCATTCTTCCTTCTTTAATATATTGGAATGCTATATTACAGATATAAAAATGAATTAAATTATTCCAACCAGTTACAAGGGAGCTAAATCAATACAAAAGTTTAACATTTCTCTGAAATGCAATTCCTGAAATAAGAGATTTATCCTGTGTTCTAGTTGTAGATAAACAAGGACTCTGGAAATGCATTCAGCTTACTTTTTAACTGCTACTTGTTATTGCAAGAAAATCTGAGACTGTTCCCATTAATGATTCATGTAACATTAGAAAGCAGGCGTTGTGTCCTGCTGGAACTTGAAGTATTTGACTGAATACTTTTGAGATAGTATTGAGAAAATGGTTATTGACTGAAAAAATATTTTAGAGGGGAAAAATTCCTGTAGGAACTTAAACTGCAGACTTTGCCTTAAACGAAGAGTCTATATTGCAATAACGTGTGCAGCCAAAAGAGTTTTATTTTTATTTGAAATGCATAGCTTTGTATACAATCTGTGAAGTAGGTCTACAGAGGGGAAAAAATGTGCAATAAAATCGTATAGTATATTAGAAATGAGACTCTGAAAAGTACTATAGTGTCGCATCATTCTATCTTGCTGCTGCTGTAATAATTATTTACAGAAAATTCAGATAAGTCAGGAGAAAGTAGTGATCAAACTAGATGTCCAGCAGTCATTAGTGGAAGCTGTTGGGAGGTGAGTGTTTGTGAGAAGCTGTGAGTTCATGAATAATGAGTTCAGATGTGTAGTTAAAGAGAATAGCATTGGAATACTGATTTGAAAATAAGATAATGGAAAACTGGCATTCTTCATACGTGGACAGGAATGAGAGGAACAGTAGCTATGTGAAAAATTAATAGAATATTTTGTGATGTGGAAGTTATGGGAAGTGGGAAAGACTAGATACAACAGGAATGAAAGAAAAAGAGAATCAGAAAGAAGACAGCTGGTAAAGGGATGAATTCTGATGATAACACTGGGAAAAATAAACAGGAGGAAAAAAATGGAATAAAAGAAAGGAGAAAAATATGTCTGGAGTGGAGTAGGAGGAGATTAATATATTGTATGTACAGAAGAGGATATATAAATCCCTGTTACGATCAAATCAATTAAATTTATTAGTTTATCTACACAATATGGATATAAAAGTATAGCAAACATTTTAGAATACCATTTCAATGCAATAGGTGTTGTTAAGCATTCTAGAAAAAGTGTGAGTTTTTCTTCAAAAAATGATAAACATGAAACCAATCCTTTAAGTGTAGGTAAATTAACACTGTTAATATATAAATTGCAAGAAGAGGATCAGAAAAGGAAAGTTCTCTTCTGTTGTCATTCTACATTTTTTTTAAAAAAAACTCTTAATATACTTGGACAGAATGAGCTTCAGATTTTTTGACATACTGAAGAATAATTAATTATTTTAATGTTGAAAAACACTGTAATATACTTAACTATTTAAAAATATTTAAGAATGGAGAAAATATTTGGAAAACACTCATGAACTTATTAACATCACCTTCCAACACAACTACCCACACCAGTTGCATGTCTCTCAAATAATCATGCTTTCTAAAATGAAAAAAAAAAAAAAAGTTCCATATTTGGTCTTGAAAATTTGGATTTGGATGGTTTGGAACTGGAAAATGTAGGTATTTACATGCATAATTTCTGGCAGAAATCTAGACATCTCTATAGGACATAGTCTTAAGCTCCTCATGGGGTGGTTTATGTTGGACATCAGGAAGAATTTCCTCACAGAAAGGGTGATTAGATATTGAGATGGGCTGCCAAGGAACGTGGTGGAGTCACCATCCCTGGAGGTGATTAAAGAAAGTCTGGATGTGGAACTCAGTGCTGTGGTCTAGTTGACATGGTGATGTTCAGTCATGAACTTGACGATCTCGGAGGTCTTTTCCAACCTAATTGATCTTGTGATTCTGCGATCTCCACTCTACATCCAGAAAGGTGGCAAATTATACAGGAAATATGGAAAAAAAACTTGTGAAAATTATTTTTAAATAATGAAATTTATGAAAAAAAAGTAGAGCAACATCAGGAAATAATAGTATCTGGGAAATTTTAGGTTGCAGCTTTTTCTCTAAAAGAAGAAATAAAAAGTGAAAACCACAAGGGGCCATCTTCAGTCACACTTTTTTCCCCCCAGTATCACTAGATCTACTTCTAAACCAATTTATCCTAATGAAAGCATTCTTCTTGTGTGGACAAGGCACATAGTTTAATTTACCTTGTTTCCACAGTAATTGAAGCATGTGTTGAGGACTCCCAAGTACCTTTTAAACCACTTCTTATTTTGCTGACATCTGCAACAGTTATCACAGTTGCTTACCAGTGGAACTTCTTATTTTTGATAGTATTTTTCCACAAAACTTTGTGTCTCAACTGAGAAGTTTATTTCTATCCTTGAAGAGAGCTTAGTCAAAGTCTCCTTTGATAGATGTGACTGCTTTTTTTTTGTATCTTCTCCCATGGCCTCTATTTCTGTCACTTTTCTGTGGCGTCTTAACTGAAACACCTGGCTGAGGAGTGGAGCCATTCTAATCTCTTTGTAGGTAAGAATAATCTGCAAGAGTTCATTCAGCTCAGCCTCTGAGAGGTTCAAACTCATCAGTTTTCTACAGGAGGAGCTTAAGTCAATTTGGCTTCTAACTCAAGCTCAAGTGAGGGGAAATTAATCTGGTTCCATTGTCCAAGGGCTGCATAGATTTTTAGGCAACAAGGAGTCACAGCACAGCAACACAAATTTTAAGCTGCCCTTTGCTTCATCCAGGTAGCTGGATGATCCTCTGATGATTGATGTGTTGTTTTCTTTAGGAACAGAAAGATGAGGATGGCCTGCTCTGCTTATGACTACTCTGGTACATGCTCCAGCAAGGCTTTCTTTCTGTGGTAAGAGTGGCCTTGCTAGAAGGAGTTTACAGAAACTGCTGCTTTCCACTTAGGCCTCTATGAGGTCTAGCATTCATGAGTATGCATCTTCTTAAAAGACAGCTTAAGTGGTTCACAGTTTTACAGAACTCCTGTCAATCCCAAGGTAAAACATCACACTTCCATTTCACTCCACAAGTGAAGCTCACTCTCTTCCTTTAAATAAGTATCCCTTATAATAAGTAAGTATACACGGCTGTGGAGGACTGCAAGAACCAACTCCTCAGTTGTGGTGACAGCAAAGGCCTCTCCCAGGATGCCCTGCACTCTTCTGCAGATGTACCCCAGTTTTACCTCCCCAATGGGTTCTCTTTCTCTCTGGCCCTTTCCTGGAGTGAGCCTCTGGGCCGGGGCTCATCCTTGCCGGGGCCACGGTGCAGTGGTGGTGGGCAGAGAGTGAGGGGTCTCTTCTTCAGTCCCTCATGGGCCCCTGCTCCCTATCCCCGTTGGCCTACACACCCTGGCCCCTCCTGTGTGCCGCCCCTGAGCCCTCAGAGAAAACCCCTGTAGACTCCCAGTCCTTGATTCTCTGTTCCTAGTCCCCTTCATGTATAGCTGCAATAAACCTCCTGGAACTCCATTCGAGAACCCTTCCCGTTTCTCTTTGCTGGAGGATTACAGAGCTATCTGGTGTGTGTGTGCTCATGGGGAAACGTGCCTGTGATGCCGAGCGGTTCCTTGCTGGAGGCTCTTCTGGAAGGCCGCGGCACAGTGCTATATCCTTCTCTACTCTCAGAGGACTCCTGCTTTCTTTCCTGAGAAATTACCTTTTCTGGAACATGTTTCATAGCAGCTATCTCTTTGCCCTTCTTTTGGGAGAAGTTCCTTAACAAATAGAGCAAGGCTTTAAAAACCTATGTATGATCTATACACGGTGTTAAAATAATAAAGTAACCCATCAGAACAAACCAAAACCCAAAGCAAACACACAGAAACCCCAACACAACCAAACAAAACACTATCAAAATCAATAATTTCCTAGAGATGGATTCATTAACTTGTATCTAAGCAGCTAAATAAATGACATGGTACTAGTGTGAGCTGCTTTATAATTTTCTACGCTTTTCTACCTTCTCTTAACCATCAGTTAGGGTGTTGCATAAAAAGATAGCTTCTACAAACCTGTGCCATCTCTCCAATTTTAACAAAAAACATGAAAAAGAGCGTTGCCACAATGCCCATCTTGCCTTACAGTGGCAACACCCCAACAATAAACTAAAAATTCTGAACCATGATCAGCTTTTGTTGGTAACTGCTAGAGAGCTGCTGGAGATCTTGCATATGGGTAAGTTAAATAAATGGCCTAGGGGATTTCTTTGGAATCAGATATTGCAAGTTCTTGGAAAGTTTTACACACAAGTAAACAGTAACACGATTTCTCCTTGCAGGGAGAAGTGAGCTGTGGATATGATATTACAATTTTAAACCTCTAATCTTGCTTCCAGCCAAATAAAGCATGATATTTATTTAGTTAACACAGCAAAGAACAGGGTGGTCCTTGCATCTGCTTTTGTTTCTTTAAGTCCTTTTGAAAATAAAAATAAATTAATGTCTTGAGGATTCATCCTTCTTTCCAGTTTTGGTGCTTCATTTGTTTACTAAAGGGATGATTTGAAAAAAAGAATTATTTCTTAACAGGTAAAGAAATCCACTGAGAAAGAATTTAAAAAAAATTGTTGTTGATGGTGATGATTTTCTTTAAAAGCTTAGTCCTTTTTCTGAAGAGCTATAAAACAGAGAGATGCAAGATGCTGGTCTGATGCAGGACAGCATCCTTATATTTCCTCAGGTACATAAATTATTGAATTTTTTAAATATACTTTATACAGCTTGTGAATGCTTCCAAAGACACATTTCACGTCTTTTACATCTTTTTTGGAATACAACTTTATACCAATGCCAAAAACAATCAGAAAAAAATTTGGAACATTTTATCTCAGCTCTACCTTTGGAAGCTTTATACAACTCTACACCAAAGTCATTCTTGTAACAAAAATAAGTGAAATATATATCAGTTATGTTTTAGAGAAGTCATAAAACTAAATTATTCTCCGTGAACAGCAGAAATATCATAATTTTCCATAAACAGCACCAAAATGGTACCGTTCTGCTATCTAAAGACATTCTGATCATGAAGAACATCTAAACAGAGAAACACAGCACAGTCCAGTCACATTGTCTTTTTGCCAAAAAGTCATTGTGCTCTATGCACCTGCAAAAAAGATTATTCTTTGTGCACTTTAAACAGTACCAACACTGATAGATACTTGGATATTGTTTTGACCAACCAAAAGATAAAACAGGTTTCCAATGTCTGCCCTTAAAGACTCTGTTTACCCGAAAAAGTCACAGGAATAGACAAATAAGGAGATAGATCTTCTTAATTGCATTAGTAAGATAAACTTTCTTATTGAAAAACTGGAGTTTGTAACTAAAACTTTAGGTTTTTAAAACAGTTTAAAAAATTAGAATTATCCAGTGCATTATTCCAGACAGTTGAGAATAAAATCACAAGATACTACTTCAATAGCAATAATAATGATAATAATGGGAAAACCCCCCAACCCTAACCCCAAAGAACTATTTGAATAATTTCTGATGTTCACCAATAATAGATGAATAGATGAATATTGTGGCATTATATTTTTCTTTGTAATTGGAACTCAGACCAGTTTGGCTGCTCCCTAAGTAGAACAATATATTATTCTATAATTTTCCATGAGTATGTCTGCAAGGATGAGCCTTGCCTGATCAGCTGTAGACATGAGCAATGCAGATTTTTACACCAAAGCTTTCCATTCTAGGCTCCTTTCCCAATCAATACAAATAAATAAGCTGTTCCAGGGAGTGATGCATCTACTTGCTAGGGTTAAAAAAGAGATAAATTATAAATAAAACATGGAATACTCTATTACTCTGACCTGACTTCATTAGTACTTCCCCAAAAGCCTTAAGAACCTGAGGATGAAGTGATGACTGCTATATTTTTCAGTCACTCCAATTTTTTCTAGGATATGGATAGGATCACATTACAATTGTAACTACATTTTCCAAGTGATCATCTGACATGTTCAAAGCTAATATGATTCAGTTTATCCAGAGAGCATAATTCTTTTTTTTTTTCCTGGCAAAACCATGTGTTAACCAGGTTGGCCTGTCAACACCTAGTATGCTAAAGGACTGGTTTTGTTCCAAAGCATTCTGGTATAACCTGGGCAGCTTTCCCAAGCTGCCAGGTGGAAGAGATGGAGAAATGTGGGTGTTAGAAGACTATAAGCCAAATCGTGTCAACTGTGTCTTACTGTATTTTTTTTAACTGGAGGAACTCTACAATTTAAATGGAACTTTCTTGAATTAAAAATAAATAAATAGATGTTGAACACCTTATTTTCCTTTCAGAAAGTGTACATGGAAAAATTAAAATCTAGCAAACTTCCTGCTGTGGTGAGGGAACAGATAATATGGTTTCTGGTAATGAAATGATTTTTTAGGGGCTTTCTTTTAGTGCTTTTAAAATTATGAATGGACTAATTCTGGTGTATCTCCTGCCTCCACCTAATTCTCAGTCATTAAATTACAAAGGCATCAGTTCTAGATCATTTATATTACTTTATATAGTCTTCAAAATGGAAAAGATTGTCATAGATGTACTTCTGGGCTTGCATTATTTGTACAATATTCCAAACATTCTAAAATCTGAGCAAGGACTGGTGGATACTTCAGGGAGATATGCATAAAAATTATCAGGCCTTTTGGAATTCCAATTAACTCCCTATATCACTTATCTACAGCTATGTTAAACTTCTGGATTGATTCTACTAATTTTGTAGTTTTGTCTTCATTAAAATTTAAAAAAAATCTTTTAACTGCCATGTAATTTTTTACTGAGTAATTGACAAAGTGAAAGATCTAGAGCACATAGATAAATGAAATGTAATATGCTAATAATGTCTTTAATCAAACATTTCACTGTAGTTCTAAATTTTTTAAAAAATTGTATTTTTGTAGAAATAATATCAAGAAAAAATAAAATAAAACACAAGACTAGATTAAGCAATGCAGTGTAATAAAAGAAATTTGTTCTCTGGTGCCTAGATAGAGAACTGAAATAGATGGTAAAAGGAAGAATAGCTGAGACTATAATACATTTAATAATAATATTACATTTAGTGTCCTGAATATGATAATGAAATCCTATGCAGTGCACTTTCATCTGGGTCTAGGATAATGGTCTCTTATTAAATCTTGTTATGCCTACTGAGGTACACACCTTCTCACCTGTAATCCTTCTTTATAGCATAGTCAGAAGAAAATTTAAAAAAACCAAACCAAAACAAAACAATAAAACCCAACCCAAACCACCAACATCACACAAAATAAAGCATTCAGCATGGAAAAAAGTTTGTATGGTACAGAAATAACAATGTTAATGATGAAGCATATTCTGACTGAATACAAAGACTTAAATATTAATAAACATTCTTCTGTGAGGACTACATCACAGTAAATTGACATTGGAAATAAACCTTGGAGTTAATGACATGAGTATTATGGATAAGCGATTTCACTGTGATCCACATCAGCTTCATTTAACAGAGAACATAAATAGTTGATGATATATCTTTGAACCCTGTTAATGTTGGTTTAAAACCCCTGCAAAGTAAAGAGGACTGCATTCCAACACCAACTTCAGAGATTATGTGGGACATCTCTCTTTTAGTGTCCTACGTGGGGCCAGTTGGACTCAATGATCCTGATGGGTCCCTTCCAACTCAGAACATTCTATGATGCTTCTATGATTTAATGATTTTGTGAGCATTCCCAGTATACTTCTGGGTATAGTCAAACCAGTTAGTTCAAACAACCCTCAATAGTGTTATTTAGTTCATTTCACATTTTTGGAAAATGAGATACAGTTTTCCCAGGTATCACAACTTTACCTGCTCAATAGACTAGTAGCTGGAGGTCAAGCTACCAGGACAAGGTATCAGAAGAAGATCGTTTCAATGTAATATTTTAAATTATACTTTTTTCTTAATACATAGTTTAATGTGTGATGGTTAGATGCATGAAGTGTGAGGTACGTTGAGACCACTTAAAGCTGACCATGTAGACAAGACTCTAGCAAATTCAGTGATTATACAGACATTTATGAATTTTTAAAAAATTTCTTTATTTAATCCTATTTTTCTTGTTATGAATAATTATCTACGTTGCTATACAATATTATTCATTAATTCTCTGATTTAAAGCCTACTGAAGTCTAGGAACATGAGTCCCTTGACTGGAAATATTTCATATTAAGCCTAAGAATATTTGCACGTTTAAAAATTTGCAGATCTCAAAAGGAGGTCTTAACATAAATATAAAAGGGCATCTTTAGCTCCTAATTTCTAGGGTAACATTAATTATAGCTGTTTAAACCTTCACACTAAATTTCACTGTCACTACAGTAAGATTTCCTGGCTTTAAAAATTAATTCAAACAGTATAATACATATTATTTAAATCTCAGTTCAGTACAAAGAAGTATAATCCATTTATGGTAATACAATAACTGCTTATTCACACTTTTATGAGTGTATCTAATGAAATGCTTTAAACCTTTTTATGCAAATAGGACTTTTATATATTGATCAGATTTATTGCTTTTTGTCTTTCCTACAATTGCATGAGCAAACTGCATTTTG
Source organism: Chaetops frenatus (assembly GCA_013400775.1). NCBI lineage: Eukaryota > Metazoa > Chordata > Aves > Passeriformes > Picathartidae > Chaetops > Chaetops frenatus. Next base: position 36,179 of record VZTR01030613.1, read on the forward strand.
TGCAGAATCTCCATAAATGTGCACATACCTGATTAGTAGAGTGAAATGATGAGTACACATATCCGTACTTATTGCCGATTATTTATATTTTATTGTTTTAATTATAAGGAGCAGTATTTGCAGGGACTGCAATACAATATTCCTACGCAGAGCAGAATTAAAAGAATTAATGTCCTTTTAAATTAGACTCCAAATTAAAAGATATTTATCTGGCATTAATTTTAGGTATCACTTAGGGGAACTGAGATGTATTTTAAATGCAGAGTAAACCAGAAAGTAGAAGTTACATTTCACTGTTAACCGACTGTTACATGACAAGTAAACAAGTTTAATCGTGTTATTCACCTCATTGACTTTAATGATTCAATAATAGATGTAATAGGCACCTCAGGACCAGATGGCTTAGGGAAAAAAAGTCCCCATGAACTACCACTTTTTCATCTCAAGTATCTGATAAATATGTTAACTCCCTGCATTGCGATGACAGCCGGAATTTCTCACCAGCTGGCCAGTTGCTCTGCACAGTGGGTGATATCATCCTCAGCTGAATGTTGAATTCTCAGCTCTGTAGTAAGGTCAGGACTTCAGGGTTTTTCTTAAAAAACACATTTCTTATTGATTTCACATAAACATTACAATCATTGACAAAAGGATAAGGGGGAAAGGCCTTAGGAAAGGGCAGATAAGGAGTGGAGGTTGTATTCAATACGTGCTGTACTTGTGGCAGTTCTCATCATCCCCCTGCCTTAGCAATGTGTGTTGAATGTGCAAAGAGAATGTGGGGCTACTGCTACCTCTCATCGAGTTGTTTTACTATCCCAACCTTTTGCTCAGTATTTTGCTACCTCAAGCAGAGCCTGCATATGATCACACCTGGCAGACATTTCAGCCATGAAAACACTGTTTATTTCTATCTGTCATCTGTGGTGCTGCCGCTGCAAAAAAAGGGCTCAGAAGAATTCCACTCCACTCCTTTCCCAGAAATGTCAACAAAACGGACACATTGATTATCTACAGCCTGTATCAGCCAACACTGTTCAGACCTGAAGCAGTATACAGCCTACTGTCTGACACTATTGCTTGATTTTGGCCTTGTTTCTTTAGCATTTCTTCTCCACTTAGATACCGCATCTGTTTCTGCCTCTGTCTGTGCAAAATCCAAGCATGGTAGAGCCTAACAAGACAAAAGGGTTTTTTTTTTTTCATGTGTGTAGATTTACAGACATAATTTCTCTTTGTTTCCTGACTTCTGATTTACCTTTGTAAACTAGACTATATTTGGTCTTGTATCAAGAAGAAACTCTGTCCTGAGTTTTGGAAGGGAAACTGAAATGTACGTAATGAAAAGAGAAAGAAGAAAAATAAGATACAGGTGCATTAACCATCTTGTCACTTAAAAGATTCTGAAAAAACTATTCTGAAAGCCCATGGTAAGCTAATTTTATGTCTATTCAAGGCCCAATTTTAAAACAAATTGGATTTTCGCAGCAACCTTAATTACATCCAAGTTGTATTAAAGTGCTAGAAAACCCAGAATAAGTGGCATCACACAACTTTATGGAAAAACAAACAAACAAACAAACAAAAACCCTCTTTATTACTCACAGAATTAGTTACATGCTATTTATCTCACTTAAATTCATGATAAGTTCTTCAGCAATGGTCATAATAACGAATAAGTCTCTTATCCTACCATAGTGATATGTATCTTCCCATGACAGTACATAAAGCCACTTATTCATATTAATTCATTTACTCACTCAACACCACCCATCTGGAAGAGGGTACTACTATTCCTCTGTATAAAAATCCCTGGTTTAAATAAACAGAAACTGAAAGATGATGACATTAATCTCCTAATCATGGGCTGATAAACATAACTCTTTCTCAATCTTTTAATGAATTATATATGCACCAAAAAATACATCTGGAAAAATTAGTTTTCTACCAAAAGGGAAGAAGGAACAAGCAAAAAAAATTACTGAAAGCTGGTAAAGCAAAGTATTAAAGTACAAAGAATTTGATATTCTCAAAACAATAAAAATCAATACAAAGATACATCAAGTGTAGCAAGAAATGAGTAGAAATAACTTCACAAAAAAAAAAAAAAAANGAATAGGAATACCAGTACTTTAAAAACAGCTATGGAAACAAAAATAAATTTTTCAATTATGCCAGTACAAAACCGAAACCCAAAAAAGTAAATCAAAATAGAAGAAATGTTCTCTGCATCATCTTTCATGAAAGTAACAAAAGCTGTATTTATTCAGGTACATAAACCAAGGTACAACATGTATGAAAAATGTGATGTAACTACATAATGAAGAAATACTAGGTCACACAGAGAATTTACTCTTTGGCACTTCACAGCTGCACGCAGACACAAATGCTAAATGGTCCAGAACAGAACACTTCTCCAGAGGGGATCAATTGTTCTCTACAACAGATAACATGGAGGACTCAGATTTTTTCATCACTTGTTGTGTTTCTATGACCCTCACAATCTACATATGTGATTTTTTTTCATTTCAAATAGTCTGATAGTAGACAAGTCTATGCAGACCAGATGGTTGCATAAACATTAGAGTGAAGATCTTTTTGAAGCATTTGGGAATGCAGGTTCTTCTGGCAAAGTGTTAAAAAAGTCACAGGATAGCAAATAAACAAATTTCATTTATTTTTTTTTTCCTTAAGCCTTCCAGTAAAACTCTATAGGAAGAATAATCTGGAGAAACACTTGAAGAATTTGCTTTGCAGGAGCTTGTTGGTTCAAACCAAACATGAACTAGAAGTGAATTAGTACTCACACAGGGCTGAGGAACAAATTAGGTATATGCATTATTTGGGAATATAAACAGATACTAAAGCCAATGATTAAAACTATTTTTAGATTGCATACATCTGGCTGTAAGCAAGGGATTAAGTCATACATATATTAGGAGCAAACTATTTCTAATAACAAATCACAAAAATATTATATTAACATTGAATTTTTGTCGATTTGTCAGTGAAAGGATTTTGGAGTTGGTAAATGGTAAGAATTAATCCAAACAAAATAAGACACCATAAGAACCAGTATCTTTTCAGGAATGTAGTGGATACAATTCCTCTCAAGAATGACAAACCAAAGAATATAATCTCTTCTGAAATTTTCCATTTCTCCTGGAATGTTCTTTATGCTAGAATTGTGCATGCTTTGTGATAAATTTCAGCTTCATTTATACTGAGATGCAGAACTGGCCAATGGTGTGCCCTATATCCCAGTCTTACTAGTTTTACCCCCCTTCTGAAGCACATCTGGAATTTCATTTATTGGGAAAGCAAGACATGGGTTGCAGAAAAAAGATGGCAGAAAATGTTCCCATCTTACTTGTATTCTGATATGGGCTCAAGGTATATCTGAGCAACTTAGATTCTGAAATGCTTTTAAGTACCTTCTTAGATATCTTTGTCAAGCAATCTTGTTTACAGAAGTCCTCCTGTGGTCAGGACAAGTGTACTGGGGCTCAAGGCTTAAGCTTTCCTCCTGACTCAGCTGACTGTTCAGCTCTCAACTCCTTCCACTATTTTTGGGAGATCTACCTGGTTGTAGGGTGAGTTGATTGGTAAAGTGATTTTTGTTACAGCTAACTTGGTATGTGTGTTTTGATCTAAGTGATCACAAAATTGCAGCCTTGGGTAAGAGATTGTATAACAAACCCACCATAGAAGGGGTTTGAACCACGTGGTGTACAAAGTTCTACAGCAAGCGTTTGGTTCAGTGTTTATTCACACAGGATTCAAATTTTAACATTATGTGTCATGGATAAATTCTTTATGATATTTTATTTCACTCTAGCTCTTGTCGTCTTTCTTCCTTTGCAAACGATCAATATTGAAAATTTCACTTTCAGTCTTTGATGTTACAGTTTCAAGAGGGTTAATTTCTTTTTAATGAAAAACTACATCAATTGATGTGAATGTCTTTTTCCCCCTCCCCTAGAGACAATATCAAAAAGAAATTATTAGGAGGACCCTCAGAACGCCACAGAAAAATAAAGGTTAACTGTGTCTGAGTTAAAAATTAATGGGATTCTACATATTCTATGGCTAGATGAATATACATAATACTCCTAAAGTGTGGACATTTGCCTTGTCCAGAAGTTTCTAGTTTTACATTTTCTGTCTCCTGTCTACCCAACTACTGATTATGTAGGCCTTTAATGGTCAGCTGGGTATTGTTGGTAATTAACCTCACAGACAAAGGGTAATTGCTCAGTTGTCTTTGGAGAGTCTGATGGGAGAAGTTAGAGGTAGTGGCCAAGCAGAAAGTGAAAAAGGAAAACTCTCCAGAGTTAATGAACAAAGTCTGTGTTAGTATCTTTTAACTTTCATTTGACAGTATATACATTTTCTCCTAAACACACGTGGCCCAAAAGCCAGGCTGCTATATTAGATATTGTAAGTTTACACTAATATGTAATATTTATGGATATTTTTGAGATAAGATTTTTAGTTGCTTCCTGTCACAGTGTTTATATTTAAAGAGTAGTTTGTTTAAACTCTAGTGAAGACATAGTTACGATTAACAGTGGGAGATTTTTAATATGGTTTTAGTAATGGAAAAGCTTTCTGAAAATATATAATTCTGGGTGGTCAAATATAGCCACTATGTCAGTAGAAATTCTACTACTGTTATAAAAGAAAACTGACAAAACTTAACAGATGGTATTGAGAAAGCCAAACAATACTTATCTTCTAATCTGGCAGCATTAGGGTTTTTGGTGCTCATAGAAAGACCAATGTAATACGAATAGAAAACAGCTGAATCTTTCCTTGCAAGTGTACTTTTCTTTCCAGTCAGCATTAAATTTAGCTGAGGATTTTGGTCTCATTAATAAGAGAATTTCAGCCTTCCCAAAGTCTGTGTTAAATCCAGAAGTGTCCTGAAGGTATCTACAGGGTGATGAGATACTGGAATAGGTTGCCCAGGGAGGTTGTGTTAAAGGGCAGTGTTCAAGGCCAGGTTGGATAAGGCCTTGAGCAACCTGGTCCACTGATGGGGCGTGGAGGGGGGTTAGGGCTGGATAATTTTTAAGGTACATTCCAACACCTTAACATTCCATGACTGATTTTATATCATTTGCTTTCACACACTGACATATTTTATGGCCTGTTATTCAAATGAAGGTTTCCACAACTGAAAGAATTGAGGCCAGAGTGATGTTCATAAACATACAGGAAGGTAAGTAAATTGCCTTGAAGATCCTAATGTAATTAGTTTTAGTATCTATTAGAATGTTGCCATTTTCAACATGGTCTGTATTTTCCCAGACCAATTTTCCATATTCATGGTCTTACATCTTGCTGTGATTTTATAGAAAGATGCTAATTAGTAAGAGACCAATTTGAATTTGTTCATTCCTACTTCACTTTTATAGTAGCCAACAGACCTGATAATGTTGCTGTAGCGGTTTCACATTCACCTGCTCGCCTGCTCACACCAGGTGAGAGTGCAGTGTAGTGGTTTTATGAGAATAAGGATTAAGAGAAATGCAAAGCAGGCCTAAACTTCAAAGATAGAAATAATTTATTAACAGAATAAAAAAAAAACGAGGGAAGGAAAAAAAAAAAACAAAAATCAAAATCAACCCCCAGGTGGTTTCTTCCACCCCCTCCCCACCCAAGATGGTTCCTTTCTCCCACCTCATTTATCTTCCTTTACCACCATCTTTCTCATCAACAACACAGAGAAGCAAGCTTAGAAAATCTTTGTTCAATTTACCACTTTTGAAATAGGCTTTCATCAGTCCAGTTGGAAGAAGAGTCTCTCTTGTCTCAC